>JAQHUG010000039.1:2804892-2832383 GCA_028555095.1 Dicrostonyx torquatus | reverse complement strand
GGATTAAAAAAAAAAAGAAGGAAAGAAAGAAAGAAAAAGAAAGAAAGGAGAGATGGAGGGAGGGAGGGAAGGAGGGAGGGAGGGTAGAAGTAAGGAAGGAAGGAAGGAAGAAAAAAAGAAAGAAAGAAAAAGAAATAACATCCTGCATATGTCAGACCACCATGGACCAAAGCTGCATGTCAACAACAGTTTACAAAGTCAAGGAAACTGAACAATTCTCTACTGAATAAAAAATGGGTCAATACAGAATTAGAAAGAAATTACAGACTTTCTGTAATTCAATGAAAATAAATACATACTCAAATTTATGGAACACAATGAAAGTGGTTCTAAGGAAAAGTTCATAGCACTAAGTGCTTCCTTAAAAAAAAAAAAACTGGAGAGATCTACTAGCAACTTAACAACACACCTGCAATTCTAGAACAAAAAGAACTAAACACACTCAAGAGAAGTTGTTGGCAAGAAATGATCAAACTGAGGGCGGAAATCAATAAAATAGAAACAAAGAGAACAATTCAAAGAATTAATAAAACAAAGAGTTGGTTCTTTGTGAAAATCAAGAAGATAGACAAGCCCTTATACAAATTAACTGAAAGACCAGAGAGAGAATATTAAAATCAACAAAACTGGCAATGAAAGGGGAAGCATAACAACAGACACCCAGGAAATCCACGGAATCATTAGGTCATACTTTAAAAACTTGCATTGTACCAGATTGGAAAACCTAAAAGAAATGGATAATTCTCTCAATAGTTACTACTTATCAAAGTTAAATCAAGATCAGGTAAACAAATTTAATAGACCTGTAACCCCTGGTGAAATAAGTCTCCCAACCAAAAGAAGTCCAGGACCAGAGAGGTTTTGTGCAGAATTCTACCAGACTTCCAAAGAAGGATTAATGTCAGTACTCCTCAAATTATTCCACATACTAGAAACAGAAGGATTTTCTAATTGACTTTATGAGGCCACAGTATACTGCAGTAAAAGACTCAACAAAGAGAGAAAATTTTGTATGAGAAACAGACCAATTTCTCATATGAACAGGGATTCAAATAATATACTTGCAAACTGAACCCAAGAACACATAAGAAAGATCATCCACTATGACCTAGTAAGGTTCAACCAAAAGATGTAGCGATGGTTCAACATACAAAAATCAGTAAATGTAATCCACCATATAAACAAACTGAAAGAAAAAAATATGATCATCTCATTAAATGCAAAAAAAGACCTTTAACAAAATACAACACCCCTTCATGATAAATATCTTGTAGAAATTAGGAATACAATAACCACACCTAAACATAATAAAGGCAATTTACAGCAAGCTTCTTTGATCCCTCAGCTTTCACCCCATAATATCTGACTCCAAGTTTTTATTATTAAGAACATTTAGAATTCGTGGTACACATAAATCCATGCGTGCGTGCGTGCGTGTGTGCGTGTGTGTGATTTGATATTTGATAAAGAAGCCAGAAAAACACTATGGGATGAAGAAAGCATCTTCAACAAATAGTGCTTATCAAACTAGATGTCAGCAGGTAGAAGAATAAAAATGTATCCATATTTATCATCTTGCATAAAACTTAAGTTCATGTTGTTCAAAGATTTCAACTTAAAACTAGACAGACTGAACCTAATAGAAGAGAAAGTGGGCGCATTGGCACAGAAGACAACTTTCTGAACAAAATACCAATAGCACAGGCACTAAGATCAACAACTAATGAATGGGCCTCATTAAACTAAAAAGCTTTTGTAGGCAAAGGATACTGTCAATTGGACAAAATTGCTTATGAGAATAGAAAAGATTTTTGTCTTGTTTTACCACCTCCCCAACCAACAGAAGGCTATTTTTCAAAATATATATAAAAAACTCAAAAAATGGATATCAAAAAACCCCAAATAAATCAATTAAAATGAGATATCTATATATATCTAAACAGAGAATTCTCAGTGGAGGAATCTCTGATGGCCGAGAAACACTTAAAGACATGTTCTAGAACATCCTGAGCAATCAGAGAAATGCAAATCAAAACTATTTTTGGATTTCATCCTAAAGTTCTAAAAATGGCTCAGATCCATAACACAAATCATAGCTCATGCTGGTGAGGATGTGGACAGAACAATCCTTTATTGCTGGTGGGAGAGCAGTCAATATGGTGGTTACTTAGAATATTAGTAACTGACATACTTTAAGCTACTGGGCATATACTGAAAGTACATTCTATCCTACTATAAGGACATTTGCTCAACTATGTTCATTGTGGTTTATTCCTAAAAGACAGAAACCAGAAACAACCTGGGTGTTCCTCAACAGAAGAATGGATAAAGAAAATGTGGTTTATTTAGACAAAGGTATTACTCCACTGTAATGACATCATGAAATTTACAGGCAAATATATGAATCTAGAAAAAAATCCTAAGTGTTGTATCTCAAAAAGACACATATGACATGTGTTCACTTATAATTATATATTAAATGCTAAGTAAATGATAATCAAGCTAAATTCTGTAGAACCTGAGAAGTTAGGTAAAGAGGACAGATCTAGGGAAGATGTATGGCTCTCCTTGTGAAGGGGAAACAGAATAGATTTTACTAAAGTACTGGGAGTAGGTGAGAATGAGAGTAGGAGGAATTAAGGGAATGGGGGAGAGGGAGTAGGGAAGAGACAGCTGGAATTGGGGGATGGTTGGGAGGGTGATGTGGAAACCTAATTCAGTACAATCTTCCTGGAATCTATGAAGGTGACCCTAGTGAGGACTCCAAGTAATAGAGGATATAGATTCCAAACTGGCCATCTTTTATAGTTAGGCATGTCATCCAGTGATGGCACCGAGTTGCATTCAGTTGAGTTGATGTCTGAGGAGGTCCCCTGAAGATCCCTAAACAACTTTGGTTGATGCTAAGACAGAGGGTCGTCTCCAGAAAATGACAGTGTGACTCCACTGCTGAGGACAATACCCATACAGCTCATTTAACATAGAGAGGTTGAGCTGGTACCTGCATGGAGTCTGTACATCTATATTCTAGTCTCTTTGACTTGAGAAGGTATTCTACAGGTATTCAAAAGAGAAACCTGGACATCAACCCAATCACAAGATACTCAACCAACAATCTGTCCTGCCTGCAATATGTGCTGGGACAATGGTGGAATAGAATTCATAGAACTGTGTAACTGGAAGCACATACCATGAGAGATAGCCCATGCCCTTCACTACCTGGGAACCAGAGACTGGATAGCCCAGAGATCTGGGTTAGAACCAAACATGGCTGGACAAATCAGTAAAATGATTCCTAATGATATTCTGCTGTACTCATAGATCAGCGCCTTGTCCAGTTGTCCTAAGAGGTTTTCTCTGAAGTACAGAGGTCCATAGCCAGTCATTATGTGGAGAATACACATATATCTGCAAGTCAGAAGAGGGCACCAGATCCTATTATATGTGGTTGTGAGCCACCATGTGGTTGGTGGGAGTTGAACTCAGTATCTCTGGAAGAATAGTCTGTGCTCTTAACTCCTGAGCCATCCCCCCAGCCCTTTAGGGAGAGTCTAAATTGGAGGGCTCGATTAGGTCCCTCCCCATGGAAGTCAAGGAACACCACAAAAGAGGGGAGGAAAGATTGTAGGAGTCACACCAGAAGAACAAAGCTTACTGAACCAACTAAGCATGAATTACATGGATTTACAGAGACCAAAATGGCAAGAAGGGGGCCTACAAGGGTCTGCACCAGGCCTCTGTGTATATAACTGTTAGCTTGGTGTTTTTGCTGGACTCCTAATAGTGGGAGAAGGACTGTCTCTGGCTATTTTGCCTGTTCTTTGGACATTTTTTCTCCTATTGGATTACCTTGTCCAGCTTCAACATAAGGGCTTTTGCCTTGTCTTATTGTATCTCATTTTGTAGTTTTCAGTTGTTGTCTCTTGGAGGCCTGCTCTTTTCTGTAGGGAAACGGAGGTGGAGCAGATCTGTGGGAGAGAGGAGGTTGGGGGAAGCTGAGAGAAGTGGAGGGAGGGGAAATTGCGGTTGGGATGCATTGTATGAGAGAAATACCTAATTTCATTTTTTTTAAAAAAAAGGGGGGGGGAAGCAAAGTGAAAAAAATAACTTTGAGCAGAGAGTTTCATATTAAAAACTTTTTTTTCCTCTTATGTCTCTAAAGACAACCCTCAGTTATTTATGCTGCTAGCACTTTGTGAGAAAAAGAAGTAACTAAAATTTGCATTGCAGGGACCTGTGGCTTATCTTCTGTTTTATTTTCTCTTCCCTTACTTTTTGTCAAGAAAGCATCTTGGTCTTTAGCTTCAAAGTCCTCCACAACAAATATTTAGACATAGGAATCTTAATTCTGCAGATTAGAATGGTTACTGTTGAACTTCCTATTTTTCTTCTGTTCATGAAGGGTGCCATGGGAGACGCAAACAGAGATAAATGGGAATAACAGAGTTTGCTAATCTAGACATACATAATGGGAGCTTAGCTGCATTCATAGTGTAAATGTCTGGAGACAGGAAGCTAATTCTTAAAGAACATTGAGTTGGAAAGTACTGAAGTAATTTTTTTCCGACAGTTTTTAAATAGATACTTATTTTTGGTTTTTTATCTTCCCCCCAAAAAACGTAACTATTTCTGGTGGTAGTTTTAAAAGTTTTATATGTGTAACATGTAGTGTATACAAGTATATTGCCCTTAATGGCATTTCAATGACTTTCTTGCTTGATTGTATTCATACAAAAGGAGAGAGATTGCTTTAATAGTACTTCATGTCTTTTCACAATTAATTCCAAATTGACAGATTTGGGGGCAGTTAACTAAAGTCATTTTGATTACTGACAGATATCCAAAATCATAACTTATTTCCACAGGGAATATAAGAACTGGAAAAATTCAGAGAAAAGCTGACTTTATGCTAATACAAACCTCCCATTTAATTTCCCTGTCTGTATAAAAATAAAAAAGTTGTTCTATTTTCCATTTCATCCTCAGCTCCTCCTTCCTTCCATTCTTTTTTCTCTATTTAGAATGAAAACATAGCCTTTGTATAGATAGAAGGAGGAGGAGGGGGAGAGGAAGAAGAAGAAGGAGGAGGAGGAGGAGGAGAAGGAGAAGGAGAAGAAGAAGAAGAAGATATTAAGAAAAATATGAAAAACTTAAATTAGATATCGTATTTTATTCCATTTTGAACTTGGTGAACTCATTTATAACTTGAAAGGCTTTACAAATGTCAAGAAGTTCACAGGGATATAAACTATCTTAATGTAACAATAAAAGAGCATTGCTTTAAAAATGACAACAGAAGGGCTCTTGAAAACCCAGAGTAGCTTCTTAGAGCATTTGTAGATAACATGTTCTACAGATAATTGAACTTGGTCATCGCACATGAGGCTAAAGTTAAAATAAGGTGGGAAACATAAATGGTAAGGGAATTTTAGAAAAACAACAGGGGTGTGCTTCTCTGTGAGGAAAGTCTAGAAACAATGTCCATTAGGTTCACTGCAAATGTGAGGAAAGATGTGGATTACACTGTAAAATGAAGGAAATGTACCGCTGGCTTTTGTTTTGTGCTCCCCACACACTCTTTAATTTTTCTTTCTTAAGACAGGCTCTCATGTAGGCCCAGCTAGCCTTGAGCTCCTTATATAGCCAATTGTGACCTTGGTTTTCTAATCCTTCTACATCCTCTCTCCCTCCTGAGTGCGGGAATTACTGGTCTGTGCCGTCAAACCTGATTTTATGTGATGTCCCTTATAGCTACTGTTTTCTCGGTGTAGGATTGATCTGGGATCATGTATTACATTCAATTTCTGTGTCTCTTTGGTTTTTTAATCAGAAAGAATTTATCATACTCTATTTCTGAAGGTTTTCAGGACTACAAATCAGGTATTTTCTATAATGTCCCTCAATTTATTTTTATATAATATTTCAGGCAGACAATTGTATAGTATATAATAACAGCACATGACACTAGAAGGTGTTCGTTGTCAAATTGCTTCATTTTTGGATAGGGCATTAATTTTGATCACTTATTGTGATGTATGTTGCCTTTTCCCACTAGGCTACTACTTTTGCTTTTGAAATTAATAAACAATCTTAGGTAGAAAAATTTTTCCTTTTGAAAAGCAGAAATAGGACCCAATTATTATCTGGAGTAAACTATCCAAATTCCTTCTGATATTTGCCCTTGTTCTTACTTCCTACCCCATTTATACTTATTAGTAGTAGTATTAAATTTATTCATTTATTTTACATCCTGACTGCAGATTCACATCCTTCCTTTCCTCCCATTCCCTCTCCCCACCTCCCTTCTAATCCACTTCTCTGTTTCTGTTCAGAAAGGGCCAGGCCTCCCATGAGTGTCAACACAGCATGACATATCAAGTAGAGGTATGAGGACTAAGCTTCTCCCCTTGTATTAAGGCTGGACAAGGTAACATAGTATGAGTCTTAGATAGGGTCATCCTTGTGGATTTGTAAGGGTTTCTCTTGCACCAAGTTTCTGCCTGACCCAAAATACATCATGACATCTCTTTGATTACTCTTCCCCTCCATTAAATCCTCCAACCCAGTTCCTTATGTTCCCATCCCTATTGAACTCCAGTCTACCCAGGAGATCTATTCTTTTTCCCTTTCCCAAGGAAACCCACATATCCCCATATGGGTCCTTCTTCTTACCTAGCTTCTGTGGGGCTGTGGATTGTAGCAAGGTTATATTTTACTTTACAGCTAATATCCACTTAGGAGTGAGTACATACCATGTTTGTATTTCTGGGTCTGGATTACCTCACTCAGGATGCTTTTTTTTCTACTTACATTCATTTGCTTTCAAATGTCATGATGCAATTGTTTTTTTTTTGTTTTTTTTTTTGATGCAATTGTTTTTAACAGCTGAGTAATAGTCCATTGTGCAAATGTGCCACATTTTCTTTATCCATTCTTTGATTGAATGGTACATAGGTTGTTTCCAGGTTCCAGCTATTATGCATAATGCTGTTATGAACATAGTTGAGCAAGTGTCCTTGTGGAATGATTCAGTATCCTTTGGATATATGCCCAAGAGCAGAATAGCTGGGTCTTGAGTCAGTTTGATCCCCATCAAAATTCCAGCACAATCTTTATAGACCCTGAAAAAAAATACTTAACTTTATACGGAAAAACAAAAGGCTCAGGATAGCTAAAACAGTTCTGTATAATAAAGGAACTTCCTGAGGCATCGCAATTCCTGATTTCAAGTTCTACTAAGGAGCTATAGTAATAAACATCATGGCATTGGCATAGTCGAACTGAAGACTCTGACATAAACCCACACACCTATGGACACCTGATTTTTGGTCAAGAGGCCAAAATGATACAATGGAAAAAAAGAAAGCATTGTCAACAAATGGTGCTGGCATAGCTGGATGTGGAAACGTAGAAGAAGGCAAATAGATCCATATCTGTCACCCTGCACAAAACCCAAGTCCAAGTGGATCAAAGACTTCAACATAAATCTAGTTACACTGAACCATTTATACTTTTATATTAAACTATTTATAGTATTACCCTGCCCCTCAAATGTTCTTTCATACATATGTAATGTCCCCAGAATTTAGAACTTTCTTCCTTCAGTTTCTCCTAAAAAGCTCTGACTACATGCATGAATGAATGAATTGATAAATCAAAGTTCTCATGATGCCAAGACAGATATATTTAGAGATTTGTTCAGACATATTCTATGAGTCAGGGGTAGGTCCAGTAATAGATTGTAGTACCTCCCAAAATCCTTTGTATTCCCTTGGGTAACAGACTATGAACTGTTGTTTAATTAACAGAAAATATAGAAAGATTCTTTTTTCCCTTAAAAAAAACACCAGTGTTAAAAAATTACACTACTGCATTCCACTATCTTGATTTTAAAAGTAAAAGTGGCTCTTGATGCTTTCATGGCATTTGAGAAAAAGATTATTTCATACTAGGCACAACGTGCTTAGAATAGACTATACAGTTCTGGCATTTAATTAAGAAATTAAACTAAAAATGTCTTAACAAAAAATTGATATCAGCCATTGACTAGCCTTCTCTCCCTCCTGCTCTTCCTTCCCTTCCTCCTCCTCCTCCTTCATCAGATAATTTATCAATTTTCTTGTTTTGTTTATCAGTTTTCTTACCTGGAATTAAAGACTTTAAAGGTCTTTCTGGCTATTTAACTAAGCTGGGTTTACAATGTCAGGAACACACTTCAAAGTGGTACATCTACATTTTCTTGAGTCATTAAATATACTTGTAAAATTCTAATAATACACCTTTATAATAAAAATTTGATTTGTGAAATCTTTTATTGGTTTAAGTTATACTAAAAATATTGGGCTTCACTGTGTGTGTGTGTGTGTCTGTGTGTGTGTGTCTGTGTGTGTGTGTCTGTGTGTGTGAGACTACCTTATCTTCTACTTGGGCCCCTTCTGAGACAGTTACTATTAACTGTCAAAAATTTGACAGGACCTAGAATCACCTGGGACACCTGCCTCTGACTTGCCTGTGGAGATAGTCTTAATTATAGAAGAACTACCTACTGTGGGCATTACCATTCCCCAGCTGGGATACTGAGCTGTATAGATGGAGAAAAGAAAATGAGCAGAACTTGTTTCTCTCTCTCTCTCTCTCTCTCTCTCTCTCTCTCTCTCTCTCTCTCTCTCTCATTCTCCCCTTGATTGTGAATTGATGTAACCAGCTGCCTTAAGATCCTGCTGCTTGATCTTCCCATCATAATAGACTGAAACATCTAATTGTAGGTCAAAATAAACCCCTTGTTATTTAAGTTGCCTTTGTCAGAGAATTTTATCATAGCACTTAGGAAAAAGAGCCAAGATGCCTCACTCACTACCTTTTTCCACATCACCTGATTTCATCTTTGACTTGTTCCTCTTCTTTCTCTGAGCTAGTTCCCCCTTGAGAAACAGAACTCAACATTGTCATGGGATTATCACTGAGCTACAGAGCACATATTGCCAGGAAGCAAAATTACAATTTCTCTAAAGAAGAGTATGAACAGGAACGGCATCATAACCCCCATCTTCACCCATGCTGGCTAATTTTATGTTAACTTGACACAAGATAGACTCATTTATGAAAACAAAATCTCAACTGAGAAAATGCCTCCACGAGATCTGCTTGTAGTGCATTTTCTTAAATAGCAATTGATGTGAGAAGGTGCTATACTGGGACAGGTGGTCTGGAGGTGTATAAGTAAGCAGGATGAACAAGTCCGTAGGTTGTAGGCAGAGTTCCTCCATGATCTCTACTTCAGTTATTGTCCAAAGGTGTCTGTCTTGAGTTCCTATCCTGACATCCTGCAACGGTGGTCTGTGATGTAAAAATAGAAAAAGAAATATACCCTTTACTCCCAACGTTGATTGTGGTCCTGGAGTTCTATCACAGCAATAGAAACCCTAGCTACAACAACCCCAAGATGTAAACATTCATATAAAATTTCAGGAATTATTAGTAACCCAGGCATCTTAAAACTTTCATTTTCCTTTGTCTCAAAGGTAAAAACAACACATCTAGTTTAAAATTTTTATTTAAAATCTCATTATTGTTTCCATAGAAATTTCTTTAGAGATAGCTTAGAAATCAGATCCCAAAGCACTCAACAAAGTGTCCAAAGTCTGATATTTTAGATTACATCTACCGTTGATTTTCACGGCAGCTCTCCTCTTGCTTTTTAAAGTCTCCTTGCCATCACTGTTCCTTACATCATCTCTTCCTCTGCCTTCAGTCCTTTGTTCCTCACACTCACAACCTGAATCTTTCCCCACTGACAGAGCTCCGAGGAACAGGTTGTAGTTGCCTACTTTAAGTGCCTAACATGAAAGAAGAACCCTCCTGAAAATTATGTCAGTAAACTTCTCTGTTGTGTTAAATGTGATCACACAGAACACAATTGCTTACCTAAAGGGAAAGATGGCCAAAAATGCTGAGTATCACTGTTGCAAATTACTCTGCATTGAAGTACTGAGGTACTCTGTGGAAGAAGCAAGAATCTGATCACTAAGAAAATAAGGTATGGCCACAGTTAGATAATCCGGGGAGACTAGGTGAAATTTCAAGTATGACTCAGTCTGATAGTGTGAAGAATTTGAGAATGGTGGTCATGAGAGAGGCCATACAGCTAGACTACCTAACATATTTTTATGGATCTGTCTGTCAGGCTACAGGAAGACAGGAGTGAGTTTCATTGCTAAATTGAACAGTGGAAATAATGAGATAACGAAGGAGCAACAGAAGTGAGAGATGGAGAGCGGCACACAGAGAGTCAGGTCAAGTATGATCAGACTTGACATTTAAAGCAAAGCAGAGCAGAGCTAGGAGTTCTGTATAAAAACAAGGAAGCAACAACTCTCTCTCTCTCTCTCTCTCTCTCTCTCTCTCTCTCTCTCTGTGTGTGTGTGTGTGTGTGTGTGTGTGTTCATGTTCTTGTGTGTATAGTTCATATATATGTACCTGCAGAGGGCAGAGGAAAACCTTTAGTGCCATTCATTTGTTAAGCACTTCTCTCTTTTTTCTCTCCTTGAGACAGGCTCTCTCACTGGCCTGTAACTGGCCAGGTAGGTTAGGCTGCCAGGCCAGTGAGTTTCAAAAATCTTCCTGTCTCTCCCTTCTCAGAGCTGGGGTTACAAGCCTGTGACAGCACATCTAGCTTTTTACTTGGGTTCTGAACTCAAGACCTAGGGCTTGTAAAGAATATTTTTCTAACCCCAATTTCTGTCTTTTTACTATTTATGCATCCACCACTTATGCCACCAGAAAATGGTTTAGAAGGTATGTATATTTGGCAGGGCAAAGTAGCAATAAATGAATTCTAACTACTCATTTTCATAAGTGCCTAAACAACAAAGGAACAAAATTATCTATCCTTTCTTCTTTTCAGTATTCTCATTCCTACTTAAAAAAGAAACAAGAAACATAAAAATGCTGACGAATAAATGTATGTTTGTTTGAAAGATTGTAAGAGCCACAGAAGGAAGATAACTATAAGGAAACAATGTCTTCCACACACACAGTAGGACAACTATGCTTATGAACTCAAGGCAGTTGTGACAGCAGGGACAAGAATGCACATGCTCAAGACAAACCAAATTCTAGCATTGCCCCAGCTGGGGAGCTTCTGGCAACTGAAAGCTGCTGGTAGAGGAAGATCAGTTTTCTTTAAGAGTGGAGCCCCCAGTGCATCTATTGGACCATGTTCCAGAGGATGGCCACAAACCCAAGAGAATAGAGACAGAATAAATTGGACTCTGTGGGTTTTATTTGACTTTTAAAGGACCACAAAATTGGGTGGGTAAGGGAGAAAAATGAATCTTGGAGCAGCTGGGAGAGGGCACTGAGTATGCTCCAAATACATTGCACAAAATTCTCAAAATACAGCGGGGCAGTGATGGCACACACTTTTAATCCCAGTACTCGGGAGGCAGAGGCAGGCAGATCTCTGTGAGTTCGAGGCCAGCCTGGTCTACAAGAGCTAGTTCCAGGACAGGATCCAAAGCTACAGAGGAACCCTATCTTGGAAAACCGAAAAAAATTCTCGAAATACTTAATTAAAAAAAGAAAAACAACAAGAAAAAAAAGTTGACAAAATTTTGAGACAGTTTTTGTTGAGGTCATTTTTTTCCTGTATAAAATCAAATTGATGTGTAATATCAAATATAAAATCAGAGAAAGAAGAAATTTTGAAAGTGTGCATGAAGTAAGACCCTGTTCAGTTCAGTGAGTATTTATATGGTGAGACTCGTATCTCTCTCTCTCTCTCTCTCTCTCTCTCTCTCTCTCTCTCTCTCTCTCTCTGTCTTTGTGTGTGTCTCTCTCCCATAAGTCTAAAACTATAATTTCAATATACTAGAATCTTCAGTCAAATAATGAATCATCATTTTAAATGTCTTTTAATACTGCTAAATCATTCTGAAATTGGCCAACAAAAGCATGGTAGATATCACTCCTCCACTGTGCAACTCAGTAACAACCTCTCTTTGGCATGCATTGATATCCATTTAACATATTTTGATTGAAATTATTACAAGAATTTATTTCATTTACCTAGTGTTTCTCTACCTCAATTCATGACAAATAATTCATTAATGAAGCCTTACTCTGGTGTCGCGAGAAAGAAGTATTTTGCTTTTAGACATAAATCACTTTACACAGTGATTTATATATGTCAGGACATATTGCTACGTGAGTTTTATTAATGAGCAGAGAAAGTACAGAGACTTTTTGTTTCTTTAGTCAAATTAGTACAGTTTGGTCCACTTAGAAGAATAAAGACTGGAGGGCTGGGAGGTGATGTGCTCACACTGTCACAGGAGTGGGAGAGAGCTCCACTAAATTACTTGCTGCAAAATAACTAGGGAAATCGTGTGCAGGAGAACGGTTCAATGTGCCTGGCTTAGCTTTGCGTTGGAGGGTTTGATCAAAAGAAATAATACAACACGCTGGTAGAAATTATGGTAGACTGCCACATTTACTTTTTAATCTCTGCAGATGCTAGGAACAGAGGGATACAGTGTGACAAAGCTATCTCCTGCTGTAATTATTTTCATCTTTGCTGTGCTGTTATAAATGGTTCATTTTTTTTCAAATTCACTCTGCATTTTAAAGTCCTCATTCAGCTCAAGTTTGATGCTTCTCTTAGATTGCTCTGCATTCATTGTGGACAGCATCCTCTTGATCCCTACCCGGTTAAAATCACATTTAGCAAGCCTGTTAGTCTTTGAAGTAAAGAAAAATTGACAAAGATGCCACAGAGTCTTTGGGAACAAGAATAAGTTGCGGTCTTTTATGGAATTTCTATAATTTTCTGCAATGCAATTCATTCTAGTACATAAAAAAGATGAATACTGTATTATTTCAATTTCTTTAGACCCAAACATTAAATCACCTCAAACTCTAAAATAATTCATGTCAGTGACTACAACAACTTATAAGGACAATTCTCAGACTTCTCAGATTTACTACAAAAACTCTCCTTCTTTGACCAATTCAACTGTCATTTTTATAGCGACTGCTCTCTGATTTCAATTCACACTCGAGAGGGCTGAGTAATATAATCAGGCGTGAAAATCCACTGAGTGCAGAAAGCCCTTGGAGGGATGCTACAATTATACACGGAGCTTTGGAAAATTTCAAGACATTAAGCTATAGGCAGATTCTCAAGAGAAATTTAATAGAGTGATGTACATATCACTAGAAAGACGAGTTACAGATCTTCAGCTATGAGTGTTCTTCATGTCTGAGTGGCATATGAACAGGATGTCGGCTACAGAGGCCACCAAGTTGTGGGTTCTCTAACAATTTAACGCTTGTTTTTCCTTTCTGTAATACCCAGGGCAGGATATCTGGATTCACCTTTTTTAGGGATTCTTCTTATCTGAAGAGAAAGAGATATTATTTTGTAGTATTTATGAGGCTTAAAGTGTAAGGGCCACTTTAAGGATGCCCACCCAGGGGCTGGAGAGATGGCTCATCAGTTAAGAGCATTGCCTGCTCTTCCAAAGGTCCTGAGTTTGATTCCCAGCAACCACATGGTGGCTCACAACCACCTGTGATGAGGCCTGATCTTCTGGCCTGCAGGGATACACACAGACAGAATATTGTATATAATAAATAAATAAATATTAAAAAAAGAATGCCCACCCAGAAAAAGTGTCGCTAAACAAAAAACTGAAAAATTTTAGAAAATGGTACTTTCCTCAATAAACTATATGTTATTTACATAAAGAACCTAAAGACACTATAAATAATACAAATTCCTTAGTATTTATTTGGCAGTACCCCCTAAAGACTCACATCTAAAAACCTTTTAAACATTCTGCATGTATTGGCTTTTTGGGAACTTATTCTATATGGATGCACATCTTCTTAGACCGAGATGGAGGGGGGAGGGCCTTGGGCTTCCCATAGGGCAGGGTATCCTGCCCCATCTTAAGGAAGCAGGGGGAAGGCGGTGGGGTAGGGGGGGAGAGGGAGGGCCGAGAACAAGGGGAGTAAATGTAAATTTTTCTTGTAATAATAATAATAAAATAAATAAATAAACATTTTAACAATATCAAAAAATTATTTTTTGAACCAGTAATCGTTATTCTTAAAATACAGTTGAGAAGCAGTGCCGAATGACACAAGAAGGGTATCCAGGTTAGAATAAAAATATCTTGGTAATAAAATGTATGAATTATCAGTGTCTGATAAGACCATCATGATATTTGGTCCTATCCAAAACTTCATAGAAAACAAAATCCAGGTAGATCTTTTTGTTTTCTGTAACCCAGGAAGATAAAGCCTCTGGAGCTTTACAGGAAAAGTAAAAATGTTTTCTTCACACACCACAAAATAAGGACAGATTTAATACCTTTATTACATGGTTTGTCCTTGGGTTGATTAACCTGTGCAATCAGTACAATCACTCACACATATTGCAAGTAGTTATTAGCATTCTAAGAGAGGAGATGTCTGCACTCAACCTCTCAACAGTCAGACGTGTTTTCTTGCAAAATATTCCTCTGACAATTAATTTCCTAAGGGAATGATGACAGAGTAAAGTGATAGGAAACTGGAAAGGAATAGTGGAGCTCGAGAACTAAGCCTGAAGGACAGGGCATAAGGATGGTTGCAGCGAAGAGAAAGGGCACATCCCTTTCTCAGATGATGATTCTAAAAAGACTTCCTCTTCTACAAAACCTCCCATCATTCAACTTCTACATGGCGCCGAAAGAAAAGCTTCCAAGCAGTACTCCTTGTGTCCTCGTTTTCACAGGAGGCTGAATCGGTACGCTCATGCTACCATGGCTTTGAGAAGAGACATTCTGGGGAGAGACAGCACACCCAGAAGTCTTCCCAGACACAAAACAGTAAAGGACTTCTGCTCATTTGAAACAGTGGTTCGTGTATTGCCAATTTCTACAGAACAAAGCATAATCAATGTAAATGTGATGGGGCGCTCCCAGTCCATTTGATTGCAATTGGTGCTTCATTTACATAATTATATCTATGTTTGTTCATCTTGGATGCTTTTATAATCAACTCCCCCTTCACACACACACCTAAAATGAAGACATAGCCATCACTTCTGATTCAAAAGAGGTAGAGAGCTGACAGATTTTCCAAAAATGCTATTTACACAATGAATCTCCTGTTCCCCAATTCAGTGTTTATAGAGTATTGGGGGTTATGGAGAGTTTTTAAAGGGATATAACAGGTTAGTGAGCAAATGGATTTAAGGACTACGGGAACCAATTCCAACAGTGACGAGTAGAGGTAACTTTAGAGAATATAGGCTTGGAGTTTATGTGATACAAGTGGCTTGAGTTATTGGTGAGTTATTGAGATGAGTTTCCAAAGACTCTATAATCTCCTGATGAGTCAAATGCTTTGTGGTGTCTAAAAACACATGTCCGCGAACAGAGTTTATTTGCAATCAATTCTTATAGAGTGGGGGGGATCATTTTGTAGGTTCAGGAAGATCATGATGAATAAATTTTGCTGAAAAGTAGATTCACAGGGTCCAGAGTAAATGCAGCTGTATCCACTGGAATGTTTCGCTAAACTTACCACCCAGCTGTAGGAGTACCATGCCATACTTCTGGTTGATAGAAAGGATT
Organism: Dicrostonyx torquatus; assembly: GCA_028555095.1. Classification (NCBI taxonomy): domain Eukaryota; kingdom Metazoa; phylum Chordata; class Mammalia; order Rodentia; family Cricetidae; genus Dicrostonyx; species Dicrostonyx torquatus. The sequence continues at coordinate 2,816,760 of JAQHUG010000039.1, read as the reverse complement.
TTCTGACAATGCACAGTCTCCAACACTCCTGTATGTGACTCTTTTTCAAGAGCTCATCTCAGTGTCTACCTTGTCCTGAAACACAAATTGGTCAGAAACCAATTCACAGACCAAATTACTTACTTCATAACACACTAAAACTTCCTTAAATAGAAATATTATCATTTAGATTGATTTAGTATTTCAAAACAAAGTAAATTGGCCTTTATTATAGAAGGTTTCATTTATAGCATTCACGTGTTTACTCTTGCCTAAGCAACGGAGTGAGTGGTAGCTCCTCATGGTGATTTTTGTAGTACAGTCAGTTCTAAAAGAAACAATGGTTTAATGGCTTTCCATTTTATGCAACATGTTGAAACGTTTGAGGAATATAGCTTTCAAGAGATCGGAATTCCACTAATATTCTAATCATCCCCACATAGACTTAATAAAATTATTTCCTTTCTTTGGAAAAGAACTCTTTGTTGTTCACTGAACACCTACTTACCCTTGGCTTCTTTTATTAGCCAAGAACAATTTGCACTTTGACAGCCTGAAGAATTATCTGCTTTTGCTGTTCTGATTATTATGTACTTCATTGTGGCTCATGGAAAAATGTGTTGAATTATTAACCCCATATCTAAATTATTCGTCTTGTTTGAAAATAGAGTTTTTGTGGATTCAGTCTATTTGAGATGAAGTCATTGGGATGCGTGTTATCTGATATAATTACTGTCCTGGTAAAAGGGGAAATTTGAATCCCAACCCAGATATGCCATAGAGATGGTGAGATGAACAGATAACACATGTAAAGATGGAGAGTTGAAGCCATGTATGTATAAATGAATAGAGCCAAGGATGGAGGGCAAGCCACAGGACTATAGAAAGAGATCAGAAGGGATTTGTTTTATTGGAGGAAGAACAGTTCTGTCTTTTTGTGCCTTGATTTGGGGTTATTATCAACATACATTCCATAAGCCAATCAGCTTGTGATATTATTGTGATATGCTGGGTTAGGGCAGTCCCAAAAAATAAATACTAATATCAACTAGGGTGAGACTTTGATTAATAAGAGGAATGTCTCTGTATATTTTTCCTAGCAAAATACTCCAGCCACAAGTGTTTTGACATCTTAAACAGAATCTAAATGAAACGTACACCTGGGAACTGCCATCTTGGTTCCTTCTGCCTTTCTGGCATTTCTCTCCAGATAAATGCATATAAGAAAACCAGCAGAAGGACCATAATACAAAACAAATTGAATTACATAAGCTAAACTTGAACAAACTTAAAATGAAATTTTTTTTATTCCAAAGATTCATGAAGAATGGTTTTACTATACAAAAAATGAAGACCATAAGAATCATAAGTAAGATACATGCTTCTCTTCAAAGAATGAAGTTTCCCCATCAAAAGCAAACAGGGAATAGATAATCAGTTTCATTTTAGATTTATTAATGATATTTATTTTTCACATATATAATGATTATTATTATTAGGTGAAAATTGTCAGAGACCATGGAAATATCAGCACATGGCAATTGATGATTCAGATATCAACACACCTAAAGCAGCTTGGTGTCTCCCCAATACCTGCATTGTAGTGTGTAATCTCGTGTAACATATATATATATATAATCTTATGATTACATCTCAATCTTATGGGCACATATATCTGTGGGTGGTCAGGAAAATAACTTTTTGTTTACCTATATAATTTTGATATATAAAAAATATAGTAGGACATGCATCATAACTAGACCTCTTTTTCCCATGAGGATTGTAGACACTTAAAAGCCTACTTTGTTCCTTTTTCTCAGATTAACTGCACACAATTAGCTCACTTTCACCTCAGAGAAAGTTTGAACTAGACTAGAGGCTTTTTGTAAATAGATCATAAGTTTAAAGCTTTACAGCTATGCACAAGGTCGGAGCCACAGGTGTCCAATCAAGACTGCAACACAAAATACCCTAAGAAAAGTATGCCAGTTCTTCTCTTGACAGTCTGCTGACAATAGACCTATGTCTCAAAGTTTGTCACTAGGCACTGTGCCCCCTTCCCCCACATCTCATCAGTGTCTTACTCCTATAACCTTGGAACATTGTGTTGCCACAGCAATGGCTCAACTCCTTATTGCTTATCCTAGGAATATGCTTTAACCAATGAGAGGTAACTCTAGTTAATTTTTTATTGCCTCAAGGCTCCTCTAGGAAGAAATGTTTTTAGGCTAAGAGAAAAGCTAGGAGGAAGTAGAATTAGGACAAGAGAATTAGAATAAAGGCAAAACAATATAGAGACAGATTAAGAAAAGCACAGAATGAGAAAGTTTGCTCGTTTGCCCTAAGATACCCTAAGAAAAAAAGGTCCTCTCATTTGCTGTAGCATTCAGTCTGAACCCTCTAGCGGGTCTTGGGGCTGGGCCCCAAAGTTCCTTGATAGAAAATAATTTTAAAGAGCTAAGGAACCTCAAACTATGCTCATAGTTATAATTAGACATTTAATAAATACGAATATAAGAGAATATTCTAACTGCAGGTTGGTTATGTGAAGTTACTTTTTCATTGAGGAATAGGCAGAAATGCAGATGTTCATTAGGAACCTCTTGCTCTCTTCATTTATATAAGAAACCATTAACACTAAGGAGAATTTTACTGGTTAAGGAGGACACTATTGTTGTGCTAGAGAATTCTTGCCTTCTGATTTGAGAAGAAAAAATGAGTGTTCTCTCTTCATTATCCAAGTGAGCACCTATATTCATTGTCCCCTTTAATTTTGGGGGGTGGAATTTATTTTATCTAATTCTCCATTTCTATCCTTTACCTCTTTCTTCCTTCCCACCCCAGCTCCTGTCTACTTTGATGCCTTGTGTCCTTCCTGCCCAAATCCTGTTTTGTCAGTAAGTCTTTTTATCCTCTTGTGATTGCCTTTCTAAGTTTCCAGGCTTTGCACTTCCCTCCGTTTCTAGGCTCCTACTTCCAGTGTCCATTGAATCTTATGTGAAATCATAAATCAAAAATTCAGAGGCTGTTAACTCAGTAGAGGTTTGTGTGACTGTGCATGTCTGGCACAAAATATTGAATAAAGTTTAATCCTGAGCTAACTTTTTTCATATCATGACATTAATAGGCCTTCCTTTCAAGATGACCCATACTGTTCATAATAAACTGTTACGGTTGGGTTTTACAACGTTCACCTTTACTAATTTCAGTTATTAATTTATGGTATACTGCTGGCCAATTAGGAATGTCTTTCAGTACTTTCATACTTAAAGATGAGGAGTGGTACAGGAAGTAAATGGTTCTCCTGGACACCGTTAGTTAGTATATTATCAATGATTTTTCTATTCTGATTCATATTTAATATCAGTTCTTTGTCATCCATTTTAGTATGGACAGAGAATATGGATAAGGGACAAGAAAGTAATTTTCTTGTTTCTGCCTTTCTTAAAAAGCACCAAAGACTGCAGTTTCCGACCAGGAAGAGCCTAGAGCATAGAATCCCCCTACCCTCTCAACACACACATAAAAGCTATGCTTTCAACAGTGGCTTTTGTCCTAAACCAGATGTAACATTCCAGAGTAAGAAGAAGCACAGTCATTGAAATGAAGACAGAATGGAGTTCCCACTTGACTGTTGGGTGTTTTAACGAGCACAGTGCTTGCAGTGTGTGGTGAGCCCTGGCACACAGGATGTGTCCATTACATGTTTCACGCTAAAAGTGCAATGCTAAATGTTTCATGCCAAAAGCCACATCTGTTGCCAATATGGATATTTGTGCTGGTGCTGAGATTTTCCATACTATAGTAATTTTAGGATGTTAAGAAAATGAGATGATATAAAATAGCAAGTGTAAATATTCAATAAAAGGTGCTTTGCGAGACTGGCTGTATAGAATAGCAGCAGAGCTCTAGATTGCATTGTGAGGCTTTGGGCTTGTACCCCACACTACAAATACCAACATTACAAAAGAACAAGCAACAACAGCAAAACACTTTTTGAGACCAAGAGAGGGCTCAGCAGTTAAGAACACTAGGTGTTCTTGTAGAGAGCCTGGGTTTGGTTTGAATGCCCACATGATAACTCCAGTCCCAGGAGGTTATGATGCCGTCTTATGATGGTCACAGGTAGCTGTATGCACACAGTGCACATACAAACAAGGAGACACATGCACATAAACACACTTTAAAAACACTATTTTTTCAAAAGACAGTTTTTTAAAATTTAATCTTCCCAAAGTTCTCTTTTCTTCCTGCCTGCTGCTGATCCAATCATCTTAAATATAGACTGATTATTCACCCATTTTCCTTTTAATCTCTTCTAAAGAATGTAATTATTTTCACTTTTTCCTCTGTCATTCATGATGCCAACAATGTGTCTGTGTATAAAACAATGAGTGTATATGTATGTTTATGTGCATTATGCATATTTATGTGCATATTCATGTGTGTTCTAAATAATTTAAGTTATTTGGGGATATCCTTTCAGGTCTCATTTTCATAATGTTTTATAGTATTTTTAAGCATAAAGTAATACCTGACAAAAATACCAACTTGCTTGAATTTTTTAATTTTTATTGTTAAAAGAAAAATTTACATTTACTCCCCTTGTTCCCGGCCCTCCCGCTCCCCCACTACCCCACTGCCCTCCCCCTGCTTCCTTATGATGGTGCAGGATACCCTGTCCTATGGGAAGCCCAAGGCCCTCCCCCCTCCATCTCAGTCAACTAGCTTAATTCTTATGCAATCAATAAATTGGCCAAGTCATGAGAAGAAAGTAACTAACTACATTTATCTAATCTTCAACCCAATCCCAACTTGCTTGAATTTTTATACAGTTATTCAGTATGTGCTAAATGGTTAAAACATGTTATATTGTCATGCTATATAAAATATGCTACATGATATAAACTATGTCAAATATTGTAAAACAAATGTCCAATGGTTAGTTTGGCCATGCTGTGATACAAACATTGACAAGCTCATCTACTGTATGATGCTCCTGAGAACTTGTCTGCTCTTCCACAGTCTAGACGCTGACACTGTGCCCTTTATCTCTGCTCTCCATGGCATAGAATTCTTGTGTAGTGTCAAAATTCACTTTTTTATTTTATACTCGTGAAGAAAAAAGTGACCTCTAACCAATGCATTTAATACCCTGGAAATAAATCAACCTGAAGCTGGGGATATTTCCAGGAAAGACTTCAGAATTCTCTCTCTGGGCCACACTGAGAGAAGAGGACATTGCAGAATTACTCAACTGGCAAAGTGTCTTAGCTGTACACTAGAGGAAAAAGAAAAACTGATACTATGTTTCAATTTCCCCATCTTCTAAGACATTTACTGAGTGCCCTGTAATATTTCTGAGCATCTTGAAAAAAAAAGAAAAAGAAAGAAGAAAAAAAGAAAGGCAGGAAGGTAGGAAGGAAGAAATTTAAATGCAATGGCACTAGATTAGAACTTGTTCATGATTGCTAGAGTTTCCAAAAGTTTTTGCATGGAGATCTTTTATTTTAATCTTTTGACAAAATTTAAAATCAATTCCTTAGAATCACAGAGCATGCACGTGTAAAATTATGAGCTATTTCTTCTTAGTGGTTCTTGCAGTTGATGGACTAATGGAAAAGATGGGCTAATTGAGAGAGAGTGCTGTTCCACAGACAGGCAATAAGAGTATCTGCCTGCAGACAAGAGGGAAACAATCAGAACATCAGGAGAGCAGGTGTAAACTAGCTGCTCTTCTATGTCACAGAGTATTAGGAACAAGGGGGAGAACTCATTTTTTTTATACTTCTACAAAAATAGTGGAAAGTAGTAAAAATGAGGTGCTCCTTTGTCTCCTACTGGTGCAGAGGAAAAATGGACAACATTTCCTATCAGCTTATTTAGAGTCATAGATGAAAGTGTTGGAATTGGTTGCTAACCAAATCTATTCAGGACACAACTGTAATTTGGAGAATGTATCACAATCAATATTAACTAATGTTAATGATGCCAAGCTTCTTGTATTTCGTATTTGCTCAGTGACTCCTCATAATGAATTCGTGGCTAAACATTATAATCTCCTTTTCTTATAGAAGTAAGCAGCAGCACAGAGAGCTGTGACTTCTCAGGGACCCTAGTAAGGACCAGAGTTGGGATTAACACCTGGGCTGCTGCTCTTGTTGCATTGTTGCCATGGCACACCTCACTTCTTTGGGAAATGGTAGCAGGAGTGAGCCGACTGTAGGGATAAGCATCAAGGAAACTCTTTGTATTCATCACTCTCATGTGTTCTTCCAAGATGGTGAAGATCAGGTCAGATTTGTTTGGGAAATTTACAGACCCATTTCTGTAGGTTTTTGAGCTTCTAGAATAGACAACACACTTAATTTTATTTATAAGGAAACAATATTTTCACTTATTTCTTTATTCCAACCACTAATAACATTGAATAAAAATGATGACCTCTTGCAACATGTGGATCATTTTATTTCAATATTGAATTAGTGCAATTTATGGAAATTGGATTTTAGAGGGTCCTTTTGTGTATAAAAAGTTCAAACTTTGAAAGAAATCAACACTCAAAATTGCATGATGAAGACATAATACTTGGAAGTGTTGACACTTTCATTATTACATTAAAATAAAAGTTAAAAAACATGCTTCTTATATAAAGATAATACATAAGAAATCCTATTTACAAAAATGGGAATTGAAGAAAATATTATAAATTGGAGTCTTTTATCTTAATCCATTATACCACTTATGAGGCATTAGCCTCAGCAAGCATTTATAAAGTCTCATTAGTATCTGGGATGGTGTTTAAAGAGCAGTTCCTAGAGAAAAACAAATGGCCAGCACATATTTTTCTGAGAGGATGTAGACACTCAATAAGTCAAGAATGAAGGTGGACACACCTTCTCTCCTATATTGTGTGAACAGGAAAACCCCAAAGAACATGATGCTTTGGAGAGATTTAGAACTCAAGTTCATGAATAGGGATTTGTGCTTGCTTTTTATTGCCTCTCCATAGGCTTATTTTAGGAATTAAAATCAAAAGTAATATTTCCACTTTACATCAACTCTATTGCAAATCACTCATATGAATGTCTCACACTGAATGAGAAATGACATTTGTTTATATCAAGAATTTTCATAGAAGTATATTGATTAATTTTCTATTACTGTGATAAATCAAGACCAAGATGATTTATAGCAGGAAAGGTTCATTTGGGGCTTATGATTCCGTAGCCCATCACTATTATGGCAGGGAAAATAGCAGCAGGCAGGCAAGCATGGTGTAAATGCAACAGCTGAGAGCTCCCACCTGGAACTGGAAGCAGGAGGCAGAAAGCATGCTGGGAATAACTTTTGGAACATCAAATCATGCCCCTAACAATTTCCTTAAACAAGGCCACACCTCTTAATCCTTGCCAGACAGTTCTCTTTTTCTATTGAAGATCACATATTCAAACATATGAGCCTATGGAGCCATTCTCATTCAAACCACTGTAGAAGGGTATGGTAGTAAAGACAACTTGAATTATAAAGGAGGCATGAAGGTATTGTAAATTCATGCAGTTTCTTAAACGTAGCTCCATGGAAAAGAATCTGGCAATAGTTTTTACATGCTTTGTAATACTTGTTTTGCCTCATGTTTAAAAAATATCTTACAATATAATTATTTAATTTCATTGTGTGGAATTCCTTCATATGAACAGAATTACACACGAAGTTTTGCTTATGCCACAGTGCAATTAACTCCTGGTGTAAGAGGAACCATGGGAAGGGTACCCATTTCTTCTTCATGCAGCCCTTGTCTTGGCTCTATAAGCTCATCCAAAGTTACGTAGACATTAGAGTAAATGACAAGAAGTCTGGCATTAGCCACAAAGAGTGTAAGATACTCTACATGACATTGTATGTTGTATAAGAAATATCTAAGAAACAGAAGATTGGACAAATATAGACCTAACTGCTAAGACCAGTTTGACAAAATCTCTGCAATAGCAGTTGATTTAAATATTACCCAATTAAATGGATGGAACTGCAAAAAGGTCTTGCTGAGTCAGGTAACTCAGATCCAGAAAGACAGGCATGGTATATCCTTACTTGTAAGTGGATGTTAGCTGTAAAGTAAAGATAATCGTGCTATAATCCAGAGACCTGGAGAGGCTAATTCACAAGGAGGGCTCAAGGGAAGATGCATTGATCTCCCTGGGAAGGGGAATTAGAATAGATTTCATGGGTGGACTGGAGCTGGTGGAAAAGGAAGAGAAAGGGCTCAGATAAAAAGATGGAGGGAGAGAATACTGGTAGAAATGACTAGAATTGGGGGCTACACTTGTGGGTCAAGGAAGAAATCTAGTGCAGTGTAAACTCTCAGGAGGCTATGAGGGTGACCCTAGCGAAAACTCCTATTAATAGGGGTCACAGAGCCAGAATCACCCATCCTGTGAAGCCAGGCAAGACTTCCTGTGAAGGGACTGGAACACCTACAGAGCCACAAACCCTTTGATTTGACAATCTGGCCAGTCTGCAAGATGTGCTGGGGTAAAGGTGGCACAGAACTCTTGAGAATGGCCAACCAATAACTAGTCCATCTTGAGAATTATGCCACAAGAGGCAGTGAATACTTGATACTGCCTGGAGGGCCAGTAACCAGAGCCTGGATAGCCCAGGGACTAAGGATAGACCCACACAAAAACAGTAGAGGGGGCAAAAGGGGTAATCATCATCAGAGTGTTTTCATCCAGGAACTGAGGGGAGCAGATGAAGAGATCCACAGCCAAACATTAGGCGGAGCTCAGGAAATTCTGCAGAAAAGGGGGAAGGAGGATTGTAGAACCCAGAAGGGTCAAGGACACCATAAGAAAACAGACCACTGAATCAACTAACCAGGACTTATAGGGGCTCACAGAGACTAAACCAACAATTGACGAGCCTGCATGGGTTTGAACTAAGTCCTCTGCATATATGTTATGGTTGTGAGGCTTGGTATTCTTGTGGAAATCCTAACAGTGGGAATGGGGTCTGTCTCTAGCTCTTTTGCCTGCTTTTGGGACCCTTTTTCTCCTACTGGGTTTTCTTGTCTAACCTTAATATGCAGGGACGTGCCTCATCTTATTGTGACTTAATATGCTTGCTGTGTTTTGTTGAGACTCCTGGGCAGCCTGCCCTTTTCTGAAAGGAAATGGAGGAGTGGATTTGTGTGGAAGGGGTTGAGAGGGACTGGGAGGAGAAAAGGAAATAACTGTTATTGGGATAAAATATATGAAAAAAGAATAAACAAAAAAGGGGGAAAAGTTGCTTGATGTTATAGTTTGGGCAGCATTGTCTAATGGAACAAAGAGAGGAAAATGCAATCCAAATAATCACCTTGCTCTTGTTCTATTCTCCTGAGCCCACCCCTGCGTCCCTGGGTCCCATTTAAGTCCATTAAAGCCATGGTAACCCCTTTGAGAGGTTGATATTACTTCTAAGTCATTCAGCTGAACCTAGACTGGCTGAACTTTGAGTTTCATTATCTAAGGCCAATTTACAACATCGTGGTTATATTGCGTTGTGCTCTGACAAGCTGCCGTTTGCCGATCTGTTCTGAATGTGAAGTAATCACATGGCTGCTTCCACTCCAAACGCGGAGGGTTGACTGTGTAACAGTGTTCAGAGCTGTGCTCATCCCGGCTCTGCATTCATTATTCATCAAAAACAGTCCTATGCCCGGATGATTCTATTCCAGAAGCACAAATAATCTATCAAGATTTGCCAAAGGGTGACTTTGCTTCCTGCATTGTTGGAATCCTTTGCTTTATGAATTTTAGAAACAAGCAATTTCCTTAATAAAGACCATTATTCTCCCTCATGAGCCTCCATTTTATAAATAACCTTCCTTGTGGTTAAAACAGTGGTTCTAACACGGCTTGTCTGCTTCCTCTGCTTGGAGTATTATGGGCAATTTGTGTATCTAAATGAATGAAAAATGGAAAAGTGCTTCATCTATAAGCAGTGCGATCAAGAGCCCATGTGGTGCGTGTGTTTACACATCCTGCTGAAACGACCAAGGGGCAGCTAGGAGATGTCCATTACTGTAATTGCCTTTCGGTCATAGACTGGGGCTTTAATGTGAGCTCAAGCCAAAGAATCGTCCTGAGTAAAGCAAATGGCAGATCTGTGGGACTGTAACTTTGGAGACGGACGGCACATGGTAGATACAGATGTGGTTTCTCACAAGTGGCTTGCCAGGCAAACCTTCCTCTCTGTGCGTTCTCTCCAGAATAATCTTTGGTTAACAATTCACAAAAATAAAGCAATGCGATGCAGAGCCCCTTCAGGCACACTGTGGCCATGGATTCTTTGAAGGAATAAACTCTAAAGTTCTTACTAAGAGGCAATCGGTAAAAATCACATATTAAATATGCACAATTTTTAAGCTCAAACAGAAGACAAATAATACCAGCGCCTTTCAGTCATCTATGTAAACAGAATTTGAAATGAAACTTTTAAAAATTACTTAGAAAAATGGATAGTTGCTGTCTTATTTTGTTAAAGCCACAATATGTTTTCTTTTACAAAGTAATTAGAAAATAATCTGTGTCCTCTTAACAGGCAAAATGGAATGTCTCTTTCTAACACACACACAGAGACAGAGAGAGACAGAGAGACAGAGACATAGTTAAAACAGAGAGATAGACAGAGAGAATACTTAGGCTGGCATTTCTAAAGAACTAAATATTAGAGAAATCAAAGAATTGAAGTAATTTAGCTTCAAAGCAAACATCTGTACTGATTTTCATGTGCCCTGCTTTAAAATATATAAATTACTAAAGATAAATTATAAATTTTTTTTAATCAGCAGTATCACTTATTCCAACAATGAAATTAAACAGATAGAACCCCTTGGCCTACCAGACCATGAATACATAGATGGCTTCAGTATCTGTGAAAATGAAGATATTAGCCATGAGTTCTCACTAATGGAAAAGAAAGGTCACAAGAACAATTGAAGCAGCTCAGATTATTATAGTCATGTCATGTGTTTACTGAAGGATCACATATATAGATACTGAAATTTGCTTTTGTTACAGCCCCTCTAATTACCTAATGGATAGTCACTTAAATGTAAACTAAACTTTGCCAAAAGCCACATATTAGTTGAATATATTAAGAAACAATATTCATCTTTTTGTTGTCCATAGGAAACACACCTTACCTTAAAAGAGAGCCTTATAAGTGGAATAGTGGAAACAAAATATCCCCAGCAAATGGAACCAGGAGACAAACTGAGAAGATAGATGTGAAATCAAAATTAGTCAGTAAACATAAATAACATTTAATTCTGTTCAGGAAAACAACTGATGGAGAAGAAATGACAATCCTGAACCTATATACACCAAACTCTGGAGCACCCATTTTGTAAAAAGCATATTGCTGGACTTCAAATAACAGACTGATTCAAACCCAGAAACAGCAGCTGTGATTTTAGTAGCCACCTTTCTCCAATAGGCAGGTCATCCAGAAAATAAATAGAGAAACATCAGAATTAAATGGCATCATTCATCAAGGGGAACTAACAGTTATGTACAAAATAGTCTAACAGACACACAAAAAATATGCATTCTACTCAACAGGCCATAGATGCTTTCTCATACTGGGGACACAAAAAATTTCAACAAATATAGAAAAATTCAAACACTATGTGACCTATCTTACCATAATATAATTAAATCTTAAAATAAAGAACAAATAATTTCTGGCCTTACAGTTAACTTGTGGAGATTAAACAACATTTCACTTAATGATCTATGGGTCAAATAATAAATCAAGTATTTTCTTTTTACTCTTGAAAATGAACGTGAAAACACAGCATACTCAAAACTTTTTGGACACATTAAAACAGTGATAAGACACATA
>JAQHUG010000039.1:2744715-2756757 GCA_028555095.1 Dicrostonyx torquatus | reverse complement strand
GCTCATCAAATCCAGCTGGACCAGGACTGAATGAGCATATGACCAAACCAGAGTCTCTGAATATGGCTGCCAATGGGCACTGACTAAGATGATTTTTTTAAAAGGAGATTTATTTATTTATTAAGTATACAACATTCCTTCCATGTATGCTTGCATGCCAGAAGAGGGCACCAGATCTCATTATAGATGGCTGTGAGCCACCATGTGGTTGCTGGGAATTGAACTCAGTGCTTTTAACCTCTGAGCCATCTCTCCAGCCCAAGACGGTTTTTTTATTAACTCCAATTGGTTGTTCAGAAACATGAAATATAATGAAGTTAAAAGCCTCAGCCAACCTCACAATGTTGACCCAAGTCCTATGTTTTAACCATTATATTCCCCTTCCCTTCTTCCTCCATTTGTAAGATATATACACAAATATTTGTTTTTAAAGGTTTAAGTAGCTATTTAAAGTTACATAGTAATGTATTTCATTGTGACATTTTAATACACGAATGTGATGTATTTTGATCATCTTTACTCCCATTTTCCATTCTCACTGACCCACCTGATTTTCTATTTTAATGTCATCATCATCATTACTGCTATTATTATTATTGTTGTTTAGTATTATCTGATGACCCAGCAAGTTTAATTAGGACTGCTTACAGGACCATAAATGAGGTGTGGTTTACAGTTGTTGTACTGCTAAAGAAAATGTCATTCACCCTTCAGTAACAATCGTCTTTTGAGCCACAGAGACGGGGGTTGGGGTCTCATGAGTCCCTCTCTCACAACAGATTGTTGATGCCCTCAGACTTTCACAGGTAGTCAAAGCTGCTGAGAATCCAAGTGTGAAGCAACTATGTACTGCCAAGACAGCATTCTATAATGTTATACCCCTCGCTAGAGGTCTTACCCTCCCTCCCCCTCTTCTTCAACGTCAGCTAACAACCATCTGTAACTCCAGTTCCAGGAGACTGTGACTGCTATACACTTCTGTACACTGTGCCTGACAGTGTATCGGCACTGTCCACATGTAGTGTACAGACACATGTTCAGACAGAACACCCACACATATAAAATACAAATCTTTCAAATAAATGGAAATATGAACTTTCAGACATTTTCAGTTAATATAAGTATTATATACATATAGTAATTGAAGTCAATTTGAAACCATCCCTGTTTTAGGAGCAATTTTTCTAAAGCTAGAAATGTAATATTTAATTTGTCCAGTAAGCTTCATACACTACTAAGTTAAAACAGCTTCATAATAACATGGTAATATCTTTGGCATCTACTTCCATACATAAAGCAATTAAAGACTCCAGGCCTTCTCATTCACATGGTCACTAATTAGCTCAGGAGATAATTTTCGCTTTCCTAAAATTTTCAAATTTAATTTCTCTTCCTAATAAACGACTTCAATTCTAGACCTAATGTCATTTTTAGAAATACTGCTCAAACACACTCTTTTTAAGGGTTATTAAAAACTCTTCTTGTATTGAAGTGATCAGACAAGTTTCCTCTGCCCACCCCGGAGAACAAGCAGGAGACTGAGTGTCGGGACGAGTCAAATGGAAGAGGATGTAAGTGTGGGCACATTGGGCCTGGAAGCAGGGGGGTCATTTGGAAAACAGAGTCAGTTGGGAAGCTGTTGGCAGAAAAGCACCACTCCCTACCTTTGTCTCCTTCCTGGACTGGTTCAAAAACATAGACAGCTAAGTTATTATCAGTGTGTGCACACGCATGCATTCAATGGTAAGAGGTGACACAGGAGGCTGATTTTATCGTGTCCGGAATAAAACTCTGTGAGATATTTCAAATTTCTGCTTAAAAGATAATAAGAGGTGGGCAACTTGATGAATATTTTATTGCACAGAAATTAGATGAAAAGCTTCAAATTTTTATAAAGAGTATTGTAAGTGTAATGTGTCATTGATTGACGTTCTGGAGCTGGCATGAATACAAGATGAAGTAGCAGGAAAATAGTAAAAGGATCAATGGATTCTTGGTCAAAGTTAAACAAAAGGATTAATATAACGAAAGAAATTGAAAAAAAATAAGGATCTTAGGAAATGGCACTATCACAACTAGAAGTCCCTAATGCAGTGTTGGGTGCCAGGTCAACCAGAATTCTACCAGAAATAGTTCTTGTGGGCAAACAGCTTAAAGTTCTATGAGTGACGTAAGGGGTATCATGCAGTAATCATATGGGAAAATAGAATTCATGACATAAACATGCAGTATCAAAGAAAGGGTCTCTCCGGGGGTGGGGTGGGGGGAGGATGATTCTACAAGACCTAAGCTGTTCTAAGTTGAAGACTTTGGGCATGGTGACTTACATAAGGGGTTGAGGACCGGTGGATGTTGTGATGCATCGCTAAGTACAACAGGCTGCTACGTTCATGGATGAGAAGGAGGAATTCTGTAGAAAATAGAGGATTAGAGGCAAAAAGCCACTGCAAGGCAATTTGATTTCAAACTGTAGGCAAGAAGAAGTCAAAACACATCGTTTGTAAGAAGCATGTATGAAATTGTAATACTGTAGAGTGGCCTGTGACAGAGTCATCGGTGACAGAGTCACCTCTGATGTTCTGCAGCAAAACAACAACAGCAAAGAGATTTATCCAAAGGATGGTAGGACAGTTGGCACCCGAATGGGCAGTTTAAATATTACCTAACTACTTGACGAAAGGAAAGATAAAAATGAAGAGAGCCCTGAGGATACTGGGATGGATGAAGGATGCTCCACAACTCTGGAATCCACAGCCTTCATTTGCTGTTTCCACTTTCTCAGCTGTAGATGCCTGTTTCTAATTTCTCACATCACCTCATTCCCTAGTTAGGCTGGAATTTCTATAAATCAACACATTTAAAGACAAATTTGTTATTCTTTTTACCTTCGACTCCTCAAGATGCCTCCTGTTCTTCCCCCCCCCCAAAACTTGGAAGCGCATCCATCTCCACCTGTCCTACAATCCCATGAATCTCTGCACACAGTCCAAGGGTCTGCTCACTGGTGCTGGCTGCACTGCACCTGCTTGTTAACAGATCTCAGGGCTCCCTGTTCCCTGTTTCTTGCTACTGTGTGGTATCAAGAAATGGTGCCAATATTGATATATTCCTCTGTAAACACAGTGCAGCATTTACTGTCTATGGATCTGTGGAAGTACGTTTGGAAGAATGATGGCATTGCCATGCTCAAGATAGGATAGTGAATATTGTTTGTTCCACAGTGTGTGTTAAGACTTCTTGCTAAATGCTTTGAATTTCTCCTGCATGTGTGCATGAGTACATGAGGGTGACATGCACATATGCACACACTAATATCAGAGCTCACAGAAGTAGGGATAGAATATCTGGCTCCCCTGGGATAAAGACCAAATAATACCGATAAGCCTGAGGGCCATTTGTAGGGAAAGAAGGAGACTGAAAAGCAGCTGCTATTCCCGTCTCTACCAGGATAAGCAGTACAGACTAAGATTCGCTATTTATCTGTTTATATTCTCAGCTTTAATGAAATGTTCAAAGATCTCTGAAAGCTGATAATCTATAGTTTCTTCAGAAAGTTAAGTGTATACAGAAATAATTATTTTAAGTGTATGTATTGAAACATTTATGTTCATCCCAACCCATGTCTAAACACCTATACCCAACAATGTCTCCACCTTACTGTGTCTTTTCATTGGGTACTCAAAGCAGCAACCCTGGTTCTGTGCCCACATCCTTGTACACACAATCTGAATCTCCTAACAGACCTCACACCTTTGCCAAGACAGGTTTGGGCTCTGGTCCCATCTATCAAATACACTGTTGATTAAATTGAGTTTGTTTCTTTAAAAAGTGATGGGAAGGGATATTCAAATAATTCAGTCAAGTAACTATGGGCTGTCTGAAATCTGAAAACGATTTTTAAGGATACCGCAGGAAAAAAATAAAATTTATTCTTATAAAATCTTATTTTTTAAAAAAATAAGATTTATTCTTATAAAGATCGTGGCCAACGATCATTTAATGTAATTTTGGTTTAAACTTAGTATTTATTTTGAGATCAATAACTTGAGAACAAAGAAGCATTTCAGTGTCTCTAGTCTCAGCTGGACATTGATTTTTAAATTTTTCAGAAGTTGTGTAATCACCTCTGTGCATGTCTATAAAGGAGCATGGTCATTTGGTGGTGGTGATCAATCCAAGAGCTGTCGAAATGACAGCCAGACAGCCAGGATCAGGATAGTGACAGCTTTCTTAACTTCAAGGCCAGTTCCTTCTCCCTTGCTGCAATGCTATGCATTCAGGACAGGGCTGGATACAATGACAATGTTCCCAGATTTAATGAAATTTCTGGGGTTTTCAGAGTGGTGCTGTTTGTGGAGGGCATAAGGAAAATAGGACAAGTGTTTGATACACGACAGAATTGTATATGGATCTGTGACACTCATAATTATAGCACTTGGAAATATTCTATTCATTTATTTTATTTGTTTGTAAAACAAATGTTTGTAGGTGCCTACAGAGGCCAGAGGGCATTGGATCCCTTTGAGCTGGAGTCACAATACTAGTAGTGTCAGATGCTATTCAAGCCCTGGCATTGTATCAAACACTCAGCAAGGCTCAAAGTGAATGTGCAAGACAGCTGGGTCTTCCTATTTGTAACACTGAAAAACAGGATTTTGCTGAAATGTCTGGTTGTGACTGTTCATTCTCTTCCGTGTGCCCTGTTCTTTTCTGCTCTAATCACAAGCTCATAATTCATCAGAATGAGGTGGGCAGGGTGAACGCGACTTCACTGTGATTTCATTTCCTTCTGTTGAAAATAAGTCTGCTCACTCTAACCAGAATAAATTTGATATGCAGTACTTCTGTACATAATGTTATGTTTTAAAACAAACCTTCAATATATCACCTTTCAGTCAAAATAGCCAAAGAGCAATTTTCAATCTTGTATTCACTTAGAAAATATTTACTAAATAGCTAATGCATGCCAGATGTTGTCATCAAATATTCTGAGATCAGTACCAGTGTGTCATAGCCTTTAAATTTTTATGTATAGCACAAAGTCTTGAATATTTTGATTCAGGAATAATGAAACAGGAAGGCAAATTTACTTTTATGAATACATGCAGAAAAAAATTATCAGTTTCTGTCCTTTCTATTGCCTGAGTTTCTCAAAGTCTGCAAATGTCAAGTATAAGTGTAGGAGATAGACTTGTGTAAGTCACATAAAGATAAGCAGTTGCTGTGAATTAGTATCTCAATAAATGACATTTGGGTTGCTGTAATAGCATATAAAAGAAAGACATCCTGTGTATAATGGGATAGTTTTTTACATTTAAACAGAAGAATAAGCCAGACATTCTTGCATACATGTTGTCTCAGGGAGAGATTAAAAAAGTTCAAAGCCAGTTACAGAAAATACAGTATTAAAATTTCAAATCAATCAATCAGTAAAACTGGAAGAATGACTAAAAGGAAAAGGGATACAGAGAAGAAACTTGAGGCAGGGGATATTGTAGGGCACCTACAAATATCCTGAGGTAGAAGGGACAGTCTTACCCTCAAGGACTTGAAGGAAGTCAGCATAGTTGTCAGCAGAGTCTCAGAGAGTGTTAGTGCACTTAGAGACTGTGGCACATGGCTGGCTTTTCATTTCTTCCTAATAACAGCAGTTTAGAGTTATCCTCACCAAGGGAGAATGTCATAAAGTCTTTCAGTTGGACTTGCTGAGTGATTTTTTCAGAAGGGCTCCCATAGAAGAGGGTTGTTGGCAGCATCATGAAAAGCGACCAACATCAACCTCAAACTTTCACCCTTTCCTCTGATTTATGAAAAAAATCCAAGGTACAGGGAGTGTTAAGTTCTTTATTAAAACCAGAATTAAACAGTGTATAAAGCTCCAAGCTCCTCCTCTCATACAACCCTTCACCCCAATGCCTGATTCACAGACATGCATCAGCTTGCCCAGCAGAATGGAGTAAAAAGATCTAGGTGATGACTACTCTTCTTTGTAAACTTGATTACTTCTAGAACTAAAACCCAAACAACGGGGCATGTTTCTGAGGGATTTCCTGAGCTGGGTCATTTGAGTGGAAGTGCATCCTAAGTCTGGGCCACACTTTCCAGTGACAGCCCACAGAATAGGATGCGGAAGAACAGAGTGTTGGCTTTGTACCTGCTTCCCCTCATTCTCACCAGCAATTCTGTCTGCTCTGTTGCTGAGGCATTCCTTCACTGGTATTAGAAGATACTGTGTCAGGATTCCATTGTAGACTGAGCGCCTCAGCTCGCTGGGAATCCTTCAGGACTCCAGCAATAGATTAAGACTGTCAGCCACCTGGGACGAACAGCTGCTGAATTCTTGGTGTTTTAGTCAGGAGATAGCCATTGTGGGACTAGCTGGGCCATAGCTTGCAAGTCACTCTAATAAACCATTCATACATACACACACACACACACACACACACACACACACACACACATATATATATATTTATATATTCATTCTATCAGTTCTGTTTCTTTAGAGAACCTTTACTAATACAGTCTATTCCTCCAAGTCTGTATCACTTCACTGAGCAGTGAAGTCAAGTCACGCTTTGTAGTAACAGCAGCAGCAGTACTGTCAAACATCTCTAAAGATACCAGCTCCTCGAAACCTCTACGGAGGTGTCTGTGAATGTATGCATGAACACACTGACCTTTCGCTCTGCTCATGACTGTGTAACGAATATAAAAACACAGCACTATATAAATGTGATTAAAGAACTCACTGGATATTCGTGATTTAATCTCTCTCATTTTCTGCAGTGCAAATTCTCGTGTATTTCCACTGGTGGCCAGTAGAGTACTTTAGATATTCTCTATTGAGGTAATTGTGTCATTCCCTCTGGCAAGAAAGAGTGAAAGAAGAGAGAGCGTGAAGGGAAAGTCCAAGGAGCTGGGATCCAGATGAGTAATCTGGACTCGGTCTTTAAAACAGGACCACTGGATTTGTTGTAACTTCAACTTTAATAATAGGATTCAGATACATAAAACGAAAGAAGGGAGGGAGACAGGAATAAAAATCATAAAATAGTAATTTTCAACCCAGACAATAAATAAAAGTCTGAGACAACCACGAAAAGAAGTACTACCACAGTGTCATGCGGAAGAGACTCTGGTGTCTGAGAACTGGCAAGTAGAAAAGGTGAGAAACACAGAACAAAAGCTGAAAGAAAAGGCGAGGAGTAAGAGGATCAAGAGGGTGGATTAGGACAACTGTCAGTTCAAGGTTAGAGGAAGCCAAGCACCAGACAGGCGATGAGTCAAGGCCAGACTGGTGTTTTAGAAGGCCGTCGGGCAGATCATCGGGATATATTGCAGAAGAAGGCTAAAGGGAGGATGACTAAAATCAGATGGGAAAAGGACTATGCTAGTCGAAGGATCCAGAATTTAGAGTAATTCCTATAGTAATCCCTTTAGTGACTTGGGAAGGTAAGAGAAAATTGGATCATCAATGAACCAGTCCATTGGTGAATACAAGATAGAAATTCTCAGCACTGAAAAAGTGAGAAACAATAAAACGGAATTGTGATTGTTTATGCGCTTATACTCAGATGTCTGCAATGAAAGGGGAATGATACTTTTCTGCCATGGAACAAAGATCTTAGAGGTGTGCACAGCTGACTCTACAAAATAAGGCATTCAAAGCCATTCAAACTATAGAGATTAAGTCTAGCTTTCTTAGTAAACCATTTACTAAAATAATCTGGGAAACGTTCAGTTTAATGTCTATGGAAATACTGAGTTTCAAATACAGCTACATTATCCAATTACATTTAACACATATATTTAGTTATGACTTTCACTTCCTAAAATGTATGATTTTCCCAGTGTCTTATGTTGCCATAAATGTTTCCATAATGGCCTAGAAGTCAAGCTGAAGTCTAAGACAAGGTACTGAATTTTGTTTTCTTTAGACTGCTTGGAGTATCAAATGGGTCCTTGCCTTTTACTGATGTATTTATGTCTATCTCCATTTTATAGCTATAGGGCTCTGGTTTGAATAAGTACATATTTAATGCAAAATCATGCAGTTGGTGAGTGAGAAAGCTGGAGCAAAAGCCACCTGGCCTTTGTCTTGCTCCATTACCATGTACTACAATGCTTGTAAAGTCACAGTTTTAGACAAATTAGATTAATTAACAAGTAAATACTTAATTTTCACTCTCCAAAGCTGCTCTGCATTCTGACCTGGTTTTAATCATGGAAAAGACTTTTCTGCATAAATATTGCATCATGTAAATGAGCATTTATTATACATAACTCGTGATAGCTTTGATTCTTTTGGAAATGTTTTTAAAATCTCCCTTGGAATTATTTATTGTAGCGGGTGATATTCTCTGTTCTCTCATTTTAGCAAAACATTGTTTTTTCTAAATCTTGGAATCAAAGGTAATCAGAAGTATCCCTTGGAGGTTTGATGCTTTTTTCCTCCAAGATAGAGAGGCATGTATCATAAACACATACAAATGTTTATTTTTTTTGTAAAACAGTAATGTTTGTTGGTTGATTGGTTTGTTGGTAGATATCAATTAACTAAAATATAACATGAGTACATTTACTGGATAAGATTAAGAAAATCAAATTTGTTAGCTATAAAGTAAAAATAAGCTAAAAGAAAGCAAGCAACTGCATGATCTTTAGCTTTGTGAATTATTCTCCCAGACAGAGACATTTCTGTGAGCTCAATTTGAATTTACAATGTAAACTAATCCCTGGGATGACACCTAAGAAAGAAAGCACCCAGTTAATTTCTTATTTAAATATTTTTGAATTAATGAATGGGATAGTTCCTTGCTAAAACTGTGTTAAATTAAACTCTAATTTGTTTTAAATCAAGTTTTGAATTCAGTAATAGGAGATAATGTCTGTAATATATATTATAAATTATCTACTCAGAATACTGATTTTCTGGATAGAAAACTTTCATTTAGTGTTAATATTAGCTCTTTAAATGACATCAAAACAATTTATTTCATTTTTATCTTGAGTCACTATGGAATTATATTATATACATATATCAGTTAGTATTAATGGTGATTGAAGCACGATTAATAAAAGTTCAGGGTCAGAAACTAGCATTCAACCTGAAGATTCAAAAAGCAAAACTCTCAGCCACTGCATCTCACCTCAACTTCAGTCTGAAATGGCGATCCTGCCTCCTGGATTCTCAGAAGGAGACTGCATTTGAGAGCTGTCTTGCCCCATACTATATTCCTCTCTAGGGCTGAGATCAAAGATGTGCACCATTGGGATTAAAGACATGCACCACCCGATTTCTATGTGGCTACTGGGATTAAAGGTGTGTGTTACCATAATCTGGTCTGTAAGGCTGACCAATGGGACTGTTTTACTCTAAGATCTTCAGGCAGTCTTTATTTATTAAAATACACTTGAAATGCCATTGCAGGTGATGGTTAGTTTAATGCATCATTTCTGTTGGACTGTAATATTCAGATATTTGCTCAAACAGTACTCTGGGTTTCTATGATGATGTTTTAAGATAATATGCTTAAATCAGTGGATTTTCAGCTAAACAACTCTAAATGTGAGAGGACTGCTTCAGTCTCCAAAAGTCCCAGCAGAAAAAAAAGGCTGTTATTTTCTAAGAAACAGGGGGTCCCATGGCATAACACCTTTAGACTCTATCTGTGTCAAGGGCTTTATGAAAGCTCTGCCTTAACCCTCAGCCTGCTGGCCTCACTTGTTATTGGCTGATGGTCAAATTCCTTAAAATGAATCTCTCTTTCTCTTATTGCTTCTGTTTTCCTACAAATCCTTGACTAATACAGTTATATTCTTTTTTATTAACTTTAGAATCCATTGTCCTTGTCACCCAGATAGAACCAAATGAAGGACAATAGCAAAAGACTCAGTGGTTAGGAAAGTGATGTTTAAGATTCTGGTTAATTTTCATTGTCACTCTGACAGGATCTAGAGTCACTTAGAGACAACTCTCTGGGAATGTTCGAGAAAGTGTCTGGATTGGGTTAACTTAGGTGAAAGAATTCTTTAAAGATGGCTAGTACCATTCCACAGGTAGGGTCCCAGAACTCTAAGGAGAAAGTAAATTGACCACCAGGCTTCCTCGAACTGAACTTCCTGATGGTGGATGCCATGTGACCAGTCCCTGATGCCCTGATATCATGACTTCCTTACTTGGATGGACTACCTTGGAACTGTGAGCCCAAATAAACTTTTTTTCCTTAAGTTGTTTTGCCACAGAAACTATGGTGATATCAAAAACTGGGCCATTGCTGTGATAAACCTGGTCACATGGTTCTCAGACCGTGGAGCTGGATTGCAAGAAGAATGATGAAAAGTTTTGAGCTTTGGGCTGGAAATTCCCTTTAATGTTGTGAGCAGAGTTTAATAGAAGATTCTGGGGTAAATTTAGCAGTCTGAAATGTTTAATAAAATGCGGAGAAAAATACAGACTGTGATGGTCCAACTTACAAGTTTTATTAGGGAAATGGAGACTTTATTGAGAACAGAGGCAAAGTTCTGTGTGTTCTATCCTGGCAGAAAATGGCTGCATTGTGCCCGTGTTCTGAGAGATGGAATAAAACAGAATTCAGAAGCAATCGACTATATTTTTGACGGAGGAAATTCAAGACGGGAGAGCATTCAGGCTGCAGCAAGGCTATTGCTTACCGCTCGCATCCAGGTCTACGGTGAGAGAGAAGAGGTGGAACAGAAGGAAATGAAAAGAGTGAAGTGTGTTTAGGAAAAGTGTAGGCGTGAGCACAGCCTTACAAACAAGGCAGATTGAAAAGTTGCTCTAACTCTTAAGGAGGTTAGCGCTATTAAGGGGAGACCTGTCGATTTGCTTTGGAACAATAGGAAAGATGTCCTGAAGGAAAAAATACATATCCATTAAAAGCTCTAGAGCTTAAAATGACACTATTGCTGAAGGATTTCCCCACTCTGTGAGTACAACTACACAAGGAAAGGTGTCACTACGGACAGCCTAAAAGCTATACAGAGGCCAATGCCATCATGATCTAAGGGGGCCAGGCGGAGTCTTGATCTGTCAGCAGAATTTGACAATTCCATTTTACATGGTATTGGTTGTCATGTGTGGTACTAGTTTCCATGCATGACAGAGGCAAGAGGGAGGAGCTTATGAAATCTTGTGGTAAGGCTACTTAATCCAAGCAATGTGTGCCATGCTCAGATTCTCTGCACAGACACCGTGGGAGATAATTGTGAAGATGGTAGGAGAAGCTTACCATCTTCAGTGGAGGTACCATGGTGTTGAGTCGGTGATGTCAGACCACAATATATCCCCGGAAGAGCACTGCATTCATGGGGCGGTGGCCACGTAAGAGACCAACTCTGTGTGCTGCAAGCAGCAGAGCTGGGAGAGGGGCTCCCTGAGTGAGCTATTGGAGCCCAGATATTTGCATCCTGAATTTGAGATGTCTACCATAGAGCTCCAAGATTTGATATTTTCTCTGCTGAGGTTTGGTCTTGCTTTGGTTTGATCTTTTTCTTCCTATGTGTCCAGTCCTTATTTTTTTCTTGTGATTTTTTTTCTTTTCCATCTTTTATATGAGAAGAAACAAGAAATATATCTTTTAATCTTTAAATATATATAAATCTTTTAATCTTTAAATATATATAAATAAAATGCAATTACATCATTTTTCCTCTTCATTTTCTTCCCTCTGACTCCTTTCATGTACCACCCCTTCTCCACTACCCAAATTGATAGTTTCATTTTTTTGTTATAATTACACACAAAACATGCATGAATATATAAGTACAATCTGCTGAATCCAGCTTGCTATTGCTTGTATGTATATGATTTCAGGTATGATCATTTGGATATGGATGGTCAGTTAGGGAGTTCGTCTCTATCTTCCCTTCTCTCACTAGTTGTTGGTTGTCTGTAGTACTTTTTCCAGGGCTTGGACTCAGAGATCGCCTCCTTCCATAATAGCATGTGTGGTGGTTTGAAAGAAAATGACCCCCAAAAGGAGTGGCATTGTTAGGAGCTGTGGCCTTGTTGAAGTA
>JAQHUG010000039.1:2697882-2714981 GCA_028555095.1 Dicrostonyx torquatus | reverse complement strand
CCCAGACCCAATGGTTATGTCTAAAATACACTCTACACCTAATGATCAGGGAATATTGTGGAAGAGAAATCAGAAGGATTTTTAAGAGCTGTAGGATCAAGGAGTTTGTTATGAGATTGTGTCTTCCAGTAACATTCGAAGTTACACGGGTAGAGTCTCACCAACGTGACCACCTAAGTGGGAGTTGAACAAGGGTGACGCCAGTGAACATGCGTGTTCTTTAAGAAGCGCTATCATTGTTTATGAGTTTTAGTCCCTGAATTCATATACTATGACATGATAAAATTTAGTGGAAGAAGCAAAAAGATACATTGTCGGCTTAAACTGCACCTATGTATATAAACACACGTAAGCCAATGTTTGACATGT
This sequence comes from Dicrostonyx torquatus, assembly GCA_028555095.1. Classification (NCBI taxonomy): domain Eukaryota; kingdom Metazoa; phylum Chordata; class Mammalia; order Rodentia; family Cricetidae; genus Dicrostonyx; species Dicrostonyx torquatus. The sequence goes on along the minus strand of JAQHUG010000039.1, from coordinate 2,714,612 downwards.
CTTCTTCAGCTTCTAATACTTCCTCAATCTTATAATGTTCTGAGGATCTCAAATAAAACTCATTTGTAATAATTTTATATAATTCTCAATACATGCCTATGGCTTTGGAAAAGGATTAGGGCGTTGTGCCCTGTTAGCCACTCTCACATTATGCTTAATTTGATTTGTATTCAAATAATAACATTTTAGGGGATCAAGGAGATGGTTCAGTTGGTTAAGTCCTTGTTGCAGAAACATGAAAAGTGAGGTTCAGATCATCAGCAGACATTTAGAAAGCCAAGCCTAGGGGTGCAAACCTATAATTTCAGAGAGGTGCTAATAGCATTCTACTATCAGGCAGTCTAGCTTCTCAGAAAGCAAACGACTCGGTGAGAGACTCTGTCTCAAAAAATCGGGTGAAGAGCAATCCAATGCCAGTGCCAGCCTCTGCTCAACACACACATGCATGCACATGCAGGTATATGTGCACACAAGCAAACATATACACACATATGCACTATATACTAACATATCAAAATAAAATAAAGTTTCATCTGAAACAAAGCAATAACAACTAAAATAAATCTTCCCTTGCAGAATCTCTTTTTGTCCCTTTCCCTGCCACCTTTACTCTCAGTTTAATCAAGGTCGGGATAGCTACCAGAGGAGACATAAGAGTAGGTTTTTCTTCTCCTGATTTTTATGTTACATTCAACACTGTATTTAAAAAATACACCGTGACCCCCATGGGACAGAAATATGTTATAATTTACACCACAAGTAGCAGTAACTTTTTTTCAAACACAGAATTCTTCAGAAAAAAATATATACCCTTGGCCACAAATTCACATTTGTGATGGAACAGACGAAAGAGAGGTGCTTATAAATTTGAAAGGTGACCTTTGAGGGCATCCATTCCAGCTTCATTTCTTTTCAAATTAAGCCTCCTGATGATGAAGCACCAGACCTCCTGAACCCTATAGAGTCTGGAAACCTAGCAACACTCTTCCTCAGGACTGAGCTACAATTTGAAAAATGAAAATCAAAACACAAGAGGAGATGGATTAGAAAGAGAGGCTCTTCTCTAGGAGAGCGTGAGGTTTCACCATCTTTTAATCAGTCAGAGGCCAAACATCAACACTTCTTTATTTAGCTAGGTAATCTCTGGGAGGACAACACGCATTCCACCACTTCCTGGGAAAATTGTTCCATACTTTAAAGAAGAGAAAACACTAATGAGCATGAAGAATACACATATGCAAATACGGGTCAAGGACCATCTAGTGAAACGAATGAAAATGGTTCTAGCACTCCATGATGTAAACAGTTAAGTTTCTTTTGAGTGGTGGGTACAGAAGGCATTGCCTACCATGCTTGGCAGCTGGAGCTTTTTCTCTGCAGATTTACCCGGGATCAGTGACCCATCATTACTTCATCTCACAATCTGCCATGACCTTTACAACTTAGCTACTTTGTCATCTTTTATTCTGTCATGCTTGGTTGCTTTTATTTTCCAGTACTACATTCCACCAGGTACGAACTCTTCTTGTAGAGTGTTCATCCTTTTTCCAGTCATATAGCTGGGAACTTGCGTATGTCTTGGCTGATGTAATAATTAAAGCATATTATAATAAAAGAACGTGCACACCGCATAAATATTGTTGGTCTCCAAAGTCATTGAGAAGTGTGGTTTTTTTTATGAGAATAGAGAGATTTAAAAGATGACTAACAAGGAAACACAAGATAGAAAAAGATTATACTGATAGAGCAAGAAAACCTCATGTACAACAGAACATTCTGGGTTGATCGTGTTTCTGATGATTGGGCTCTTTTGGTGACATTAACCATTAATGGTGGCAAAAAGTTGTAAAGACTTCTGAGCCCTCACATTTGTCACCTTCCATGGCAAATTCACTCGCGAGAACTCTAATTAGTAAAAATCTGCCCTCTCAAAGCGATTAAGTTGATTTATTAGTTTATATTTTTATTTCTTTTTCTACTGACTCATTGTATTGTTTTAGATATCTGTAAACACAGAATGAGTGCCATCAACACTTGGGAATTTTCCTGGGTCTCTAAATTACTGGCTCCTTAAGGAGCTTTCGTATAGATTTAGAAATCTTTTACAGTGTTCATGCATTCTGAGATTGTGAAGAAATGTTGAGAAGGAATGGCAGTTAAGAAAAGACATTACCACTGTCTTCACATAAAAACAGTGACCTCTGCATGGGCCAGAGTTTCCTCCTTTGTAATTGAGAGAACTGAGTGAGGTCATTGTTGTTGGGTGGGATATGAAGCATGCTCACAAGTCTGAACACTTGTCCCTAGCTGGTGGCACTGTTTGGGAAGATAGAGGAACTTTTAGGAAGGAGGGACTTTACTGGAGAAAGTTGGTCACTGAAGACCGGCTTCGAGATTCAATTTTATTTACGTTGGGTACTCCTTCCTGACTGCTGATGTCATGTGACCAGTCAGATTCCTCCTACTGCTATTCCACCTTCCTGACGATAATGGAATAATCCTTGAATTGTGAGCCCAAAATAAAACTTTCACCCTCAGTTGCTTCTGTTACTTTTATTTTGTTTTGTTTGTTGTTTGTTTCGTATAACAATAAGAAACTAATACAGTGATATTTAGGGTTCATTCCAGTTTGTGTGTGTATGTGTGTGTGTAAAGGTGTTTTTTAGATTGACATTTAAATATGAGTAAATAGAAAATTTGCAGAAATATAAAGTGGTATTTCACTGTGGCTTTGATTCCTGTTTCATTCATGAATTATAAAATTGAAAAGATTCTATATTTTTAAGTATCTGAATATCTTCTTTATTGCATTCTATACTTTGTTTCTAGTCTTTGTTTAAAAAAAAGATTTATTTTTATGGAATGTGACTCATTTGCTTAAGAAACTAGAGCTACTGAAATAGATACACACTGGAATGGTCTTGACACCAGTGTTGAAAATCACTTAATCATTGATGTCTGGGTTGATTTCATAACTCAATTCTATTGAAATGATCCATGTTCATCCTAAGCTAAAGTCACACTGTTTTTGATGTACTTTATAGTAAATATTAAAATAAGAATGCATTTGCATTTATTTTTTTTGTTTTATGATTCAGTAGTGATGTGGCAGAGTTTATATTGAAGAGCCTGGCCATCCCAACAGCATTGTTTTCCAGAGTGTGAGTGTTGAATGGATTTCCACTTAAAGAGATCTTCCCCAATTTTCATCATATTCATCAGCAATATTTTGTAAATGTCAGCATACAACCCTTCCACCTTTGTTGTGATCTGAATTTCTCTACCGAAAATTTGTTTGTTAAGGCCTAACCTCTCATGTTTTGACATTAAAAGTGGGATGTTGAGAGGGGATTGGATCATGGGGTAGAGTCCTCAGGAATAGGATTAGAATCCATATCAAAAGAACTCCAGGGAGCTACTTCTTTCCCTCACCATATATGGTTGCTGGACACAGCGAAAGATATTATGTGTGAAACACTAAACAGGCTATGGTACAATGTGAAATATATCTAAACCTTCCTGACTCCTATGACTGAGTTCGTGGAACTATTGGAATTTTCTGCTTGACAGGAATAGCTTTCGTGATACCCAATGAACCTCTGTGATAACTCTTCAGTTATGCTAATGATGCTGCTCATGGTGAGAACATCGTAGACTTACAATGGACATAGTCGTTATAAAGATCAAGTAGTCAGAGAACTGGAGTCCGTGAATGACACCGGAGAGCAAGGTAAATATTCTAATAAGATGTAATGTCATTAAACGCATGTTGTTAAACATGAGGAGGCTTGGAGGGTGGGGCCCTCCAAGAGAGAACTCTGAGCACTGAAGCATCATAGCCCCTTCCCTGCCAACACTTGTCTTATCGATTTCTTCATCTAGCTGCCCATGAATTCTTTAAAATAGGTTTGTAAGGGCAAGATAACCTTTCCCTGACTGCTATGAGTCATTCCAGCAGATTGCTTAGATTGAAGTGTGGAGTCAGTAACCCTGTATAGGATTTGCCAATAAATTTGACAACATACCAACTTCATGATATACTAAGAAGTTATAAGGCACTGAGCCCTTGAGCTTGTAGGTTCTGATGCTATGATTTTTGGTTGATAGTGCCAACATTGAATTGACTTGTAACACATCCATTGCTCTACTAAGGACTTGCTGAATCCATAGAGACCCTTCCCCGACCCCCTCTCACTCACGTCATAGAAGTTTTGCATGTTAACTACAAGAGCAAAAAGGAAAGAAGATTTTCTCCCTTTTATATAAGTCTTCCCCAAGAACACAGTTCCATGCTTATTCCTTATGACCTTTCTGAATTTATTCCCTAATCATTTTTATTTTTTGTGGATGAGAATTTTTCTGTATGCGCTACACTTAGAATCATGCGATCTATGAAAGTAAATAATTTCACTTTTTTCATTTTTGATCTGAAAATGTTTTTGTTGCCTAGTTGTCTAACTGGGCCTTCCAGGATACTGTTAAATAACATTGGCAAATGTGGGCGTCTTTGTTTACTTTTTTATCTCGGGGAAAGGAACTTTGCAATTTCTGTGTGATGTTAGATGAATTTGCTGAAAATGCTCTTTTTAACACTAAGAAATTCCTTGCTAGTCTTAACTTTGTTTTGATCACAAAAGGCTGTTGAATAGTGTCAGTTATTTGTGTGAGATAATCCTCCTTTGTTTGCTTAACCTGGTTTTCCTGAGAGTTTCTATTCCAACAATTTGCAAGTCTTCGTATTTATCTTGCCTTTACCCGTATACTTGTTCTCGTTTCATAGAAATTGGTTTGGGAAATGACACTTAGTCCAACTATCAACTTACTTGCCAAAGAAGTCCAGGGGAATTATCTTGTTGAACTGCTCTAGTTCTCTTATCTTTTCTTTACTAACACAAATATGAGAGTCTTGATTTGTACCAGACTATAACAGTTTGTGGCCAAAAACAAAGAAAACAACTTATTTGCAAGTTTGTCCTCATGTTTAAAAACAATACAGATACAAGCAGATCTAGAAAAAAAAAAGGCCTCTTCTTCTCTTGGTGGGATGTTTTCTTTGTTTTAGGGTATGATAAGACATGCCCAATTTCAGGTGAATTTTCCACAGGAGACTTCATTGACTTCTGGCAACACCTGGCCAGGTCTAAGCCTCTCTGTTCCATGGTTCTATCTTGAGGGTGTGGGGAATGAGAAGACAAAGTGTTTAGTGCAAAATTGCTGTGCAGTGGTGGTGCACGTCTTTAATCCCAGCTCTTGGGAGACAGAGGCAGGTGGATATCTGTGAGTTCAATCAAGGCCAGCCTGGTCTACTGAGCTAGTCCCAGGACAGGCTCCAAAGCTACACAGAGAAACCCTGTCTTGAAAAGCCATAATAATAGTAATAATAATAATAATAATAATAATATCATATGAAGATTGGAAACCAGAGAGATTATAGCAATACTTCCCTACTCCATTGGAAACTTCAGCACATTCTTGTATCTTTTACTCATTTTGAGAAAGTAGACAAGTCGTGAAGACCAAACATAGAAACTCAGAGGCAGACTGTGCTGAATACAGTCTGATGGGTTCGTGCTTCCAGGAAATCCCCAGTCCCTTGAGCCTTCTTTTATTTTAATGTTTATTTATTTTATTGTATATACGTATTTTGCCTGTGTGTTTGTCCATGTAGTACCTGAGGAGGTCAGAAGAGGGTACTAGATTCCCTAGAACTGGAGTTATGGATGGTTTTGAACCACCATGTTGGTGTTGGAAATTGAACCCAGGTCCTCTACAAGAACAAGTGGTCTTCACAGCTGAGCCATGTCTCCAGCCCCCGCCCAGGACTTTCTTTTTTACTACATTATAAGAGAAGAGAAATAACTCCTGATACAACAGATGGATATTTCCTGTGACAGACAAGCTATCAGATAAGCAAAATTTGATTCTCTTAAATTTTCTCTCTTTGTACATCTCTTTCAAGTATTGAAACCTGATTGTTGTCTTTGAGAGCAGAGTAGGAGCCAGGCGGTGGTGGCACATGCCTTTAATCCCAGCACTCAGGAGGCAGAGGCAGGCAGATCTCTATGAGTTTGAGACCAGCCTGGTCTACAAGAGCTAGTTCCGGGATAGGCCCAAAGCTACAGAGAAACCCTATCTTAAAAACCAAACCTAAAAAGAAAGGAAGAGAACAGAGTAGGATCGAAAATGTAGTGAGAGTTGTTACTCCAAGCAGTACAGGGCCTCTGGGAAGGAGGCTCACTTGAGCACAGGGTCAGAGTGATGATGGGAGATGGATAAGATGCAAAACACAGGAGTAGTGGGTGATATTCAGACACGCTCAAATGGCCAGCTTCAGTGAAGGCTTGCTCGGAGAAGAGAAAAAGAAGCCCTGTTCTCCCCCCTGTATAGTTATGTGTCTTTCTTTTCGGAAGTTCTAACCAGAGGATTTATAAGAATCTTGTGAGCAAGGAATATAAGCATGCTGATTAAAAGAGATAACACTGAGTCTGTTTATGAGAACCCATTGCTCCCAGCAGCAGCCTGAGTAAACAAACAAGAACAGAGAGCACTTCCGGCTTGTCACCAGGAGTGGATGCTCAGGTTCTCTCCTTCAGAGAGCAATAAAGCAATTACACTTGTTGTTGACCAACCTCAAAAACATACCAGACTAAAGACACATTTCCTTCTCTACCCATTTACTATGATGAATTCAAAGACCTTCCAAACAAGAACACAAGTAACCCTAATGATTAAAATTGGGTTTTTAGCAAAACTTCTTACATTTTCTCCGAGTTCTCAATGATTAAATATTTATCAACTGAATCCAAGAGCTGTGCTAAACTGGTGCTCTGTGTACTGACTCCAGGGCCCCCAGGACATTTGCATTGGTAACAGGCTTCATGAGAGCTATGGGATTTGATGGGTCTGGTATTCAAGAGTTCTGCGAGCTAGCAGCATGCACACAGCTGGCCATTCATCTTGCTTCTTGCATTATGAAAGGAAGTAAAAAAAGTGCCACGAGTTCCCTGTGCTGTCCTTGGCTCAGTATGCACCATCAATCACTTAATTCCAAGAGCATCAATGAAGGCAGCAAGACTTTCACGGGAGCCACAAGAAGCAGCGTCTCTGAAGCTCATTAAGAAGTAATGATGCAGCACAAGGCATTCACTCTGAATGAGAATGTGGTAAACTGACAGCAGGGATAAAGTGCAATAGGATGCATTGTTGCCCTATGCGTTTTTTTTTTTACTGCTGTCATCCATAAACCCTCATTATAAAATGCTGATTATATATTCACTTAATTTGTAATTTAAAAATATTTGTGTGTGCAAATACCGACTCATCTTCATCCAAAGAAAATGGTCAAGCTATAACAATTTGTGACCAGAAAGAAAGCCATGCCCTAAGCCAGGCCACAAACCAAGCCTCTCATCATAAAGAATATTGAAATAGTTATTTCCAGTGTAAGTACCAATTCCCCACCTCCAACGCTGTATTAGCTCTTTTGCTGAATGTGATGCTTTATATCACACTGTTTAACTGTGGAAAAAAACCTTTTCCTAAGAGAAGTCTTTCCAAAGCAGAAGATCTTTAAATATTTGCCATTGTCTCATGTCATTCTGAAAGCTTCCAGACAGGGTGATCGATCCTGGGGTTGTTTGGGCCCTACTCAGTCTGCCCTACCCAGTCTAACCTTGACAACAGAACTACAAAAGCAGGCCTTTAATCAGAACATTATTTGGTCAACTTTTCCAAATGGTAATCTAACCCCCTAATATTTTATGGAGGGTCACATATCAGATATTCTGCATATCAGATCTTTACATTATGATTCATAACAGTAGCAAAATCACAGTTATGAAGTAGGAATGAAATGGTTAAGATTCACTACAACATAAGGAACTGTATTAAAAGGTCCACAGCATTAGAAAGGTAGAGAACCACTGGTCTATAACTTCATCACTTTTCTGAAATTCTCAGTGACGATTACCACATACTTCTGGATGGCAGGTGGTTAACATTGTCTCAACCTTGTAAATCATGGGAGGGCATTACTGGGTGTTTTCTGCTTTGTAATTTGCTTGTTTGTTTGTGGAGGATGAAAGGGTTGAGCCATTGATCACTACATCACCCAAGTTGACCTCAAACTTGCAAATCTCTCCTCTGTCTCCTGAGATTGTGGGTGCATACCAACATGCCGATCTTGCCTGTTCTTTAAATTCAACAATGCCTTTAAGTTTTCACAGACAGGATCATCCAGTCTGCCGAGGAGATTAACTTGATTCTTCCTGTAGAGATGGTTGGTAGATAGTATAGCGACCTTCTCTTTAATGTTGTCTATAAACTAACAAGCTCTGACTCCATGTATGATTGTTATTTTTTTCTTTTTATTCTTCTATCATGTCCTGACCATAGTTTCCCCTCCCTTCCTTCCTCTACTCTTTTCCCCCACCTCCCTTCTCCCCCAGCTCCACTACTCCCCTTGGTCTCCCCTAGAAAAGAACAGGCTTCCCAGGGACATCAACCAAACATGGAATAATATGCTGCTATAAGGCCAGGCATATACCATCACATGAAGGCAGAACAAGGCAACCTAGTAGGAGTTAAAGGGTCCCACAAGCAGGCAAAAGAGTCAGCTCCCACGGTTAGGGAATCCCACAAAAACATCAAGCTACTTAGCCATAACATACATACCGGTGTGTAAAGGATCTAGGTCAGACCCCTACAGGCTCCCTGATCTTTGTGAGCCCCAATGAATCCCAGTCAGTTGATTCTATGGGCCATGTTCACATGGGATTCCTGTCCCCTATGGTTTCTCCAATCCTTCCTCCCTCTCTTCTGCAGGACTCGCTGAGCTCCATCTAATGCTTGGCAGTGAGATTCTGCATCTGCTCCCATTAGTTGCTGGCTGAAGCTTCTCTGGTCTCTTTGATGATGATCTGCTAGGCTCTGCTCCCAGAACATGTCCCTGTGTATGTATTGTTGCCCAACATGGTAAAAAAGATTTTGAAGAAGTAGTCCATTAAAGAATTTTAAGATGGGGACATCTTTCATTGTCCATGTGGACCCATTTAAACGCAGAGTCCATGACGACATGTGTTGGCCCTCTGAAACTTTCACAGATTGTTAAACAAAACCTTGAAATGTAAAATGCACATATTGTATGTTTCATCATATATATAAGCCTCTGCAGAATATATTTCAAACACTCCAAATTCAAATCTCCAAAGTTTGAATAAGCATTTTAATGCTTGCATTTTATATTTCTATTCATGTATACATCCAGTACTTCAAGGGCTTTGAGAGCTGGGCTGTGTATGGTAGAGAATTGAAGCAAAGAAATAGCGGTTATATAATATTTTTTTGCAAATGAATAGCTATGTGACTTGCTTAACCTTAGCTTAGAACATTCAAATTCTGAAAAGAAATCATTTGGAGTGGTTTTCTGTTTGTTCCTACATCTTTTCCAGTACTCTCTTAAGCCAAGAGTGCATTTGCAAGGACCTCACTTACTTTAGTTTAATTTTAAAAAAATAATTTCTAAGGTCACTTTTAGCTCTAAATCTCCACACACCATCTTTATGTCATTCTAATAACAAAATATATTAAATGCATGCTTCCCTTGATTCACTTAGCACTCATTTTGTGGTGGTTATATGTCAGACATCATTCCAGGCTCAGAGACATGGTGTGTGGCAGCAGACCTAATGTCATTGCTTTAAAATGCTGGTAGAATATGAAAGAAATCAACAAAAAGTAATTACTATAACTATGATATCAACTTGCCTAACTGCTACAAAATAAAAACAGATTGAAGGGAAAAGTAAGAATCCACTCCAAAATGGCACAAGGCTCTCTTGGAAAATTAACTGCTCTTCATCCATAAGCTTCCAAAGGTCTATAATATTTTTCACACTGTATATTTTATATGTTAATCTTTCAATTATAGCAGTCCTTTGTCTTCTTGAATCTGCTTTTAAATGAAGTTCCCTTCTGAATTATTCTGAAATATAACTAGCTAGATACTCTCAGAGGAACTAAACATTCTGTCGATTCTATTAAGGATTTCTACTGTTCATAAACTCGTAGCAAAATGTTAATATTGTGACTAATAATGTTTAAAGCAACAATTTACAATCATATTTCCTATTGCTCTTGTTCTTAGAGGCATCGCCAACCCCAGCAATTCCTGCTGATAAGAGAAGAGTGTAGGTGTTCTGCCTGGACCTCCAGAGCCTCTGTGCCTGTCCAGCAGCAAATGCCTGATGTGAGCCAGGATGACCACATTCCCACATGTTTATCAAAGGACTTGGACATTTAAAATAAAGGATCTGAGAAACAGCAAGTTGGGGCAGATATGCACTGAAATGACAATTTTGTCGAGATCACATTTGTGGACCCCGCCCTCGGATATAGAACAATGAGCACCCTAACTTTCCAACAAGAGCCTTCATTTTGGTTCTGGGAGAGAACCTCTAATACTACTTAAACCCAAACAAAGCAAAACCTGGCAGGGCATCTTCATTCTTTCCACCTCTTGCTTTTGCCACCTTTGCTTCTTACAGATGCAGCCGGAGTGCTATTGACAACTTGGGTGTATTTATAGTTGAGACTCTGACGTGGCTTAGCTATAAAAAGTAGACACCTTAGTTCAATACTAGTGTTGTTGTTCAGTCCTTTTCAGACAAGAGGTGTAGGTGTGGGGAGGAAATGAGTAACCCAAGGTTGCTTGTTTTCATGTCCTTTGTGATTGTAATGCACACGCTGTGTGTGCCTGTGACTCAAAACTTTAAGGATAGCTGAGGCTTTCAACAGAACCAGAACGAAAGGATCACCTAAGATTAAGACTGAGTTGATACATGAAGAAATTCAAGGGGGTGGAGGAGGGTGGAGATAGAGAAAGGGTAGATATTGGAGAAGGGAATAAGATGTCTACATTAAGGGATAGAGACTTGTCTCTAGAGGGGATTCCAGGTGTTCCCAGGGATGTCCCCGCTAAGGTACTTGGACAGCAAAGGAGAGGGTCCCTGAACTGACCTTGTCCCATCTTTACATTGTTGAATATCTTGATCGTCACCATAGAAATTTCGCATGATGGATGGAAATAGAGCCAGAGACCCACATTCACATCAGAGCAAGGGACTGAGCTACCAAGGTCTAGTGGAAGAGCAGAAGGAGGAAGAAGAGGAGCAAGAAAGTCAGTGAAGGGGAGTGGTCTTGGCCATTTCGGCGTATAACCACACCCCGTCATTAGCTAATTATTCCGCCCCCCTAATTAGTTTTAATTAATTAATGGGGCTGGACCACCAGGTCCCAAGAGATATAAAATGATAGGCCCACGTGGAAAGCGCTCTCTCTGCAGATCACCAGCCTGCCTGCTTCTTCGGAGGAGCTCTTTCTGGTATAGTAATCTGTGTGTGTATCTGGCCCCTATTAAACTTGTATGTCTTAAATAAAACTTCCACAAGTCAGGACCGTGAGGGACTGGCCCACCAACTGAGACAGTGTGCTTGATCTATTGGGAGCTCGTCAAATCCAGCTGGACCAGGACTGAATGAGCATATGACCTAACCGGACTCTCTGAATGTGACTGCCAATGGGGACTGACTGAGAAGCCAATAATAATGGCACAGGGACCTATCTATCTCTTCTGCATGTATTGGCTTTTTCGGAACCTATTCTATATGGATGCACACCTTCTTAGACCAAGATGGAGAGGGGAGGGTCTTGGGATTTCCACAGGGCAGGGTATCCTGCCCCATCTTAAGGAAGCAGGGGAAGGGTGATGGGGTAGGAGGGGAGTGGGAGAGCCTGGGACAATGGAAGTAAATGTAAATTTTTCTTTTAAATTTAATAAAAAATGAAAAAAAAAGAAATGCAAGATCTAGACTGTCACTGGCAATGTGTGACTCTTGAGCACTTAACATATGGCAAGTTTAAGTGAAAAGATGCTCTTAGCTCAGAGTAGTCCTCAAACTTCAAGACAGTATACAATAAGACTAATTTCATGCTGTAATTATATTTTAAATAGCAGAGATTGAAAAAAAATCTATCATTAAAATTAGTTTTACTCCTTTCTTTGTACTTTTAATGCTGTTAGAAAACTCGAGGTGGCATCTAAGACTCACACTGTCTACGGAATAGCCTTGTCTGTAGACACTCCAGCAGAATATAGCCCCTCACTAATTAAAGGGAAAACACTTAGCCTTGACTGAGTCCTAACAGACTTGCCAGGGTGGCTACTAAATTTCTATGAATGTAAAGCCCACAAAATTCAGCCCAATTAAGACCCTGCTTAGCTGCACCCCCACTCCTCCAGCCCACCCCTCCCCCATCATAAGGCAGCTGATGTGAAGGTTTCTTTCCTATCTCGGACCTTCTGGTCCCTAAACACTACATTAGTGTTTGAATCCAGAGCTTCAGTCTCTCCTGCTCAGAGGATAAGTGTAGTCGGAGGCTGCTCATTTGTCTCTCAGATGCCCAGACCCGAAATAATCACATAGAAACTGTATTAATTATAATACTGTTTGGCCTATTAGCTTATCCATATTTCTAGCTAGCTCTTATATCTTCACCCATCTCTATTAATCTGCACATCTCCAGTAAGATTCTACTAGGCTCCCAGGGTCACCTTTTCCTTCCGTGGCTAAATGGCATCTCTTTGACTCCATCTAATCTCTCCTCCTCTATCTGCTAGGAATCCTCAACTTTCCTTATTCTGTGCTGCCCAAAGCAGATTCTTTATTAACCAATGGTATTCTCAGCAAACAGAGGGGAATCCCACATCAGATTAAGTAAATGACAAAATGTCATCAAGTCATTTAGATAGGTATCATGAACTCTTGTAAGGACTTACCTGGATGCCAAAAAGAAACTTACTCATTTTTAGCTTATTTTTAGGTTAAATATATATATATATATATATATATATAACTTTAAGACCTTGGGGAAATCGTGGAGCAGTCTCACAATAAACACTGTATGTCATGTTACATAGTTTGTAACATGCAGTATCAAAGGCTGAATGATATCCCTTCACATATGTAAAGTATACATTACAGTATACAGTAGCATTAACTACCCATTGGGAATATGTATACTCCTTTCCAAAATAACTCAATTTTGCTATTTATTTATAAATCCAGCTTCATTCTTCATTATTGCACATTTTAATTTAAATATTCATTGTCAAATACCATATTTACATATACATATTTTGCATAATGCAACATTATTGAGAAACAGGAAGGGCCTTGTCTTATCAATTGTTTTATCCTTCCACCAAGAACAGAGTTGTTGCTGTAACAAAATGCCTGCTAAAAGTCACTTAAGGCAGGAAGGGCTTATTTTATCTCATAGTTCAATAATACAGACCACCATGACAGGGAAGTCATTGCAGTGGGAGCTTGAGACAGCTGGTCATGTGTCTGTTGTCAGAAAATATTTCTCCTTCTATACAATCTGGGATTCTTTTCCAAAGAATGGTCGCCATACTGAGGGTAGGTATTCCCATGCCAATCAACTTAAACTAGAATATTCCTTAGACACATCCAAAGATTTGTCTTCTGGTAATTTTATTCTGCATGCTAATGTTTATGGAAATAAATCATTAGTAATTTTTATACCAGTTACCTACTTAGATGACATTCACCATAGCCAGGACTGATTTCCACAGACACAAGCAACTTAAAAATAGTCTTAAATTGAAGTGATTGCTACTTTATCTGATCGAGAAAATGCATCTTTGTACCAGAAAGACCCTTTCCTACTTGACAAATTCATAATTATCATTACTCTCCAATATTCAGTTGATATATTAGCCAAAATATCTATATTCCAATGTTTACACTTTTTGTGTCAGTTAGAAAAGTACAGGAAATTCTATTTCAGTTTAAAGTGGATTCACAGATAATTTTTCATACAAAATGTATTTACTTTTTAATTATATTTTTATTATTTAAAACAATAATATATTTTGATCTTATTTTTCCCCTTCCCAAATCCTTTCAGATTCCCCCCTTCCCATGCAACTTTAAGTTCTTTCTCAATAAACAAAAATCCAATACAATAATAAACCCCCAGTACCAAGAAAACAAATAAAACCACACTCAACGGGAAAGAAAAATTAATTCATCAAACTATAATCAAATAATAGCACACACACAACTGCGGAGTTTATCATATGTTGGTCAACTACTCTTGCACATGAGGCCTGTCCTGGAATGACTGGAGAACTGATTTCCCTCTCCTGGCAGGTATAAGTAACAGTTCAGTTGCTAACACTCTAGTGACTAGGTTTTTCTTCAGTCATTCATTCATTTTTAAAATATAACAAAATAAAATATAGCAAGATAAGACAAAAAACTACCACGCTGATATTGGGCATGACAAACCAAGAGGGAAAAATAAAAGAGCCCAAGAAAAGGCACAATAAAAAGAGACCCACTCATTCACACACTCAGGAATCCCTAAAAGTGCTAAACTAGAATCTATAATCTATATGTACCTGGTAAAGACACTCAGGAATCCCTAAAAGTGCTAAACTAGAATCTATACTCTATATGTACCTGGTAAAGACCTGTGCAGGCCCTGTGCAGGCCCTTCAGTCTCTGTGAGTTCATATGGGCTTTATTCATATTCATTCAGAGGGCCTTGTTTCCTTATCCCCTCTGGCTCTTACTCTCCTCTTCCTCTTCCATGGGTTCCCTGAGTTCTGTAGGGGAGCGATTTATTTGATAGAAACATTCCTCGTAGGGCTTAGTGTTCCAAGGTCTCTCATACTCTTCCCAACGTCTTATTGTATGTCTCTGCATATGCTCCCATCTGTTACAGGAGGAAGCTTCTCTGATGATGACTGAGTAAGAGGCTGATCTATGAGTATAGCACAATGTTATTAGGAGACATTTTATCACTAATTTGGTCTCCTTTATTCAGACCAGTATTGTTTGGTTTTCCCTAGGTCCCTGCGTTATCTAGACTGAAATTCTTGGTCACCCAAGGAGTGTCAGGTATGGGTTCCATCTCATTGAGTGGGCCTAAGTCAAACCATCTGGGGGTTGGATTTTCCCCTAGCTTTATGTCACCATTGCCCTAGCATATCTTGTGGGCAGTACACCATTGTAGATAAAGGGCTTGTGACTAGATTGGTGTTTATAGTTCTCTTTTGATAGTGTGCAGAGTACCTTCTTGTACCAAAGACTCAGGAACATAGAGGTGAAGGTTTTCTGTAGGCACTGGCTTGACATCACCATGTTCAATGAGTTGTGTAGGTGTTACCTTCAGCAATGGGACCTTGCTGTCAGTTTGTGGACAGCAAATTGTTGTCTTTAGCAACAGCCTGAGTTGTTGGGGATTTCCATACAACCCAATTAGATAAAACCATCTCATGGTATTGGAAGCTTCATTTGGGGACAAGAGATGGCCAGCTGGGCCTCTGTTTCCCAACTATTTGCCTATTTCACTTAGATCATTTCATACATACACACACATACTTCTACTGTATTAGGTTTCCATACTACTCCTCAAATGCCCCTTTATTTTAGCAGTCTCTCCCTGTATTCTTTCCCACAAACCCTTTTTCCCTTTCCTTCCCCACTTGACCCTACCATTCCATCCTCTGCTCATTCATACATATTAGTCTATTTTTTTTTACCTTTCCTAAAGAGATCTGTTAACTTTAGTACATTACTCTATACATACCCTCTGCGGTTCTATGGATTGTGTCTTGACTCTTCTATTGAGGGGCAATTGTTGTTTCCAATTTCTGACTCTTATGAAGAGAGCAGACATGGACTTGGTTGAGCAAGTGTCTCTGTGGTTGGATGAGTGTCCTTTGAGTATATGCCCAAGATCTTGAGGTTGATTGCCATCTTCCCGAGCAACGTGATTTTCATGGTAGCTATACAAGTTTGCATGCCCCCCCCCGCAATGGATGTGTGTTCCCCTTACTCTGCATCCTTGACAGCATGAGGTGTCAGTCGTTTTATAGATTCTGAGAGATGTACAATGAAATTTCAAATCAACTTTGATTTGCATTTTCCCAAGAGTAAAGGATGTTGAACATTTCTTTAAGTATTTTTCAGCCATTTGAGCTGCCCGTATTGAGAATTCTATTTATGTCTGCACCCCATTTTCAAATTGACTTATTTTCTTGAGTTCTTTCCATTTTTGGATATTATCCCTCCACTAGGTATGAAGTTGGTGAAAATCTTTTCCCATCCTGTCAAGATGACAAGATTTGTTATCACAGTGTCTGAATTAAAAGTACAAGAGCTAATTTCCAGGACTGGCTCCAAGCCTATAGAGAAACCTTGTCTTGAAAAACAAAAACAAAAACAAAAAACAAAACAAAACAAAAGTATCTTCTACTTTTCAGAGTATCTTTTGGTGATATGAAGAATAATTTTCAACCTTAATAGCTCACAAAAGGAAAATAATATTTAAAGTAACAAAGCGAAAAACATCTATTCAACTATATAAACATTTTTGTTGTCAAAAATATTTTAAAGTAAAAATTAGCTTAGGTATTTTTTCTGCCCTTGTTATTTTCTTGGCTTTGCTCTTCAGCTGTCTCACCGGAGGACTGCTGTGCCACTGAGCAGCCTAACTTCTCTTCCTTGGCATCTGCAGGAGACTTGTCTGTTCAGTCAATCATGTTTTAAATAAATGCTGATTGGCCAGGTAGGAAGTGTGGGTGGGTCAACCAGACAGGAAGTAGAGGCAGGGCGAGGAGAAAGTCTGGGAAGCAGGAA
>JAQHUG010000039.1:2665765-2688508 GCA_028555095.1 Dicrostonyx torquatus | reverse complement strand
ACCAGAGAAGAAACACGTAGTCCAAGTTTTGCACATGCTTCCAGGTTTTTTGTCTCCCCTGCCATGCTCTCAGCCACCCGAGAGTGCTTCATTTAATAAAACATGGGCATCTTAATTTGGTTTAATTCAACCTGATTGGATTTCTTTGTGCTGGAAGAGCAGCTCATTTTAGGATTTTTTTTTTCTAAGTGACCAGTTTTGCTTTTATAGAATAATGTTAAGGGTTCTGGTCCCTTATTGGTTAATCTTTATAGGAATTACTGACTTCATTGGATTGTGGCAAGACATTCATGGTATAGTGATCATTGTGAACTGTGGATTTCTGTTCTTTCCAACTACCCAGGGGAGGTGGCATTAAGAGGCGGGGTCTGTGGTGGGTGATTAGGTTTAGGTAAGACTATAATAAAGGTACCATTATGAAAGGTTTAGGGTCCTTAGAGAAAGAAGAGACAAAAACTTTTTTTTTTAATCTCTGCCACATAAGAGATTATTTACAAACAAGAATGACAGCCATCACCAAGAACCTGACCTAGTAAGACCCTTATCTCAGTCTTGGGTTGGCTACTCAGGCTATGGTGTTCTGTTACAGAAGGTTGAACAAAAAAAAAAAAAATAGACTTTTTTCACAATATTTGGATTCTGTAAGTAAAGATATAATGATGATTTTTAAAACATCCTTTAAAAGACAGGTTTGGATGAGACATAGCCCTTTCTGTATTCTACTACTGTTGTCTTTAAG
Source organism: Dicrostonyx torquatus (assembly GCA_028555095.1). NCBI lineage: Eukaryota > Metazoa > Chordata > Mammalia > Rodentia > Cricetidae > Dicrostonyx > Dicrostonyx torquatus. Next base: position 2,687,769 of record JAQHUG010000039.1, on the reverse strand, counting down.
TGAGCATTTGGGAAAGCTGAAGTGTGGCTTGCTTTTCTGACTTGCGTTAAGTGCAGTGTTATTTCTGTTTGGCATCTGGTGGGAACAACTGCTGGGATTTTGTAGCTTCAAACAAACAGACTGTGCTAGACTGTTACAGCCAAGTCTTGAGGTTGAATTGTTAATAAGCCTTAATGACTCCAGGTCAGTAAGCCCACAGGTATTGAGTGAAGTCCTAGTGAGTATGCACTATGAGCAAGCTATGTCAAGGACTGCAGGCCTCAGCCCCAGGAGAGAGGTGGCAAAGGATTTTCTGGGCACTTGTGGTGGTTTGAATAAAAATGACCCCCATAGGCTCATAGATTTAAATGATTGGTCCTTAGGGAGTGATACCAGGAAGTGTGACCTTCTTGGAGTGGTGTGGCCTTGTTGGAGGAAGTGTGTCATGGAGGTGGACTTTGGGATTTCAGAAGCTGAGGTCAGGCACAGAGCTTCTCTCTCTTCCTGTTTGATGCTTGCCATCCAATGCAAAACTCTCAGCTACCATTTCTGCCTATGTGCCACCATGTTTCCCATCATGAGGATAATATACTAAATCTCTAAATGTAATCAAGCCACAATTAAATGCTTTCTTTTATAAGTCTCGCTGTGGTCATGGCATCTCTTCACAGCAATAAAATACTCACTAAGATAGTGCAGCTCAGAAAGATAAAAGAATGTCTTGTGGTCCAAGTGAAAATGTTGACAGTGTGTGCAGAAAACATAGCCCATGGCCTGAAGACTGTTCTTCAAAGAGTGTTAAACCTGCTTCTTGTCTAGGTACATATAACCCTGCTGCCTTAGTTAGGGTTTCTATTACTATAATAAAACACTATGACCAAAACAAGAGTTGGAAAGGAAAGGACTTATGTAGCTTTTGCTTCCATTTCACAGATCATCTTCAAAGAAAGGCAGGACAAGAACTCAAGCAATAGGAACCTGGAGGCAAGGGCTAATGCAGAGGCTATAGAAGGGTGCTGCTTACTGGCTTGCTCCCCATGGAGTGCTCAACCTGTTTTCTTATAAAACCTAGACCCACCAGCCCAGGGATGGCACCACCCACAATGGACTGAGCTCTTCCCCATTAATCACTAATTAAGAAAGTACCCTATAGACAGATCTTATGGAGGCATTTTTCTCAATTGGGTTCCCTCCTTTCAGATAACCCTAGCTTGTATTAGCAGCCTTCATGTTTAGCTTTATGCAATAATTCTGCCTCGTTCCTCAGCAGTACGCAATAATGTCACCTCCCCATTGAACTGTATATAATAAACACATTGAGCTTCTTACTGCGCTGCAGTTTCTTCATCGAAGAGCCCAGACCATCTGATCTCAGCTTTTTGGTGTCTCTGTATGTCTGTTCTTTCTTAATTAGTTCACAGCATGAGTAGATCAATCCCTGAAGCCTGGCAGAATGTGGAAGAAACTTACAAAATTTCTGCTAGTCTCATAGGAAGATTTGTTCCAATATCCCTTCCCAAAGAACTATCAAACCATTTACAGTCAACCAAGTAATAGTGATAACACATTAATCTCTGCTGCTACTGAAAATCTGGGTGAGTTTCAGCAAAACTGTGACATTAGTGATTTATGGAGGACCATCTTAGGGTTTTTAGTCTCATTAACAAAAGAATTTAAAATCTGGCTCAGAAGAAAATTTGAGAACAATTTTATTAGACTTTAAAAGAAAAACCTCAGGGCAGATAGGTTGTAAATCCCTGTTGGAAGGAGGCTGTTTGTTGGTTCCCAGCTGCTTAGCCCTGAAATAATCACACAGAAACTATATTATTTAAATTACTGCCTGGCCCATTAGCTCTAGCTTCTTAATGGCTAACTCTTATGTATTAATTTAACCCATCTCCATTAATCTGTGTATCGCTATATGGCAGTGGCTTACCCGGTAAAGTTCCATCCAGCTCTGGTCTACATGGCTTCTCTCTGACTCCGCCCTTCTTTCTCCTAGCATTCAGTTTTGTTTTCCCCGCCTAGCTAAGTTCTGTCCTACTATTGGTCCAAAGCAGTTTCTTTATTCATTAATGGTAATCACAGCATAGAGGGAAATCCCACATCAAATCCCAACAGTTACCAAAAGGAGAGAGATGGAGAAGAAGAGAAGAGAAAGAAAAGGCAATACTATCGGATCTGCGGTGGTGAACAGCATGGTAGAAAACCAGCCACTGATGGGGAGGGGTGCTGCAGAGAAGGGATGAAAGAACCCGAAGTCCTCGAGAAAACACACTTCAATTTGGCCTGCATGCAAAAGGATAACAAATGACGACAGAAGAAAAGATAAATGAAGCACCCTTTAGAGTCAGGACTCAAAGAGGTGGGCAGACCCAAAAGAATCTTATGGTAGCTCTAGCAAAACTGTGCTAGGGTTCGGGTATCATGAGAAGGAAAAGCATGTGATCTTGTTAAAAGGAGAATTATTCCTCCAGTCTCTTTAGTGTGTGCCTTTAGGTGGATCCAACTTCCAGGGGCATGAATGGGACTGCCTTCCAGAGTTCTTAGGTGACTGGCTTGCCAACTGGAGTTTTAGGTCTCCACTAGGGCTAGAGATTCTGTTGATCTAAATGAAATAATGTTCCCTTAATGGGACTTTACTGTAACACTATGTCCTCTGCTTTAAATGAGATATTGCTTTAATTTTTATATGTAACACAAATATCAAAGCATTCTTCTTCCCAGATACACAAGTAAAACAGATTCATTTTGTTAAAATCTGCTCCCCCAAACCCCACTCAGATATTGCTTCTACCTCCTTGACTGCCTCTTTGTGACTTATTTCTTATGAGTTCTCATTACTTATTCTGTCTATTTTATGTTATTTTCCTAAGAATTTTAGATTCTTTCTCCTCTTCTCTCATGAGGAATGCCTACAAACCCCCACTCCACATACTCATATTTGCTTGAATTACAGCAGCTTCTTAACCTCAGATTTCCAGCTTCTCTGTAATTCATTTCCTGTATGGCAGCCAACAGTAACATCCTTAAAATCCAAATCTAATCACAGAAAGTTCTGCTCTCAAGATCCCCCACTTTCATAGCAATGATACACTAAGGCCGAGTTTCCCATCTTCACCTTGCGGTATTCCTTTTGCTCCCCAGCCCAGATCTTAACTAACTCACCCCATTTGCTATCCAGGTACCCCCCCATGCTTGCATATTTTCTGTCCTGCCCTATATATCTCTAATTAGAATTTTCTATTGCATCTACGGGGTCTATCACTGTTCTCTCTGTGTTAATTCTTATTGACTAATCAAATGACTTTATGGATCAGTAAATGTAGGTATCTTTTATAAGATATGAAAGATATCAATCATTAGCCATTACCAACTTGCTACAAGAACACAATTAACCTTAGAAGGACCATCCTGCTGTCGTATTTTAAGTTTAGAACTATGTTGAGGAATATTATTATGAATTCTTAATGTACAACATCATTTGCCACAAAATAAGCCAACCTGTTTTGGCACTTGAAACATAAACTGTAAAGCAGAGTCAAGCCCTTTGCATTTTCAGCATTACAGAGGGAAAATTGACCTGCTTCTTTAGAAAGATAAAGGCATTATTTGCTCTGAAATGAAACATGTCCCTTACAGGAATACTGAGCAAGGACTTCTCTCTTTTACAGCATCGCCACAAAATGGGAGCGGATCACACGAGTATCTCATGTACCTGTCAGAAACTGTGAGATCTTTCCTTTATTTCCCAAGAAGTTTCCCACTACAATAAGCTGCAGTCTAAATCAAAGAACTGCCAGTCACACTTAACTGCCCTCTCTTTCCCTCTTCAGAGACAGCAGGCCTCCAAATTCTCGTCCCATGGTCCTCTATTTTGATTCATTCTAACCTAATGACTTGCAAATTTTGCTCTGGATACTGGGTAGTGGAAAAAGAAAGTATAAGAAAAGCTGATTGTGTAATTGCAACCCTGATAGGAATAGAATGGCAAATTTCATCCCCAGCATAACCAGTCCGTTAATTATCTGCCTATCACTGAAGACATGGATCACATTTCATAATTACTCAACTGTATTCACTTTAATTTTTAGTAGCTAAAATATGTGCTCCCATGCTCTACCTGCTGCTTTATAAAGAGATACAGAAGGGACATCTTTTTAAAACAATTATAAAGTAAGATAACCTCTAAGTCATCTAATTGATAAGTCCCCTCCAAGAATAGCCCTAACAACTGTGCAATTAAAGATTTAGAGGCTAATTATACTACATACTGGCTTACTAAATTATAACCTAAACTTTTTTGTTTTTGCAATCTGACAACCCCTTTTGGTATTATGAATTCTGGCCTCAGAATCTTTTCTTTATCAAACTTCTAACACCATCTGAAGTCTAATTAGGTGGTCCTTTTATGCCACTATCTACAGTTTTAAGCCTTTTTTTTAAATAGTATTTGAAGTGAACTTACTTGGGGAAATGTGATTGTTTCCCATGGAGATTATGACTAGGTCAATAAACAACATGGTGCTTGTCACCGGCTAACCTGGTAGCCTGTATCTCAATCATAAGGCAAACAGGCACCAATGTAGATCTTTTTTTTAACAAGGTGATAAAAGAAAAAAGAGCTATGTGTGTTATATGTGAGAACTTTAACTACCTGGATGTAAGCCCCCATTAGGGTCTTTGTTTCTCATTGTACTTTGGAGAGCACCTACTCTATGCCAAGCTGCATTCCCAATGATGACTACATGAACAAAGGAGTATGAATGAAGAACTGGGGAAGACAGAATTAGACTACAGCAGACTTGTCTTCAAAAATCTAAAAGCTACAGAGAAAATATTACAAGAGACAAAAGGAATTTTTGATAAGATTTCAGGTAACAAAATAACAGAAATACAAAAGGATTTCTTATAAAATTGAACTAAAAACCACATTGTGGGATTCAGCTCATATTCCTCTCAATACAACACCTTGCCAATTTGTAGGCAGCCCAAACAGAAAGGGTTCACTGGCTTTCTCCAGCCTTTCTCCTCTTAAAATGTCATGAAAGTACTACGTGTACTTCTGATAGTGGGTCAAAAGTCCCTCATTAAAGAGGCAGCCTCTCTTTAAGGAAGAGGGAGATACCATTCCTTCTGAGGACACTGCAGGGTGACAGAGAAGAATCTGAACAAACTGGCTCTAGTAAGTTAAAGTCAAAGTTTCCTTAAATAAGACCAGCCATTAAAGGCTAAGCTCACAACCAAAAATAGAAATGAGGTCAGGAGCACCCTGTCCGTCACACTCCTCCAGAATACCCACTTATCCAATAACTTAGCATCAAAAAGTACAAGGTTCCTGGCTAGCTGACTCTTCATTTCCTGTGAGGGCTGACTTCTCATATCACATGAAAGGTACATCAGCTGTCAGCATCCTTTCCTTTTGTGAGTCTGAGACTTACTATAGATGTCTTAGCTGTGCACTAAGGCTGTAAATTTCATTTCCTGAACTGAGAATTTAGATAGTATGATCTTTAATATTCTTTCCAAACTTGATTCCACCAAGTATTCCAAAAGAATTTTCTCTCCGGGTTGTTTTTTTAAGTATTAACTATATATTACCCCTCCTATATTAACTATGCAGAATGATTTATAACTACATATCAACTAATATACTAACACTATAATGCTAAGACTTGTATTATTTTAACCTATCATTTGCAGAGCTATGTATCACCATTGTGGGAGAAGTCCATCTCAGAATACACAGAAACCAAAATACTAAAGCATTCTATCTAAACAAAGCTGTTTCCTACTACAAGACATAGTTCAAAGACTTGGCATTAAGTGTTCCTCAAAGTAAAATATTTAGCATTTCTCTGGTCTTTAAATATAGAACTGATGTGGGATTCCCCTCTGTATGTTGTGAATACCATTGGTTAATAAAGAAACTGTCTTGAGCCTGTGATAGGGTAGAACAGAGCTAGGCAAGGAAAACTAAACTGAATGCTGGGAGAAAGAAGGGCAGAGTCAGGAGAGAAGTCATGGAGCTGCTGCCAGGAACAGACATGCCAAAACTTTGCCGGTAAGCCACTGCCATGTGGTGATACACAGATTAATGGAGATGGCTTAAATTAAGGTGTAAAAGCTAGTCAATAAGAAGCTAGAGCTAACAGGCCAAGCAGTGATTTAATTAACACAGTTTCTGTGTAGTTATTTTGGGAGTCTGGGCAGCTGGGAAACAAACAAGCGACCTCCATACAACAGAGAAGGAATAATATAGAGTTAGAACTTTTAAGTTAAGATAATTTGACATGTTAACAACAAAAAACTTAAACTCTGACAAAAACAGAAAATGAAAGTAAATAACACAGGTGACACAAACTGGAAATTTTAATTCACAGCACAAAAGTCGTGTATAATAGCGCTTCAATTAAACTTTTTAAAAGTGGAACCAGGAAGAAAATATACTTCTATAATGTGACAATGATAAGTGAAGTTTAGACTTCAAGAAAGTTTTGTGAGAGATTAAACACTTATGACTATTTTAAGATATAAACTCTACATGTTATTTATTAAATGCACCATGGATAGCATTTGCCTTCAACAAAGTATAATTTATCTTTAAATTACTTTTAAACTCAACTAAATTCAAAAATAAGTAAATATTTGTATTCAAATGTGTTTTATAGACACTTAAAGTACCAACAGTCACTTCCATTTCACATGGAAATTGTGAGAACAAATTCACTAAAGCTGCCTGCTCGGCACAGAAATACACACAGCGGTGCTGCTCAATTGTTCCTTTTCTGTGTCAGTCAGCAGCATGTTTTTAAGTGCTGGAGATGAAACTAAGCTTTCACTCACTACACACACACTTACTCCACCACGAACTGTGGGAGCAGAAAAAGAGAAGGCACACGATGGTACAAATGGAAGCCAGGGTGAAAACTGTGTTTGAGAGCTTCAGTGTAAATGTGATCAAATTTAAATCCCTTAGTTGTCTTTTTTTCTCAACCACATTTTAACAATCTGAAGTATTTTTACTGTTCTCAGCTCCTTCAAATCACATTTGTCTTTTCTGTAATATCTTCAACTCTTTAAAATACCTTTTTGTTTGTTTGTTTGTTGTTTATATGAGACAGAGCCGACCTCTGCAGCCTAAACTGACTCAGACTTACAGTGATCCTCCTGTGTCAGTCTCCTGAATGCTGTGACTACAAGGGTGAATCATCTTGCCCACCTTAAATCCCAAATTTTTTTAAACATAAGATGCTGCCAACAGCAAGACTTCAGTATGTGGCAGTAAGGAGACAAACCTGGGGTTAAACTGCTATAAACATTTATCACTGACAATTTTATTTAAAATATTCTTGTCAACATTTAAACATAGGATTCTGACATATAATTATAATGTCTATGCATGTTTTAAGCACAAAATAAATGTGGAGCAAACAGCCTACACACTTACAGGTGTGTTCCTAATCACCCTGCCTCTTCTCAGTCATTTTCAATTTTCATCTCCCTGATATAGAGCCTTTAAAAAGAAAAGTTATGCATAGTACATCACCTTTATAATTGTCCTTGGAACCAAAATAGGACATCATATGATAATGACAGGTTTTAGTTTGGCTGTGCTCCATTTTCTATGCGGTTTACTTTTAGCTTTGCATAGTCAGTCATACTTGTAATGATTTTATATAATACAATATGTATGACTAATGAAAGTTCTCTTTGCCCTGAAGTTCCTTGAACAAGCTACAATGAAGCTTAGAACAAAGAACACGGAATTTTAAGAGCCATTATGGATTTTATTCTTGCTGAAAATGAATAACACCAAGAAAAAAATAAACATGCTAATTCCAAAGTCAAATTTGACCACAATCTGGCTTCTTTGAGCAGGAAAATATTTCTATCCATTCAGTTCAGTCCTAGCGACGTAGCCATGCCTGTGTTCCTTTGTCCACCCCTTCCAGTTGTTTATATAAACCACCCCACAATTTTGGTGTTGTCCAAGCTTCTATCAGCATTTCCATTAGTCTGGATGTATAATTTGGTTAATTGTTTATTTCATGGATATTTTCTTCTTCCTTTCATAATGAAATAACAAAAAGTTAAACACTGTGCCTGTTGCTGCATCTTGAACCCGTGTGACAGAAGCCACAGAGCGTGACAATTTATAGATGGTGGCTCCTCTTTATGCACACTGGGCATGCTTGACATGTTTGCTGTGACATTTGCATTTTAACGGATAAGACAGAAAGTGCTCAAGTTGCATTCCCAGTGGCTCTGCTTCTCTGGATAAAATATAGAATGCGGAGGGAAGGAAGAAAAGAATACGTTTTAAGCGTTCAACAAGACTCCACAGATCTTTTATGCTGTCGACTGCACTGGTGTTCTCTGTCATATCAAGAGCTCTTACTCATTATCTTCTGGAACTCTGTGCGTTTCATGATGGCTTTTTATATGCAATTAAAGAGCAGCTTCTCTTTCTGAGAGCTGGGTCTGGAACTGAAATAGTGTGATTTCATCCTTTCATACTGTAACTCAGGACTTTTCCCTCCCACCATTAAGTTGCTGTTTTCAGTTTTATTTAGCAGCTGCACCATCAATGATTTTAACTTTCTTGCAGACAATCATCTTTGAGGGAATATTTGTGCCAAACTTCTGTTCCTTGGAAAACAGTCAACGTGTACCCTTTTTTTCTAAACTGATAAAATAAAGACTATTTTGTTTGTTTTTATATGGAATGTTTGTTTGTTGAGAACAAGTCTTAGTATATAGCCTTGGCTGGCCTGGAACTCTCCATGGAGACCAGATTGCCCTTGAACTTACAGAGACCTACCCCCAGAGTCTCCTGAGTGCTGCTATTAAACACATACAGTACCATGACTAGCCTGGGACTAGGTCTCTACTGTTACTGTTGTTTGTTTTGTTTTGTCTGCCAAATTGAAAGTAAGATTTAACCAAAAACTGGCCAGGTGGACAGACTCTCTGGCCAGGTTTATCTCTGGGTTTCCAGAAAATGGCCCTGAGTCATGGTTTGCAGTGACTTAAAAAGATAGAACCCAGGATTCACATTTCCCATTAGGTCCAATCACGGGCAAGCATACATCCTGCCTATGTACCTTCTACTCACATGTGATCAAGCACATAGGATGCTTGTTTAGGGAAGTGAAAACATATGGCTTATTATCTCCCATAAACAGCCTTTAGAATTTCAAAAAGTATCTGTCCTTGAGCAAGGGGCTTATAGATCAAAGGCATTTTTGTTTTAGGGGTCTCTTAGGCATAGTAATCTCTTAAGACTTAAAATGTAACTTGCATTATAGCCTGAGTCAAATCCTTGATTCTGTGAGTGATGGACACCTGCTTATATTGAGATCTAGTAACCATAATCTTAATGATACCCAGACAAGAATTATCATTTAGTTAAGGCATCAATGATGCAAGGCTCAACAGCAATTAGCAGAAGAGCCAAAGGCCCTGTGATGGCTGACATCACAGTTACTATCTAGAAGAAGCCTGGAAATGAGGAGGACCAGTTATTTTTTAGCACATCCAGATTATTTCTAATGACACCCAAGTAGTTTACATAGAAACAACTTTTTTTTAACTATACAATAATCTCTCTGTTTTACATAGAGCGGGCCGAGTGCCCTATCATATTGTAGAACTACTTCAACTAACTACTTTAACTAATGTGTTAGCCTGTTGTTAATACATCTTAGTCTCTTTTGTTTTAACAGACTCCTCCCGTGGTGTGCCAATAAGTAGCCATTTTGTCCTTTATGCCACGGAGTTTCCTTTTGATCTAACATTCCAGTCTGTTGGCAAATAAGGGGTAATAAACTCTCTTCTTTAACTACATGAGTACCAGTTTTTGAAAAGCATTTAAACTTGTAGCTGATAACATTAAAAATCCATGGAAACTCAAACTCATAGAGACCTCCTACAGCTAGGCCACTACCTTCATTTCTTCTGCACCACCGGAGTCCAGTCCATGCAGTGTTTCGCCCCACTAGTATGCTGAAATTTTTCTCTCTCACGTAGCTAGGACCTCAAGATTTACAATTCAATAAATAAATTTCAGCTCTTGAATGTAATGTTATAAACTTATTTTCTTACAATACTTCTCTTTAGTATTTTGTTTCCAGCTACTTGACTAAGTTCTCTTAGCATGTATTATTCCCATATATCAACATTCTCTTCTCTTATCCCCTCAGTCTCTCCTTTTTTGCTAGGATATTTCATGCCCATTTATATGGTCAACAGCCACCAAAACATCATCTATCTTTCCATGTCTTCAGTAACTACAGCAATGGATACAACTCTTCATAAACAATGACTTGTTATCTTCAAGTCCATTTCTTATGTCAGTGTATGAATCAGTCCCTGTCAGTTTACTGAATTCCTACAGATTCCTCTCCTCATTATTAGTCCTTGACACTCAGGTCAGACTGATACAGAAAAGCATCTGAACTGTATCACATCTTTACCCTGTTTAATAGCTTCCAATGATGCACATGAACTTTGAAGGAAAAATACGATTATGTGTGTGACTTCAGAAATGGAATCATTTCTAATAGGCAGCTTTACCCACTTCACACAGCTCTAGTATCACTTCTGCCTGTTTCCCTCATTGTTCAATGTCTGTGGGCATGCTCCTTTTTCATTCTTCTTAGCTAACTTATTCTATAGATTATTCCTACCAGCTTCCCTGGCCTGTTTCATGTCACCCTGTGACCTGAGTTTGTGCATGTTTGTAGTCTGTGAGTCATTACATCTCATTGTAACTGCTCCTCCGCCATACACTCTTAATTCCTTAGCCAGAGAAAATATATTCAATTTATGGACCATTCTCTATACTTTGTATATAATAACCTAATATCTGATATGTTCATGTCTGATTTTAACTATTTGAAATATTATCAAAAACAGTCTATTAGTGTTGTTAAGGTATTTTCTTCACTGAAAACATGGATGAAAGTAATTTTCCGTCTGTGGTCAACTTATATAAATTCAGAAGGTTAATAATAGCTCAAGAATAATGAAAAGGTCAAGGCAAAACCAAGAAATATCCACTGATAAAATTGGTGAAAATTATTAATTTCCTCTGCTAAAATTTTACTTATTATCTTTCAAGTTTTTATGGGTGTGTTATTGATCTCTGCCTGGAGGTAATATTTGAATTTTTAATTTTTAAGGATTCATTTTATTTCTAATTGTGTGAGTATGTGTGGGTATCTGCACAGGCCAGAGTGTCAGAAAGCTCTGACGCTAGCACTATTGGCAGTAGTGAACTGCTCAACGTTGGTGCTGGGCGCAGAACTCGGGTCCTTTGCAAAAGCAGTACTTGTTACTCTTAACCGATCAGCCCTCTCTCCTAGCCTTGATACATGGTTTAATATCTTCACTTAAAATGTTAAGAGTATCAGACACGATAAATTCAGAACATGAACTCATGCTGATTTAACTTTATCCCTTTTATCCAGCAATTACTGGGCACCTTTCTGGGTTGCAAAGATTAATGTGGATTAGTATATGTGTTGGTTTGAATAAGAATGGCCAATATTCAAATAATTTGTCCCTAGTTGATGGGATAGTTTGTAGGCATTATAAGGTGTGGTCTTGTTGAAGGAGGCGTGTCCCTGGAGGGTGGATATTGAGATTCCAAAAGAATCATGTCATCCCCAGTGCTTTATCTCTGCCTTATGTCACGGAGCAAGATAGAGGTTCTCAGCTTTTGCAGCACTGTGCCTTCCTGCCTGCTGCCTTGTTTCTCACTACGACGGTCATGGAGTCACCCTGAAACCATAAGCCCCTGAACTAAATACTTTCTTCACAAGTTGCTTTGGTCATGGTGTCCCTTCCATCAATAAAAGTAACTAAGACAATATGGGTTTGCAGAATGTATCAAAAGAATCTCCAATAGCTTGGCAGTGGCCCAGCCTGACAAAGGGCAACAACAATGCAATATGTCTCATTTCCATAGCAAATAAATCCACATTTCGTCTTCCCCACACATCAACAAATAGAAAGGTTTGAAGCAGTGACTCTCAGCTTCCTCATGCATTCATCAGTTCAGTGCACTGAAGGCAAGTTCAAGAAATGCACCATAAAATAAGAAACACATATCAGACATGAAAAGGATTTAACTGTTTGATTTATTTTAAATTATTGTTATTATTTTATAAGAGGTTTGAATCAGAAAACTAAAATGCATGTGTACTTATTCATATATTTGTTGAGAAATAGATACTACTGTAAGTTCTTGGATACACAGGATAACTAAAAATAATATAATAAGAAAATTATATAACACTGAATACATTAAAAAATTTTAAACATACTTTTTTTAAAAAAAAGATGTATTATATATGAGTGTTCTATCTTCATATCTATCTTTATGCCAGAAGAGGGCATCTGATCCCACTATAGACTGTTGAAAGCCACTATATGGTTGCTGGGAATTGAACCAGGACCCCTGGAAGAGTAGCCAGTGCTTTTACCTGCTCAGCCATCTCACCAGCCCCCTAAAATTTTCATTCCTTACTTAATGTTATAAATTAATAAATTTATCATTAATAAATTAATGATGACAAATTACTCCTCATAAGGTAGGAAAATGAGAGCAATATGTTAAACATTTCAGTATTTTTAAATTGATGAAGATATACTATTATCAAGGAGGAATCATGTTCCTAAAACTGCAATGAATAATTCTAAAAAGTTGAAGTCTCTTGAACTAAATTAACATATTAACCTTAAAGACAAAAATGCATTATTGTGTAAACAGTAAACATAGTACCAGACAAATAGCAAAGAATATAGCTTTTAATTACTATAAAATAAGGTGTAAGATAGAAAAATGCTAGAAGGAAGCATAATTTTGTTCTAGAGAATAGATAAACTACATCCTCTCACAAAGATATACATGTCTTTGTAATTGAAAATTCATTTCTAGACTTTGATTCTAGCAATTGTTTTTTTTTTGTAAATTATACAGATAAGGTCAAAGACATCTGACGGCAGCCCAATTTCTAGTCTCAAGACATTGGGATGCATTGTAGTATACACATAAAAAATAATGTTATTTTGTTGTTAGCTGCACGTTTATTCATTCTAAGTACATTCTTTTAAAGTTTGTTTAATTCGAAGTAATTGGCCTAAAACATAATAAAATTTGCATTTTTAATTAGTAATACGTGTGTGTGTGTGTGTGTGTGTAGGTAAATATGTGTGTGTGTGTGTGTGTGTGTGTGTGTGTGTGTGTGTGTAAAGGTAAAAACTCAGTACATAGGTAAGGAATAGCTTGGTTTTGGAATTCTTGCCTAGAACATGTAAGATCCTGGCTAATTCTCTGCACCAAAACAGAGGTACATTAAGTTTGTATCTCAACCTATATCCTTTATTTTACCCAGATATAGATAGATGTTCATATTCACCAAGTTCATATTTGCAAAACAAAATACACATGCATATATGCATAACAAGAACTCATGAGTCAAACAGGCTAATTTACTGCTAATGCAAGCACACACTCTTTCTCTGTGTTGCCATCATAGTTAGGCATATGTGTAGTAGAGGAGTCATTACCTCTTATTATTTCATCTCATTTTATCTACTGTCACATTAAATACCTGAGGTTTGAAAAATTTCTAAAGGAGAGAGGATTATTTAGCTCATAGGTGTGGAGTGCCAAGAACATGGCACTAGTTATCACCTCAACTCTGGTGGAGATCTCACGGCATTGCCCTACAGAAAACCACAGAAAGGTACCCAAGGCCAAGTGCAGCTTTTACAACGGCCGCTTCTAAGCCATCTTCCTTACTCATGAGACCTTCTCCAAGAGGTATGTTACTTCTCTCATGTCTGTAATGGTCAGTTCTAGACTCCAACATGCTCCATCTTTTACAAATAAATCAACTTTTAAAAACTGATCATACAAAAGTAGCCCAAAGTTAAATTACATTAACTGGGTGAAATCATATGAGATAAAAAATGAAGCATGTATTTAGAGTTCAGTTCTACCGTAGAGTTAATGAGTACGGATGTTTTGCTGTAGGGATAATGGCAACAATGATAGAAGTGAAATTTCTATTCAGTGTTGTCTTAGTATCTGCCACTATCCTCCTGTCATATAGCTTTCAAATTCCTTAGTCCTCATGACAGCCTCCTTGTTGGTTTGTTTCATAGGAATGGCAGCACTGGGGCATGATGGGAGAAAATCTGGGAGGAGTTAGGGGAGGAGCAGGCACGAAAATGTTCAAAATACATTGTATAAAATTCCCAAAGAATTGATCATTTTTTAAACAAATAAAAAACAATTTGTCCCTGCTTACAAAGCTGGTGGGGTGCTAAGATAAGAAATAGAGGTATCTGGGTAGAGGAGACAGAAAGCTCTCAGGGAGCCTGCTTCCCCACACACAAAGGTATTCACTTATTTTAGGGAAAATTTCAAAGTTAAAAAAATCAGACAATCAAGAACATGAAGTCAAACTCTCAAGAAAAAGGAGGGCTCCATGAATTTACGGGAAGGAGGCTTGGGAGCCAAGACAGCATTGGAATTAAGCAACTGAGAGCACCCTAGACATTTATGAAATGATGGAATCTGTGCGACAGGCTGCAAAGAGTCAAACGACGATTTGACCACGTGCACATCCCACCACAGGGCAAGGGTTTCTCTCTTCGGGATATTTACACACAGCCTGCATGTTCTCTTATGTGAATCCACTAGCTCAGCTGGCCCTGTTTTTACATACTACTCTTATTCCAGCTGAAAAGGTTCAAACTTCATAATTTTGCTAAATTTATCTAGACCTCTTCGAGAGAGACTTAGGTGCAGGGATGTTTTAGTGAGCAATTTGGATACCAGGCTGGAATTCTGTCACCACACGATTGTAAGCTATGTCCATTTCTTTTCCTAACACTTTAAATAGTAACACTAACAAGATATATATGTTTCTGGGAACACAGTAAATACACATGCCTAGATAGTCTATTCTCTCCTGAACCCTTTAACGCAGCCTCTTCTGTCCTACTCTGTGCTCTGGAAGGAAAGTTAGGAAGTTACTTCAGCAAGCTCCAGTCCATTCTGTCTTAGTCTCTGCCCTAGTGCTGTGAAGAAACACCATGACGAAGGCAGCTCTTATAAAAGAAATAACTTCACTAGAGGCTTGCTTTCAGTTTTAGAAGTTAGTCTATTATCATCATGCTGGGGAGTGTGGCAGCACACAATGGCTTTGGAGAACGAGCTGAGAAGAACACTCTGAAATGCTGGGGTGGGGTGGGAGAGACTGGGACTGGTATGGGCTTTTGAAATCTCAAAGCCCACCCTCAGTGACACACTACCTCCACCTCCAACAAAGCCACGCCTTCTAATCCTTCTCAAATTATGCTGCTGCACTATGACTAAGCATTCAAATATATGAGCCTATGGGGGGGCATTCTTTTTCAAACCACCACACACTCTAATTTCCAGTTCCGTAGTGTCCATAGGTGCCCATGGTAGAAGGTGATGTTTCTCTTATTTTTCCCTATACCCAAGGCCTCAGCATCACCGTACCACAGGTCTCATCGGATTCACCTCATTAGGAACTTTGCTTGCCCCTTCAAGCTGCAGGATGGTTAGGGCTTAGCCTCTGGGCCTTTTGGTGTTTCTTATTGGTTCCCTCAGCCCTATTTCCTCTTTGTAAACAGACCCTTTGTTTTCAAAAGCATTCTTTCTCTTTCAGCCTTTATTTCTATTTTATGTGTATGAGATCTGCCTACAGCCTCTATTCAGACCAAAGGATGGCATTGGCTCACCTGAGACGGGAGTTGCTGATGGTTGTGATTCACTATATGGGTACTGAGAGTGGAACCTGGGTCCTCTGGAAGAGCAGCCAGCAGCCAGTGCTTTGATCTGCCGAGCCAACAGGGTCTGGTCAATCGCCCTTCCGAGGAAGCTATAGTTTTCTTCCTGGGATCACAGCTGACAGAACCCTTAAAAATATTTTTTTTAAAAGAACGTCAACTACATTTTAATTAGAAAGCCCCAATTTCACGAACATCGTCAAACAGCCCCTCTTCTGAAATGGGACAGATAGTGCGGGGGTGGGGGGTGGGGGGTGGGATGGGATGGATGTGCAGAGAGGACAGGGCCATGCTGCTTCCCTAACTGCTGAAGTTGTTTTCCTGCCCAGCTGAGAGAGTTTACTTGACTCTCTTCCTCCTCCCCTTGTTAACATGAAGCCAGCCTTCTAGATCCACCCTCTCACAGCTAAACACACCACCTCTTCTGGAAGTCTGCATTCCTCCATTTTAAATAGCCTTATACACATCAGGGTGTCTCATTTGCATATAACCAATGGCCTGAGCCCCAGAATCCTGAAAAAACGGGAGGTTTATTTCCCAGGTTAGCTTCTCTTTCTAAAGCCACTAATCTGAGTGGCAATGCCTTTAGAAGAAATGTCTTCTTCTCTAAGTAGATAAATTAATGAAAAGGAATCATGATTCTTTGGGACATCTCTAGGAAGTAAGAAGTGAAGCACTCTCCCAGTGGCATGCCACACGTTGTAGCTGGAGACTGTTTTCACTCTTCTCGGAAACTTACAGAGACTCTCTTTACCTGCATTATCATTGACTTTCACACTGAACTGTAACACTATTTAAGATTCTTGGTGAAAGCATCTACTCTTAAAAAATCCAAAGACCTATTAAAAAACAACAACAACAACAAAAATTAAAACCACAAAGCTCTTTTTTTTTGGTGGGATACTACATTCCTAGCCAAGCTTGCTTTTTCTTTCAGGTTAACCATTCCTTCCCCTTTCTAAGGTCAACATAAGAGAAAAACAAATGACTTGACCAACGTTGCATTTTCCTCCCCCAAATCAACCTTATAGGAAGAAACAGCCTTTTGAAAGCGCTATATGAATTACCCTAAGACATCACAAGGTTTTGTGACCTCGGCCTAGGAGACCCAATTTTTAAAAATAAACTCTGTATGTATGAATTGGGGACATAGATTTAGGTGGTAAAGAGCATTGTTCCCAGCATTTGGTACAAGACCCCTGTGGAGCTAGCTTTCATCAGAGACATTCTTAGTACCAGAAATAGAGCATTTTTCATTTAGAGGACCCCAAATTGGATTTTAGTGATTTAGAAATGGACAGACACATTTGCCAGCACAATGGTTTTATTTCTGAAGAAGCTTTCAAGCCTAGCACTCCGTTATCCAAGTTCTGTTTAGTCCTTGAGAAGATTTAGGACAGAGCAAATACAGAGCTGGGACAAAAGGCACATGGCTCACCCTCTGACCACTGTGAGACTACCATGTTTTCGGCCATGGACTGGACTAGTTATCAAAGAAATTGTTCAGGAACAATGCAAAAATATAAGTTGATTTTACCGATGGGTGTCTCTCATCCATAATTCTATACATAATTGACTATATGGCTACATCTATTTTTCCTACAAAATAATTTCATAAATATCTTAAATAGAAATAATGTATTTTTTAAATAGAAATATAAATTCCAATGAATAATAAAATTGGTAATAAAATGTCAGCATTTTAATACCAATTACTTAAAAATTACTAACTATGAATTATTTGATGATAATAAATAGATTAAATATACCTGGGGCCCAGGTACCCAGGAAAAGGAAGAGGAGACAGAAGGAAAAGTATCCACAGGTTTTTGCAGAGAAGAGTGAAGAAATTTCCATACAATCTATCTAAATATGTCTTTTTTCAAGTTTTTGTATTTCCTTCAACAGGTTGCCATATCAGCTGTGAGATTAGGAGAGTGAGCCCCTGAGATTCACAGTGCCTGGTTAAGCCTGGGTGTGCTAAATCCATTCAGACTGCAGCTGGCAGCTGTCCTTGGAGTCATTGTCCTTGAAGTTACTGTCTATAAAAGCCTGCCAAAACAAGTCCTGAAATATTAATTGAAAAACATTGCTCAGTGATTGTGGTGCAATGATTACAATGCATTGTTTTGCATTTTTTTTTAAAAAAAAGGCAGAAATTAAGCATAAACCAGGAAGATCAGAAGTTCACAGTCGTCTTTGGCTATAGAGCAAATCCACATCCAGCTTGGCATACAGGATATTGTTCAGAACAAAAAGATGGAGGGGGAGGAAGAGAGGGAAGAAGGCAAGATTTAAGGATGAGAAAAAACAACAAATCAACCCAGGGTACAAACTTTTTCTCGACAGCAGCATCCCTGACTGGCTACTATGTAATTTCATCAGGAAAAATTATAATGAAGGGAACAATCAGGAAACAAGACTGATTCATGTATGTCCTATATTGTCTAGTGATAGGGTGATAAAGATGCCCACTAACAAAATGGATTATTTCTCCAATAAAAATTAAAATATCACCCATGTATGCAGACATACAGAAACTCTTGAATCTCCAGAAGTTATTTTAAATGTTTTATCATGGTTTATTTTTTTTTTACATTTTACTGCTATACTAATAGCAATACCAAGATCATCAGAAGAAAGATCAGAACATTGCATGGTTATGTCTCTAACATTAGGCAGAATTACAATCCCAGTGAGGAATGATATCTACTAGATGGAATGGGAGCCTAACTTATTTCAAAATATTTATAAAGCTTTGTGCATTGTGTCAATAGATATCTCTTAGATCCTGGTTGCTTTCAGCTAAGTCTTATACATCTTGAGATTAAATATATTTAAACCCATGAGTTCCAGAGAATCTGACCCCCTCTCCTGTCCTCTAATGACACCCACCCACATGTGAATATGCACCGACACATAAATGAAAAATAAAGAGAAACGTTTAAAAAATATTGTGATTATAGCAATCCTTTTTACAATACCTGGGACTGTTTGCCCATTCTCTGTTTTAGAAAGAGTTTGGTAGACAACCATTGGTCTGTGAAGAAGAGTGAAAACAGCTGTAAGAGCAAACAGACAACAATGACTGAAACATTTAAGAAAGTTGATACTGTACACACAGATGCTCAGATTTTAACCTGGTCTCTTTCCTGGAAATTTTCTCTTTCCTGGATGTAAACTGATGATTAACTGAATGCACAGGCATTTCCCAGCACAACGGTTAGGTAGTGAAAACACATGGGTAAATAAGATCTCGCTGCATGCCTCAGGGAAGGAGTCAGTGATGATGGATGCACCCGAATGGCATCCAAATGGCATAGGAACGATGCAGCAAGGACCGAGAAAGACCAATTAGAGCAGCCTTTCCAGAACACATATGCATGCTTTGTTTTGGGGGACCAATCTTAAAATTGACAAGCTAGTTGAAACATGAATTCTGAAATCTGCCTCAGAGGAAATTGTTCTGAGTTTCCAGGGCTTTCTTTTTATAAATATTCAACAGCCTCTCTGTGGCAGTTAAAGCTCTGTGAATAAGTCCAGACATGACAACAGTAAAGCTCTGCTGAGCACTGAAAGGCCCTGGTTAACCGACACAGTCGAACTGAACTCTCTGAATGCTATGGACTACTCAGAAAAGGGACTGTCAGTGCTCAAGTTCTTTTTTTAAAGCCATGCAACATGAATCAACTGTAGAAGCAGAATATTGTGAATATATATATATATATATATATATACATACACACACACACACACACATATTCCACTGTTCTGTGTTTGTACATGAGGAACTCATGAAGTCCGTTATGCTGAAAAGGACATTGAAAGTGACAAGGCATCACAAACCTGAAGTGGCTCCTTTGTCAATGAATCACTAATTGGGTTGCTACATGCTCATTACTAAAAATTACCAACAATTGAGGCACTGAGAGATGTGAGTCTTTCTAGATTTTATTTTGTTCCTTAATACGAGCCATGAATAACATAAATCATCATTTTCATAGATACATTCCCCCATTAGAAAAAAAATTAGGTGTTTTCAACCATTTCTTTGGGCAAGCCATAACTAAAGCTTCAGAAAAGCCCCAAGTTACAAAACTGATTGTTATGGATTGATTATATTGTCTAGAAACACCAGAATCATTCTTTTTCATGACTGAAAGTGAAAAGTTAGATAAATTATTATTTTGTATAATCTTTCTCTGGGATTTTTTTATTTACTGTTCAATAGTTCAAAGACCTTTCTTGTCATATTTACTCACATTTGAAGGAAGAGCAGTTGAAATCTGAAACAGAATTTTTAAAAAACACAGAGAGAATACTCTTTTTTAGAAAAGGAAAATAGAAAAGCACATCTTTTCCTCATGAATTGTCTTGCCGACAGCGAAACTGTGTGCAAGCCATTCATCCTATGATGGAATTGTAGGTTACTCAGAGCACTCAGTACAAAGACTTTATTATTAATAATGGTTTTGACATCACAAAGATTAATGCATTGTTGCTGTAAAATCAATTGCTTAAAATAAGTTTAGAAAAGATTCAGTTGAAGGATGATTGGAGTTGAATTTCAACAGAACTTCTAAGCCACATGAGTCATGAAACAATCTTCAAGTCAAATTTAAGTGCTGTAGATCATCCACATGCACTCTGTCAACAAGTTCATTCTAGGAACAAATGAAAGCAAGTTGCTGCCTCCACATGTCTCACTGCCACACACTGAGACATTCGCGTTTCATTATTGCCATGCCTGTAATGGATTCTGTCCCTTTAAGGGCAAGCCACACCTACTCCTCCTCTGCAGCCAGCAAGCCTACAGACGCAGATTCATTTTATCTTTCTGTCACCACCACTCTCAGGAGGGGGGGGGTTCTCCCGCTCCCCCTTCCCTCTCTCCCTCCCCTTCTTTCTTTTCTTTCCTCCTTCTCTCTCCTCTTCTGCTTCTTCCCCCTCCACAATCCATCTTAATAAATGCTATAACTTTACCACCCGTCTGGTCTCATGCTCCCATTGTCACCGCCGCCACCACCATTGGAGACCTGACCATGTGGTCTCGACTTTGGGTCCTGCTGCTGGGGACCCCAATATTAATCAAAAAGAACAACAATGCCAATAGCAACACACCAATTCTCCTACGATATTTGCTTCCAAATCCGGAGTCTGCATCCGCTAGTTTCCTTGGACTTGCCCACCATAAATATCACTCGGGTTGTTCAAATGATTAGTAAAACATGTAACTGACTGGCCATTATATTCTAAAACTTATCACTATTATTCAGAGGTAGACTGTCAATCGAGAACTAACTATGAAAAGCTTTAAAAAAAAAAAAAAAACCCCCCCGAAAACCAAAAAACCGACCAAGCCAGGGTTTTCCCCAGGGGAATAAGGAATTGAACTCAGGTCCTCAAGTTTGCAGGGCAAGCGCTCTTGCTCTTGCAAAATCTTTCCAGCTCCTTTGTTGTGGAATATTTGTTTCACTATGTAAAGACGTGTTACATTTGCATTGACTGAATAAAATTAACTTGGGCTCAGAGATGTTAGCAACTAGTTGACAAGCTGGAAGGAGGGTAGAGTATGTTTTTCAGTTGGGGCAGTGTGGAAGGAGAAAAAGACTTCTGGGGATGCCAGTAAAGAGAGAAAGTTAGCCAGGGGCTACTCTAACTCTCTGAGATTGCAGCTTTGCACCCTACCCTGTGAATCAAAAGTTTTATTAGAAGGATAATGGTTTAGTTAAAGCTACCTAGCAGCAGCAACAGAATCATTGTCTGGGGAACAGAACTCTCCCAGGCCTTAGTAGCCAGGTTGCTAGCAGTTTAAAGCCCAGCCACTGTGGTGAAGGAAAAACAGCACCCCTTAATTTTTATAATTCTATCAGTGAATACCAAAGTAGCAATATATTAGTAAGATTTGTGGAATCCATGTATCAATAAATATATACTTTATATACATATAAAATATGTATATGCTATATGGATCCATGCATCTTATATACATATAAAATATATGCTATAAAAAGTGAAAATAAGAAATTAATAAGATTCTGAAGATTTAAAAACTATTTAAGGTAGAAAGATTTTGTTGTTGTTGTTTTCTTTGTTTGTTTGTTTGTTTTTTTCGAGACAGGGTTTCTCTGTGGCTTTGGAGCCTGTCCTGGAACTAGCTCTTTTTTTAAAGAGAAAATTCTGAGACT
>JAQHUG010000039.1:2644321-2657722 GCA_028555095.1 Dicrostonyx torquatus | reverse complement strand
ATATCATTGAACTGCTATTAACAATGATAAATAAATCTTCCAACTTAAAAAGAAAACCTTCGTCCACATAGACTTGCTGCTGAAGTCTACTAGACTATTAAAGAATTAACAGCAATATACCTCAAATTTTCCCATAAATGTAAAAATCAGCAATGCTACCAAACTCTTTTTATGAAATTACCATTAACCTTATACAAAAACACAGCAAAAAGAATTGTAGTCAGCAAGAAACAAAGATGCAAAAATTCCTAATAAAGTGCTAAAAGATTGAAATCCAGAATATATGAAACATATCTTCACTGTGATCAAGTTGGCTTTATTACATATTATTACAGATATATAAGAATGGTTGAATGTAAGAAACTCAACAAAATGTATTCAAGAGCAGAAACCACATAATTATTTGAATAGATTCTGTAGAGTTGTGACAAATTGTTTTTTACAATAAAAGCCTTGAAGCGACTAGAAGCATATCTCAACATAATCAAGGCTAACCATGTAAACCTATAGGTGACTCTATAGTAAATAGAGAGCGTAAAACATTTCCACTAAAATCTGGTGCTGGTGATTTTTATTTAGTTAATTAGTTAGTTAGTTCAAGACAGGGTTTTTCTATGTGTGGCAATCTTGGAACTCACTTTGTAGAACAGGTTAGCCTCAGACTCCCAGAGATCCACCTGCCTCTGCTTCCCAAGTGATGGGTTTAAAGGCGTGTGTCACCACGGTACAGCTTCATTTAAATTTGGAATGAGACAGTCATACCCGCTTTCTCCACTATCTATGATGCAGTACTTGATGTCTTAGCCAGAGCAATAAAACAAAGTAAATAAATGGGGGTGTAAATGGAGGCTGCTTGTTCGTTTCCCAGATAGCCAGCCAGACATGAATAATCACACAGAAACTATGTGAATTACAACACCATTTGGCCAAGGGCTCAGGCTTCTTATTAACTAACTCTTACATCTTAAAATAACCCATTTCTATTAATCAGTGATTCACCATTAGGCTGTGACCTCCTGGTAAAGGTTCCGGTGTGCCCTTCTCCTTCAGCCGCTACATGGTGTCTCTCTGACTTTGCTACTCTCTCTCTATCTCTTCCATCATTGCTGTATTCTGGCCTGCTATAGGCTGAAGGAGCTTCTTTATTACCCAATGGCAATAAAGCATATTTATAGCATACAGAGAGGAATACCACATCAGTGGGGGAAATAGGGAAAGAAGTCAAATTATCTTTATTTACAGGTTACATGATTCTATAAAAGAGACCCTGAGGACTCCAGTAGAAAATCATTACAGCCCATGAACACTTTCAGCCGCTTGTCAGGACACAAAATCAGCACAGAAAAATCAATAGACTTTCAACATACTATCAAACATTCTGCAAAATAGATCAAGAAAACAATCTTATTTACAATAGTCTCATTTTAAATTTATTTTAGAACAAAAGGATGGTTAAAGAATGTAGTATGTATTCAATGGAATTTTTCAGCTGTATAAAACAGCAATGGTGTTTATAAGAAAGTGTATGCAACTGGAGATGATTAAATAAATTAGGTCAGTCCCAGAAACACAAATATGTTTTTGCTGACTTATAGATCCTGGATTTTATACTTATATTTAATATATATGTATATATGTGTGTGTGTGTGTGTATGAATATATGACATGAAAGAAGATACAAAACTGTCTAGGTGAACAGAGAAAAGTACGGCAGGGGAAAGGGTCATATGAGTGGCACTATGCTCAATGCATGCCTACTGCTTCTCTAAAGATGTCCTTATGTAGCAGCACCACGTGCAATGAATATACACAATGAAATGGTTCAGAGAGAGAAAATGAGGTAGAGGGAAGAGAAGGAGATGAAAGAAGATGGAAAAGATGAGGAAGAGAATGAGAACAGAATTTCCAGAGGAAATGGCAGAGAAGAAGGGAGAACTAAAGGACAGAAGGGGAAAAAAGGAGGGGAGGTAAAGACAGAAAAGACAGCAGAAGACAGAGACCTTACACAACCAGCAGGTAGAAAATCCTTACTATCTGGTTCTCAGCTACGCCCAGAGTGCCAGTCATGTGAGCTAACCTCTGCTTCTGCCTACCTATCCTTCTGACTGGCCAGTGATAGAGGAGCTAGGTCACTAGTTAAAGACAAAAGGGTCGTTTTAGAAAAGCATATACAGACAGTGCCCTGGCCACTTTGCCCCTAAAATGTTAGGGGGGAAGGACAGCTCACGCTGCTGACTTCCTTCTCGGCATCTATAGCCATTTCTCTGTGTTCTCCCAGAAATTGGGAAGCTTTCTCATAGAGATTAAAGTTCAACTGGAATAAAGTAAGGTATAAGCACTGAAAATAACCAGAAAAGGGCTGGTAAAGATACCGATGAAAAATCTGCTATCCAGGAGAGAAGCTGATTAAGATGAATCTAGTTGTAAGCATTAATTTAATAAAAATATAAGTCCAGGATAACAATTCGTTTATCTGTCTGAGTTGGTATCCCTCAAGAAGACATTTACAACTTCCACAAAGAGTGTCAGCATCAACAATACAGCTGGTAGACATAATAGACATATAGGAATGTGGTTGGGGCTTCAATGCATAGTTCTTTAGTGAGATTTCCCACAAGGAACAGGAGCTATGGCTATGCACGGTAGCATTCTTCCTAAAATAATGAAGATTTCAAGGTAATCTAAGAGTTCATGGGCATGCTGTAGAAATAACATGCTATACTCAAACAAATGAACATAATACAGCAGTGAGAATGGATTCCACTATAAAAGAATGCTCAATAAAAATCAAAATTCGGGAAAAGCACATCACTAGTTGAAATACTTATATAAAACTTTAAAATATAAATAAGAGTAGCCACACACATGCTTCAAACATATGCAAACTATAGGAATGTAAAATTGTAAGCTGGTCTGCAGTAAGATCCAGGAAGAGGAAAGAATGCACAAGAAGAGCAAACTCCTTTCACTTCAGGTTTTTTCACTAAACACATTAAAGCCCTGAAATGTTGACAGAGGTTTCTGCCCGCCCCCAGCCTGGGTCCTGCAGCTGTTCAGTCCCAAAGAAACACACAGAGGCCTACATTAATTATAAACTGGTTGGCCTATTAGCTCAGACTTTCTTACTAACACTTACTTGTACATTAACCCATTATTCTTGTCTGTGTTAGCCACATGGCCTGGTACCTTTTATCAGTGAAGCATTCACATCTTGCTTCCTCTGTGTCTGGGTGACGACTGCAGATGGAGCCTTTCTCTTCCCAGAATTCTCCTGTTTGGTTGTCCCACCAATATTTCCTCCCTGGTTCCTGGCAATCAGCATTTTATTAAATTAATACAACTGACAAATCTTTACAGGATATAAGACCATTGTCTCACAGCTCTGAAACAAACAAGAAAACATGACAACCTCACCTCTTTCTTACACTGGATGTCCAAACCATCTAATACCTGCCATTGGTATTTAGTGTCAGTCACAGCAGTTTGCTGCCCTCACATAAATCTAATTTTCCAGTTATTGAATCTATATCCAGATGTACATTCAAATACTATAAATATCACAGAGCAGAAGGTTGAATCTATGTAATTATGGTGTCACTTTCCTGGAAACGTGGTTCTCCATGGCTCTAAAGATCACATCTGCTAGGCAGCCTTTTCCATGTTTCTCTGTAATTCAGGCCCAGCTCAATAGAAAGCAATTAACTTGATTGTTGTTTTTTTTTATTAAGTTAATGTAAGAAGTTTGTATATAGAGATTCTGGCATTCATTATACTGTGTATAATTGTACCAAGGCATGGCTCAATTCCCTAAGTGGATATGGTGTCCAAATCCAAGACAAATTTCAGCTTTACTCACAGAGAGAGTAGTATATTGAGAGACATGGCTATAGTAATATAGACAGAGAGGTGACCGGATTTGAAAATAGACTTTTGG
This sequence comes from Dicrostonyx torquatus, assembly GCA_028555095.1. Classification (NCBI taxonomy): domain Eukaryota; kingdom Metazoa; phylum Chordata; class Mammalia; order Rodentia; family Cricetidae; genus Dicrostonyx; species Dicrostonyx torquatus. The sequence goes on along the minus strand of JAQHUG010000039.1, from coordinate 2,653,788 downwards.
CACTCTCAAGACTTTTTCTCCATCAGAGTCACCAAATTCCAATTCTGTGCACAAGATGAGGAGCAGGACCCAGCAGTCTGACCGTGCATGTATGAGCCTATGGCCACTAGCTGAAATAAAGCCTAGTTCTTTACTTGGACTGAAAGAAGATTTTTTTTACCTCTAGTTTTTAGAGTTATTGATAATATAACTCAAGATACCTTTAACAAAGGCCAGCCAACATTCTTGTAATGCAACAGGAAGTTTCTTTACGTCAAATGCACTTGTAGCCTTTTAGAAATTGCGAGTTCTCCTCAGGCAAAGGGGCCTCAAAAAATCTGAAAACAGGATTTGGTAACCCCAAATAATCTTCCAGAACATTCAATGTCTGTCATTCTAAAAATGTAGCCAATACAGTGCACTAAGTTGAATCTCTTACTTGGCCTTCTCACATTGTAGGGGAGAGCCTAATTGAAAGGGGGATGAATTGAAATAGGAGGAATATCCTGTTATCAGAATATTAAATACATAAAATGACTTTTTGTCTTGACAGAAAAATAAAAGTATCCATATGGAAGACATCACTAACCATTGGACAGATAGGCATCCAAGAAGAATGGAGAAATGCCCAGGAAAAAAAATACAGAGAAAAAAATTGTTTGGCCTAATAGTATAATTGTTTTCTATAGGGAAAATTCTCTTTACTTCTCAAAATATTTGTAGTCTTGACTCATTTAAAAAACTAAAGCTGACTTTGGAGTTTGAGTGTGGCTCTCTCCTTCTCCAAACCCAAGCATGTTGTTAAAGGAAATTCAGAGTCTCTGTCTCATATCAGAAGAGCCACATGGTATGGGACAGAAGAAAACCAAAATCTAGGGACTATTGCTGTCACAAGTATTTTTTTCCATTACACTTATTTTTACTCTTTAGACTCTTTCTTTAGGTATAATACTATCCAAAAATTTAAACTTTATGTTTTGATATTAATAATGTTTAAGTTTTCTACAAAGAACAATAAATTTTCCTAGCAGTGATTTCTGAAGTCTCCAAGAAGATGATGGAACCCCACAACAATTTTACCTGGATCATAATAATGTGACTGAGCCAATAAACACCACTCAAATGTTGGCTTTGGACTACAAATTTCTTAGGACAATTCCAAGGGGTCTAGCTAAGATGGTCCACCCTTTTGCATCACTCTAGGCAGAACTTCAATAAGCTTTACCCATTACTGAGAGACTGGCTACAAATGTTGCAGCTAATCCTCCTGAGATTTAGCCATTGTTTTAGTTATACAAGGTCCTATAGAGATACTGTGGCCTTCCACCCCCAGACAGCAGGAAATAATTTTAATAACATGATGGCTTCTTTCTTAGTAGGTGGGGTGGATTTTTTTTGTTTTTCCTCAGGGTTATGGATAATTGTCATCTGTAGAGAGTTGGTAATAAGTTGTTATAGGGTTGGGGACATAACAATAGAGATTAGATTCAGGGGTCTCATTTAGAATAGAAAAAAAGGGGATATATATGATAATATGGTTGATCATTAAATCTACTTGTAAACTAAAAAAAGCAACTATCAGTTTTAGATAATTTCCATTAGTATAGATTCTTTTATACTGATTCAAATTAAAAGTTATTTTTGTTATACTATACATATGCTTCTGTTGCTGTTTAAGATATTTTCATGTATTGATACAAATTCAAAATTATTTTTGTTAATTGCATGTATGTTTCTATTTCTCTCTAAAATATTTTTATGTTGATACAAATGTAAAATTGTTTTGTTATACTATATATACACATGTTTCTACTTCTGTTTAGGGTATTTTTGCATATTGATGTAAATTAAGGTTATTCTTGTTATATTGCATTATACACTTCTACCTCTGGTTAAGATATTTTTGTACATTGTCACAATTTTGAAGTTATTATCCTGTATATACTGTACATCAGTTTCAATTTTAGCATCACATATTATCTCTACAGCTTGTGTATTTATAATGTGAAACTTTAGTTTTTAAGCTATGTAGATTAATAAGAATTAAAGGTTAATAGTCACCGGTGTTTGCAAACTTATAGTCATGTTAGATTTTCCAGGCATACAGAGATACATTCCAAATAAACAGATGATCTCCCGATACTTCAAAGACCTACAGAATATGGCATTTAATGTTTTACTAACTTAAAATTCTTTTGATGTGAGACACAACTGCTCCTGGCAATTCTGATACCCTCCTGAGAAGACGATGGCCCCAATGGCACTCCATTGGAAAATGTTTTTTTCTTGGCAAACTGGCCTGTTGGAGGGAAAAAAGCCTGCCCTTGTCTCGACTGCTGACAGTATGTACACTGTCCAATCTGGAAAAGCAGGATGGAAAGAAAAGCTAATGCCAAAAATTGCCAAGACAGGGTAGGACAGTCCTTCAAATTTTCCTGCTTCTGAAAATGGTCTGTCACATATTCTAGGCCTATAGCCAAAGTTCGATGGCTTAATGTTGCAGAAAAAAATTTGAATGACTGTCCAGGCAACCAGCTGTTTCTGTCATTTCTTGTATTTTTTGGAAGTCATTTTCTTGCACTTTCTGCTTACTTACTCAGGTAATATGACTTTTCCTTCTCAGGTCTTTGAAGGAGATAAAGACTAGATAGTTAGAGAGGATCAAAAGTTGTTACATAAACTGCCAAGAGAGAAAGGCAATTGATAGCCCAATCCAAGTGTAAAGACTACCAACTGCTACAAATGACTGCATGAACAACATCACCCCAAAAGTGCAGGAAATAGTAGTATTTCTATCTTGGGAATAGCCAACAGCTGTCTAATTGGACTTGAGGTCCGTTGAGTGGGAGAGAATCCATGACTGGAACTGTAAAACTAGCCAAGTACCTATGGCATTGGAGGTCATAGATCCTGGAGAAGAACCTACTACAGACTTTTTCCTACACTTATATAATTTCTGGTTACAGTCTAAATAGTTATAATTATACTCACATTTAAGTATACCTCCTATCCCTCATCAAAGAAGTTTCTTTTTTGCAGCAAATGGGATCTTACAACAGAGATTCACAACTGACCATAGTGTACAGAATACATGATCAGTCATAGTTGTCACATTTATCAAGCAACTCCTACACCTAAGGCTCAGGAATATCATGAAGTAGACATGAAAGGATTGTAAGAACTTAAGAATCAAGACACCTGCAGTTAGGATCTTCTGAATATGACAAGAAACTATACCCATGAAATCCAAACATATAAGACTCACATAGTGACAGTATCAGTCATCATGCTAGTATGAATGGGGTTATTTCACAGGACCTCATCCCTAGTTGAAGAGTCACAGTTAATCAATGGTTGCTGAGAAAAAGAGAATCAGTGTTATTCAGAGACCAGATGCCTGACAGGTAGGTCATCTAATCCCAAGTGGTCAACCCTAAACACATGAACAAAAACAAACAGACTGTTAAAGGAAACAAATCAGTAACTTCTTTTGTGTCAAGACACCATAACCAAGACGATTTACAGAAGGAAGCACTTATTTGGGCTTATGATATCAGAGTGGAAGGGTCCATAATTTCAGGGACAACCAACAGCCGCCATGACAGCAGGATCAAAAAGTTAAGAGCTCACATCTTGAACAAAATGCACAAGTCAGAGAGAGCAAACGAGAAATAGGTGAGACGTTTTACTCTCAGAGCTTGCTTCCAATGACATACTCTCTCCAACGAGACCAGATCATTTAAACTTTCCCAAAAAGCACCACCAACTGGCACCAAGTGTTCAAATGCCTGAGATTATGGGAACTATTTCTTATTCAAACCATCACATTTACTCAAGAAGAGCTCATGAATTTGAGAGAGAATTTGGAGTGGGAGTTATGGGAGGAACTGGAGTTGGGAGAAGGAGACATAGAATGGATGTAAATACAATACTTATATGTGAAAGTCCCCCCCCCAAAAAAATAAAAACTTTTAAAGGAGAAAAGAAATTTGCAAGCCATGTGTTAGAGTGCTTTCTTTGTTTCCTTGTGTCTTACTTACTTTTAATTGCTGTAATAAGACCCCATGATCATGGCAACTTACAGAAGAAAGTTTATTGGGGAATTACAGTTTCAGGCGGTGAGACCATGACCATCATAGTGGGGAGCATGGTAGCAGACAGGTAAGCATGGTTCTGGAGCAGTACCTGAGAGTTTATACCTTGATCCACAAACATGAGGCAGAGAGAGAGCTAACTGGAATGATATAGGCTTTTGGAAACCTCTAAGTCTACCTTCAGTGGTATACCCCATCCAATAAGGCAACACCTCTTAACCATTCCCAAATGGTTCTGCCAACCGGGAATCAAGTATTCAAATATATGAACCTATAGGGCTCATTCTTATTCAAATCATCACACCCTGTGCATGTTTTCTCAGCCATGGGGAAAACAAAATGAAAATTTAAAATACTGTACTTATTCTAGAAGATACACTTTCTGGATATCACAGTTTTAAAAGTTACACAAAAATGAACAAAATCCCCATTGGTCCATCTGGAATGATCAAACACTCCAGCAACTGGCAAACCCGGCATATGTGGAAAGTAAATCTACCTGTGCAATCGTTCTGCCATTTACTAGTATGCTCACTCACTCCAGGACAACGATGGCTACTACTTTCTTCACCAGAAAAGCAGATTGCAGACAACCTCCAGAGCTGTTTGTGTTATTCAATTCCTCAAGTTCTGCCTTGGCTGTTTCTCCAATTACAATAGGAACTTCTTGATGTAAAGGGCAGAAGACATCCTAATTTATAATGAGAGCTTGGGTTGGGCCAGTTGCTTTCAGAAAACTGCACATCGAACTTTATGTAAATCTCTCCCTTTTCAAAAGGATTATGATGCTGTGATACTCCTGTATCTTGAACTATAGGAACCCAATGGGGTTCAACTGCTTTGCCAGGAGTTTTTGACTAAAACCTGATGGGCATCAGGTTGCGGTAATGCAAACTAAAATCTGCATAAAGCTTCAACAAGCCCCATCTTACATATCACATGACTACCATGCAGGTCTCTCTTAAACACTTCATGTCCTTTCTCTTCTAGCAAAAGAGCAGTGTTTCAGGCTCTAACCTGGATGTGGTATCCTTCCTGATGAATGTAATTCTCCATTGTCTCTTTCATGCTTTCATTTATATGAATGCCAGAATATTGACTTCTGTAATTATTCATCTCTTCACATTTTTTTTTACCATGGTCTTGCTCATTAATTACTCTTCCTTCTCCATCACAGTAAGAGTACACAGACTGCATATAGCATACCATTACTGAAGTCAGCTACTTGATCAATAAGATCAACAATATCTACACTTCTGAGCAGCTCCAGACTGTCCACTTTAGCCAGTACAAGCCTGGATGGTGCATTCTTTCTATGCTATGGTTTGGGTGTCTTGCCATTGTAAGCATCTTCAAAGATACTTTCAATGGAAGTATCTTGTCTTCTCTTCTTCTGTCATTTAACTTCTATTCTAATTTTCCATGAAACTGAGCAATCCACAATCACAAAAGTGAGGGAAAATACCATTCATGCCACATCTCTCCCACTTTCTTCCTAAAGATCTTGCTCTCCATCTCCGCCTTAAAATCCCCTCGTCTCTGAATGTGATATGCTAAACTTACTTCTTTATATTTGTCTCCAGCATTTGGATTCTTATTGAGACAGTATTCCTTGGTTAACTTTCTATATGACGCTGTCACAAGAAAGAACATGAAAGGTGTCTTACAGTTGTATACCAGAAACATTCACTGTGGCCACCTGCTGGCCAGCGAGCACTAAGTGGGGAAAATGACCGATCAGAAAGAGCAGAGACAGGAGTGCCAGTGAAGGTGCAGGACAAGGGAGACAAACTGAGTTATTTTTAATAACATTTTCATTCATAAAACCTGTAATACATCTTATAACATTAAAAAAATTTGCTCTAATTATAATAAAGTTAAATAACTGATCCATGAAAATATCAGGAACTTATTGCTGATTTGAGAATATAAACCTAAGTCATTTGTTCAAATCCTAGATTTAAACCATTGATTTGGTCATATATAGCATACCTACTCAGTATTGATTCCGAAGCATCAATGACCATGCTTCCCTGTAGCACAATAACTTAAATAACTTATGAATGAAATATTATGTGTTTTGACCATCATTTGTATTTATGAGACTTTGAGGACTGGATATAAGCTAGTGCAGGGTATATATCTTACATTCCTGACTGAATATCTTCAAGTTTACTCTGATAGTTTGCCAAAACAAAACATTTGATAAGTCTCTGAAACTTTATAATATGACACTAATATCAGAGTGAGAAAATTCAGAGGTATTCATATCTATAACAACTTCTATAAATCACTACTATTTGATATGGAGAAGAAATAAAATGAAAAATATTTCCTTAAAGACAAAGTGTATAATAACAGTTTCATAGAAATAAAACTAATAAAGCAAACATTTACCACTGAGTTCTTTATATATTAGAAAACTTTTTCTAATTCTGCTATATGAATAAAAATGGAGTATCCAGCAAAATAAATTTACCTGAATATTAAATATATCCTACTGAATATAACTCTCACTTGAACTTTGAGTAAGAATACTTCTGCACTTATTAAGATATATTGGTAGATACTGAAATAGATGACAGTGATGATAGACCCTCTGTCAATGAAAAGGTGCATTAATAGTCATTTTCCTGGCAAAGAAAACGTGTGTTGGATTTCCTTGTATGCATAATGGTTCATCAATGTATAGATAAGCTCCACAGGGAAATTTGATTTGTTCTAAAGAGGCTCTAAATTGCTTTAGAATAAATGCTTTTAAAGCTACTTTTGTTCAATTTTATGAAAAACCAATCAGTTATGGCAGTGCCAGATGTCACAACTAATCCTAAAAATGTCTAGTAGTAAGTGTGGTATATTTGTTTTTACTGCGTTAGTCTGGAGCTCATCTGGAGAGAAAAGTTACATAGCAAACCACTAGCCTGGTTGATAGCTCATTAGTTAAGAGTGCTTGCTATTCTTTCATAAGACCCAAGTTCTGGTTCCAGCTCCCAAGTTGGGTAGTTCACAACTCTCTTCTTATTTTCTACTCTTCCGGCCTGCTCACTTCAGGCCCTGTCACTGACGAATGGCCTGCTGGTCCAGGTCAGAAGAGAGAACATAAAAACTAGAGGAATACAAGAATCACAGCTATAACAAATGTTCGCTGCCTCTATAAGACAGAGATGGACCTCCGAAGAAAAGGATACTGTTCTTAAACTGTGTTTCTGAGACAGGCATGGCCAGTAAACAGCAGAGTTGATATGATGGACCTGGTTCCACAGAACCTTGTTCCCTTCTAGGCATGTTGCTAATAGGAAAATACCTCTTCAGAGACAATTGCAGTAAAATCACCAGGAGAATCTGCTTTGACTGAATGCTGCTAATCACCATGCATTGCAGCAGAAGCTGCAAGTGTCAAAGAGCTGATGAGTGAGTACACAGTGCACCAGGATACAGAATGTTTCCCTCCTTAGCATCCCTCCATCATTTTCTACATGCAAGGTTTTGAAGTTTAGTGACAGCAACAAGCAAAGTATGCAAGGGACCCTGGCCACTTACAGCAATGTAAATGAATGAACTTGGAACGGAGAGGACCCAAGATAGATAAGCCTATGCTGGAATGGAACCTGTGAGCTGTCACCATTTTATAGTATTCTTTTAGCTGTCAGTTTGGAGGCTCTGGCTGCTCCCTTCTTTGTGTGATTTTTCCATATTCTCTTTAGAATATTCAATGCTATATCACTTTACTACCCAAAGGGAACATATAGGAAAGAGTATAGATAATTTCACAAGAACGACTTCTATGAGCAAAGACAAGGAGATGGCTTATATAATTTTAAATAATTCAAATGATAAAGGTTCCTTATGGCCACACCTAGCTGCAAAACTGGCTAGAAAATATAGTCAGATGCCCAGAAGGAAGAAAAAAGTGTTATGGTGACCAAGTAGGCCAGTATCTATTACAGTTTACTTCTCCTAATCAATTATTTTATTAATAATGAAAGCAATGCCATCTTACTCCTCACTTAAGAGTTAGTAATATATCTGATATCCACAGATGTCAACTTAGATCTGATCATGTGGGTATAGTGTGTGAATGTGTATTGAGCTAGCCGTCTGACCACAGAGTTTCTGATAAAAGTGCCTGAAACCCCAGTTTCATGTTTCAGAAAGGTCCTTGAGCCTCCTAAGATTCTTATAAAGTTTCCTCAGTTTTGAACTCCTGACTTTACACATGCTGTGGCCATTGCCATTGCTTTGGTCCAGGTGTGAATCCCAGATATTCCACTGACTTCCTCTAGACTGCTCCAAAACACTACACTTGTTCCTGTAGATGACTCTCCTAAAGATCTGAAAATGATTTGGATTACAGCAACAGGATTAATATTATGGTATGCACTTGGCAGATTCCTTCCTGCTCCTGGTGAGTGTGTGGAGCCCATCACCTCGTCTAACTTCCTTCCTCTTAGCATCCATTGCTGGCTGCCTTTTCTTCTCATTACCCCTTAAGGGACTGGCAAATATACCTGATTTTGCCACCTACAATCCTCACCCTATTCTAGCATCCAGGTTCTAAGCTGGCCTGACTCTGCTTAGCCTTATAGATCAGGAAAGTTCAAAAACATATGGGCTTAGACTCTATACCCTTTGTTTTTGTTAATTATTCTTATAAAAAAATGGGTGCTCTGCTTCCAATATGGATCTATATTTTAGACAGACAATAGAAGGGGACTTTTTGTCAGTTCAATCCACTCCTTTTCATGGCCATTTATGAGGCTTTCCTAGATGCCTTTGTCAATGACTCCTGCCTACCCCCTATTGGTCAGACTGAATCACGTGGATACTCAAAGATGCAACCTAAGATAATAAGTGTGGGTTGTTAGCTCAGACGTTACTTCCTTCAAACAAAACCCAACAATATCTATTACAAATCCTTAGATAAAATGTGAGACTCTTTCAATGAGTTTCTAAGTTAAGAACAATGACTTGAAGGACAACTCACAGTCATAGCACTGATCTCTAGGCTGGAAATTAAAGTTCAAACTTCCAGGGCGGCATTGTGAATCCCAGTCAGAACAGGGTTTTATAAGTATGGGTCTGACTTCTGCTTTATACATGGTTTGAATTATGCTTCAAAAACATACAGATGATCCAACTCATCAAATGGTTCCTCAGACTCTCGGGAGTGCTGCTCATAGGCTTCATCTCAGTTTTTTGTTTGCTTGTTTGTTTTTTGGTTTGTCGAAACTAGGTTTCTCTTTAGCTTTGGAGCCTGTCCTGGAACTAGCTCTTGTAGACCAGGCTGGCCTCGAACTCACAGAGATCCGCCTGCCTCTGCCTCCTGAGTGCTGGATTAAAGGCGTGCCCCACATGCATATGTTCTTTATGCATATAAACTTTGAGAATTATCAG
>JAQHUG010000039.1:2552268-2569592 GCA_028555095.1 Dicrostonyx torquatus | reverse complement strand
GGGAGGGCGGTGGGGTAGTGGGGGAGCGGGAGGGCCGGGAACAAGGGGAGTAAATGTAAATTTTTCTTTTAACAATAAAAAATTTTTAAAAATTAATTAACTAATGTGATTATTTCCCTCATTACATAAAACAAAAAACTATTGTAAATATCAAAAATATTGTTCCACCTAGAAATTAAATTTAAACTTTTTAAAGAATTTTCAATTAACTGAAACACAATTATACAGTCTTAAATGGTGACAATGCAAACAGAGCTCACAGTCACTGGCATTTACCATAGCCAGGGGGAAACTCAAGCTAATAATCAAAACCCCAAACAGGAGGCTGCTTTCAAGAAACAAATGACTGTGAGTGCCAGGGGATTGAACAGCGGTTGGAATATGATCCTACTAGTAAGTCATTCTACGACACAGTTGGAAATAGAAGAGCAAGGCCTAGTTCAAGGGGGAAGGTGCCATTTTATAGCAGAACTATTTTCCCAGCAGCAGCAGCACATTTGCAACACGAAATATTGTCATTTCAGTAAGCAGAGACTGGCAGTTCTGTCCTCAGTCCAAATCAAAAGAGACAGGATGCAGCTCACATGAATAAATAACCTCAGACATCCACACCACTGGATAAGAACAAGCGGGATTAATTAATCAAACACGCAATCTAAGAAATAAAAAGATAAACTGTTAGCATAAGTTGAAAAAAATAGTAAATGGCATAGCTGGTACTTTGAACAAAGCCATAAAATAGTAATCAGTCCTATATAATCCAGAAAGAAAAATGGCAAAGCCTAAATATGAAAAGAGGAACTTAGAAGTGGAGAAATAATCTAATTAAAAATCTAAGTTTTCATAAGATAATTTTTCCAACTCATGCAAATATATTTGAAGTCCCAGACAGAACGGATCATTTACATTTTTGGCTCCTTTTCCCTTTCATTTTTATACTCCATTTCCTATTTCCTTTACCTCATAGGCATTGTTTCTATTGCATTTAATGTCGACTCCTCTGTCTTCTAATGTGCGTGAGTTAATTTCTTTATGATGTACTTCCAACATATGCAATACTGTTCCAATGTACATCCCTAAAAATTTATTTTTGTTATATGTATAAATGCCTTGTCTGCATGTATGCCTATGCGCCATGGCATGTCTGTGCCCTCAGAGACCAAAAGAATGTACCAGATCCTTTAGTTATAGATGGTTTTGATCCACAACGTGGGTGCCCAGAATCGAACACAAATTCTCTGGAAAATCAATCAGTGCTTTTATACATTCAGTCATATCTCCAACCCAGTGGTATGCATTTCCATATTAAAATATTTTATATACATATAGAAACACAGCAAAGTTTCTAAATTCATCTTTATTGTTTAGGGTACAGTCATTAATGTTTTACTGCTACAACAAACCCAAGCAACTATGGCTATCGTGAAAATCATCTTTAATGCTTACTTTTATGTATGTATGAAAACTTCATTTACCTACTAGATTATATGTAACTAATAAGTTAACTCCCCTCATTTTCCAAAAGATACATTTCTAGAAACGCTGCTCCTACTGTATTGCCGACAGCAGTGTGTTAATGTTCCTGTTTCCATATTCATGTTAAATCTTAAATTTACATCTTCTTTACATTCTTCATATAGTTCCCAATTCTTGCAGTAGCTTTTTTGATAAATGGTATGTTTTTACATTTTTCCCATTTCTTCCCATGTGATATCTGTTCTCTGAGTGCTCTTTGGAGAGATTTCTTCAACTGAATGCTAATTGTGTTTTTCTTTGGTTCTAAAAATACCCAAAACTATTCTTTGTTACTTCTCCAAAAACGTTTTAGGGGCTATGTGTTTGAGGAGATATTATTAATTTTACTATAAAATTTTCAGTAATATATTTGCCTTTTTTGCCTTATAATTTATGCTTCATGATTATTGGTTGTTTCTGCTACTGTTATTGGAAGTTTCATCTTCAGCCCCTTTGGAAATCAGTGTGGTGATTTCTCAGAAAATTAGGAAACAACCTTCCTCAAGACCCAAAAATACCACTTTTGGGTATATACCCAAAGGATTCTCAATAAAACCACAAGGACATTGTTATCTTGTTTCTGAATTAAGACTCCCATGCCTTCTATCCAGAAACTTATAATCTTATAAGAAGTGAAAATTCACAAATACTTGTTTATGACAGCCCCAAAATGGCAACAGTATAGACATGCATATAAAATAATATTGCCAAATAAACAGTAAAATTTTAATAAACTTAAATGCTGTCAGTAAGGAGAAAGAACAAAGTACTGTATCAAAGTTGCAAATGAACATCAGAAATATTATGCTGAACTTCTTAGAAAACCTAATTTTAGACATTTCAAAATCAGTTTAGTGGTTGATATGGGGAGAGTAGTGACTGAAAAAGGCACAATGTGGTTTTTGACATCCAGGTACTATGACTTCTCTTCAGATACAGGTGGGGTCATCCTTTTTATTTTTACATAGAAACTGTTTACACAGGTGATGTGGGATTCCCCTCTGTATGCTATGAATATGTTTTATTATTATTGGTTAAAAAAAGAATATAGACAGGCTGGAAGAGATATATAGAGAGAGTAGGAGGAGTCAAAAGAGACACCATGTAGCTGCTGAAGGAGACAGATACTGGACCCTGAACAATGAACCACAACCATGTACCGATACACAGATTAATAGAAATGGGTTAACTTAAGATGTAAGAGTTAGCTAAAAAATATGCCTAAATTATTGGCCAAACAGTATTGTAATTAATATAGTTTTTGTGTTATTATTTGAGTCTGAATTCTGGGAAACGAATGAACAGTCTCCGCCTACAAAATGGCATCCAACATGGGGGCAACTATATCCACATAAAATCTGAGAGAGCTTGAGGAGAAATTCTAGATACACACACACACAAAAAAAAAAAAAAACAGAGTTAAGCATGGCTTCACGGTAGCAGCATTTTCTCAGATAGGTTCTGTTTGCTAGAAGAAAGCAGAGGCACGATTCCTTTAAGAGAAGACTTCCTAACTCAGTGGTAGCAGCAAATACTGTACAGGTTCTTTAAGAAGTCTTCATTGTTCATGCTAGGTGCACGAATAGCTCTGACTCTTTCAGAAGACCAAGGACTTGGACGGAGGTTGTGGGCAGCATGCTGTAAGTTATTTGGTACCAGCATCAGCCAACACCTTCTCAGAGTTCAGGTGGTGAGGACAGCTCCCCCAGGAGGTCCCAGAGCTAGGGGTAAAGGTAACTCCACTATATTGAAAGGCTGAGAGAGGCAGAACCAGCTTGCAAGCTGCTTACCACTTTAAAAGCATCCCAGGTCACAAAATGATTACAGATACACAATAAAAACAGATTCAGACAGAAATAAACCTCTGAACAGGTTACAGTGTGTTTTAAAAAATGGGCGTAGGCTTGGGAGAGAGGAGAAAAATAATATAGACAGCTATAAAAAGGAATAAATAGTTTTAAGGAATAAAACAAAATCTTTAAAGAGACAGAATATAGACAGTCATAAATTTAAAAAGTAAAGAAAAATAAGCCACATAAAGATGGAAAATAAACAGAGAGTCTGGATTATGTATATTATTATGTTTTCTCTGAAATTTTTGGCTGTGAATGAGCTAAGTACAGAGAGACATTTCATTTTACAGGCTGCTAAGCTAAACAAACATATATCTTTTAAAGGTATCTTGACGTCATAATTTGTGTCTTTAGAAAAGAGGTTCTGCTTTTGTTTCCACAGAGGATACAAAGCTGTGGATTCCTTACCAGCTAATATGGTTTGATCAAACAAGACCCCCTAAAGCAATGGCCCAGATTGTCCAACATCCATGACAGCTTCAGGACTGCTGGCTGAGATGTATCTACCACACAGGGCACCCCATGAAAGACCTGATTAACAGCCCCCCAATCATCAGGAAGTAGTCTAGAGAACAATGCACAAATTCCCTACATGTTTGTTTATAAATGTTTGTTTTCATTTAAAAAGGGATATGATATAGAGATGAATACTTTGCATTGGTATGGATCTTGGATTATTGATACAATTTTTTTTTACTATTTACTTATTTATTATGTATACAATATTCTGTCTGTGTGTATGTCTGCAGGCCAGAAGAGGGCACCAGACCCCATTACAGATGGTTGTGAGCCACCATGTGGTTGCCTGGAATTGAACTCAGGACCTTTGGAAGAGCAGGCAATGCTCTTAACCACTGAGCCATCTCTCCAGCCCTGGATTATTGATACAAATTTAAGGTCAATTTTGTTATATGTATATTTCTGCTCTTGATTAAGGTATTTTGTTTGTGCAGCTCATTTTAAAAAGTAATGTATAATTAAGAAATACAGGTTTGTTGGACAGTGGTGGTGCACACCTTTAATCCCAGCACTCGGGAGGCAGAGGCATGTAGATCTCTGTGAGTTCAAGGCCAACCTGGTCTACAAGAGCTAGTTCCAGGACAGGTTCCCTAGCTACAGAGAAACCCTATTTCAAACAATCAAAAGACAAACAAACAAACAAAAAAAGAAATACAGGTTAATAGATGGTCATCTATAGTAGTCAATAACTAAGTGTTTCTCCCTTTTATATGTCAATGCATTGTACTGTATGGGTGATTTTTCAAACAGTGAATTGCTCTTGTATTCTAGGAAGAAATTCTACTTGAGCATGTGGTGTGACACTTTCATTGTGCTGATTAACTCACTTTGCTTGTATTTTTCTGAATTTATCTTTTTAAAAAATCAGTGTTTATAGGGAATATTTTGTTTTCCCTCTTTGAAACCTTTGCTATCAGGGGTAATGTTATTCGACTGAAACTTCATCTGAACACATCATCTTATCCCGAAGACTGTATTATGTGCCCTTGAGAAGAAGAATACGGTACTGTAATTAAGTGTTATGTTTATCTGATATAGAATTCTATGCTCTGTTTCCTTATTTATCCCCTATCTGAATTTCTATCCATTGCTGACAATGGTGTGTTGAAGTCTACAACTGAAGTTTCTTCTGATTCTGTCAGTTTTGCTTTATGTGCTTGCATAGCTTGTTACTTGTTTAAACATTTATTATTATTATTACATTTTCTTACAGATTTGACTTTATCAACAGGTATCTACCTTTTGTTGATGTTTGTTTCTTGGAAAGTCTTTTTGGATTTAAAGTATATTTTGTTTGATACTCGAGTAGCTGTCCCTTATTCTCTTTTGGCCTCTGTTTTGATAGAACATCATTTTTAGCACACTTTTTATTAATTGTAACTATGATTTTAAATATGACTTCTAAGAGCACAGGGATGGGTGCAAATGAAAATTTATTACAATTCTCTAAAGATAAGGCAATGACTTTAAGTAAATGTGTCTTCATTTTGCCAAGTCATTCCTCAAGAAAGCATTGGGTCTACCATCTACTGCAGATTCTTTTGCAGTCAGAAATATAAAGAAAAATAATCACCATAGTGATTTAAATAATAAATCCTGTCTACAATTGTAGCTTGTGGTAGAGTATATGAGGCCTCGGGTTTAGTTTCCAGCCTCAAAAGACAATGGTAATTCTCTCCTAGTAACTTCTTATCAATTTGTCATCTTTCCTTTGTGATCAAATGATATAATGATGAGATTGCTATAAAAAATAGCATAAGCTCTGGCAGCTTTTAACATCAAAATTAGGTAGTTTATAGTAATACAAAATTAGTCTCAGACATTTCCCATTCAGTTCATCATTTGAGGTTAGCATGCAAAAAGAAAAAGAAAAAAAATAGTCCCAAAGTTTAACAGACTTTAACCTGAATCAAAATGAGTGATGACTAATTGAGACCTTGAACTGATTAAGAATCCCAACTGGCCTCAGATTTATAGTACCAAATGTCTTGATTCTGAGCACCTAGCCCAGTTCCCACTCGGGATTTTAAAAGTCCTTCATGAATAATCACTGCAAATATGTCCTAAAGTATTTGCCAGCACTCAGTCAAGAGACAGTTCGGCTAGTGTCTGGTGTATAAAAAATGGAAAAATGGAGTTTCTATAATTTTCAACCCCATTGCTGAATTGTAGCCCTACCTTCAACAAATGCTTTTGTCTAACTTCTCAGCTGTAAGGACTGGAAGGAACCTTACTTCTCCCAGTGAAATAAGAATTGCTGAATAAACTCTCTAAAGCCCCACGACACTAAATGAAAATACTCCAGGAGGCCATCGGCAACATTCAGACTGATGCAGGATGGATGAAATGTGTGCTGTCTCGAGTTCTTCCCTAGCAATTCCTCTGAGTCACTGCTGCTGACAGCATCTTTGCACAGCCAAGAAATCTAGAAAACAGGAGAAAATAAATAAAGTTCACAATATATCGTCTCGATAAACCCAGGTTCCATCTCTGTATAATCATTTTCAAGTCCGAATTCCTTCACCTTCTGGCTATGTGACTTTCTCTCTGCCTCAGTACCTTTGTGGAGAAAAACGGAACTAAACTTGATATTCATATGATAAGACTCTGAAGTTCAGTTCCTGAATAAATGTAAACACTTCAGAATGACACCATAATTACTATTGCCAGTGATATTATTAACAATTATTTATGATTTGTATGCAAGTATAATACATAACAAAGTGTTCCATTGGTGTTGAAAATAGATAAGGAGAGAAGCGTTATACCCCAATTTGCAAAAAACCTCAAAGTTTTTTATTAACCAGAAAGAGACTGGTATTAAAATCATTGTCTTTCTTATAAACCTCATACAAACATTTATTTTTCTGAAAAGTGCTGTGTGGTAAAGACGTTTGACTTTCTAGCTCACAGTCTCTTTCATGACTACTCATTACTCTGTTCTGTCTTTAAAATGAAAGCAGCCATTAACAGACACAAATGGATGGGTGTGGTTGTGTTGCCTTTAAAAGTCCACACCAACTCCTTTGACAGATGAGTATCCTAAGAAAGTAAACATTCCTTTCACTCTTTATGTCTCTTAAATATTTTTATAATAAAAAATTTTAAATTGTTTATGGAATTTAATATCTCACCTGGTATGTTTCTAAGTGGTAAATAATGCTAATTTTGGTTTTAGTGAAGTTACAAAAGAAGATATTATGGGGGCTGGAGAGATGGCTCAGTGTTTAAAAGCATTGCCTGCTCTTCCAAAGGCCCTGAGTTCAATTCCCAGCAACCACATGGTGGCTCACAACCATATGTAATGGGGTCTGGTGCCCTCTTCTGGCCTGCAGACATACACGCAGACAGAATATTGTATAATTAATAAATAATATTTAAAAAAGAAGATATTATGTTCTTTCATTTAATCATGTTTTTGTTATGACAGTTTGCTTACTCTAAACTGTGTCCTATTCAAAATCAGTTTCCATGCCTTAAACACTCACATGTTTATATTGTCTTTATACAAATGTGTGTCTATACATATGTATTTTTTCTTAATATTTAGCATAATGTGTATAAAACAAAACATTTAGTATTTAAACTGCACTTTGACTCCTTTTACTCCAGCTAGGATATCCAAATATTTGGCCAAACTCTTCTTATACAAATTATACAAAAGGGCTGGTGATGGTGGCGCACACCTTTAATTCCAACACTCGTGAGGCAGAGGCAGGTGGATCTCTGTGAGTTCAAGGCCAGCGTGGTCTACAACAGCTAGTTACAGGACAGGCTCCAAAGCTACAGAGAAATCCTGTCTCAAAAAAAACAAAAAGAAAGAAAAAATTATATAAAAGATGCCACTCATTAATAACAACATTCATTATGTTATTGTAGACAGAGACTGCTTGTTCTTTTCCCAGCTAACCAAACCCAAATAATAACACAGAAACTGTATTAATTACATTATTGTTTGGCCAATAAATTATTCAGGATTAAAAATATTAATTGAGTAACAATTATACTTTATTAATAAAAGAATACAATTGCATACAATACTCCTTACAGAGTTCCATGCACATCCCTAACGTTTAAATGTAAAAATAGTTCACAGATTACATGGAGGAAAGTATAAATACAGCAGAAACTAAATCCCAGGTTCTTTGGAAAAATATGTAAACTGTGGTTACAGTCACTCCATTAGGCCAAATAATGTTCTTGATTACGTTACTCTTAGGTTTAGTAATTGTTTTATATGCTGTTTGTAATGTAAATGCTATGACAGATGCCAAGGAAACAAGGAAAAATCAGATCTGGATCATGATGCTAGTAATTTTGATATAATCTAGGAGGAGTTTCTTTCTTCATGACTTTTCCAGCTCTTCCTCTCTCCTGAAGACTGCTGTCCTGCCCACTACTCAGCCTCCTCTACATCAGATCCTAGGAATGAGCTGCCTAGTTAAAGAAACTTTATATTTAATAAACACTATGTGCCCCCGCCCCATGTGCACAAAATGTGATGCTTGGTCTACAGGGTAAACTGTGAACAAGAACTCCTAGGAGAAGCTGTCTTCAGAGACTGCTCTATAACACTTACCCAGGATTAAAAATCAACTGACTAATTAGAACTGCAGTGATGTGGCACAGTTGGAATGTTGCAGGGACAGAGGTTAATGATACTGTCTCAGGCTAGCGTTACCACCATAAATGACCATTCCTTGTTCAACTTTCTGTTAGAACATGCTCTGACTAACAGATTAAAAAACCTTTGGATTCTATTAAGTTAGCAGCTGCCTAGCTTCCCCCACCTCACAAGCTAAGAATGTCATGAGATAGCATCAGAGAAAAGTGTCCTCCATTTTGTTTTTAATCACCCCTCTGATGTACCTAGCAATGTGTTCTGAATAGCATTGTTTTGTGACATTCTTTAATTTTTAAAGCTATGAAACTTTATAAAATTGTCCACATATCACTGGGCCAAGGGCACTCAAATGTGACTCTATAATAAATTCTCTTATTCCCTTAAAAATGAGCCTGTTTAGAAAAATATCTATAGTTTGCCAGTCTCCAAAATAAAATCAAGAAATGTTTCAAAGTAATTGTTTTTAATGTAGTAAGGAAAGATGCGAAGACATGACTTTAATTTTAAAAATTGCTCTTCTTACTAAAAAATTCCAATTACCACATTCCTCAGGACAAGAGGATGCTGCTCGCTAAAGATGGAAGACAGAGTTCCAGCTAGGCAACAAAGCCATCATGCTGAGAGCAAAGATAAGCTACACCAGGGTGGAGAGTGGCACCCCCAGGGCGATGAGTGGCATCCATTCTGAGAAGGATAAAGAACTCTTATCTCTGAGAACAGGCTTGATGAAGCTTTCGTTCTTAAGACTGATATCTTACAGATGTAGATACTTAAAGACATTTACAGCTCATTTGTATAAATGGAAGTAGCATCCAGAATGCCCCAGTGCACGCAAGAACAATGGGCAGGAATATCACCTAAGGAAGGAAAACATGAAAAGGGAAGTGGACACCACACCAGGTTGGAATGAAGACTTATTCACATAGTTGCATATGAGTGTTTAAAGCTCCCAAATGTAAAGATAAGAGCCTAATATTAATAACAGCTACTTCATGTATCATTTGTGGTAATGGCATTTAGTTTGCAATATTATTCTGTTCTTCAGATTTGGGCACACTGAGAAAACAACTCGGAAAGTTTGTAGTTTAAATGGACTGTATGAAAATAAAGTGCAATGATCTCCTTGCATTACACATTACTTTGCTTAGTATCAGAACATTATTATCTCAGTCATTAAACATTTATTGTAGTGAATGCTGTATTAGCCAGAGTTCTGCAAAAGAACAAAATCAATAGCATGCAGCACTCGGGAGGCATACGCAGGCAGATCTCCGTGAGTTCAAGACTCAGCTTTGTCTACAGAGTGAGTTCTAGGACAGCCAGGATTATGCAGAGAAACCCTGTGTTGAAAAACCAAAAGAACATTAAATGGAAATAATAATTTTAAAGTTGTCTGCACTCCTTACTAAGCAAGTGTCCAGGGACACATCACTTAAGTTATTTGTGATTGTTTTCTCACTTAGGAAATGTGGACAATGGTATATGTCAGCATATTAGGATTAGCTTGGGTACCACCCAGCAATGACCAACACCCAAACTCAACAGCTCACGTGAACATCCTTTCCACAGACAAGTCAACACGGTTCTCCAGGAAGCCATAGACCCTCAATTATATTAAGTCTCTGTTTCTTAAACAAGCCACCACTGTCCACAGAAAGCACAGAGAATTCAAGCATTAGCTCTCTCATGCTTACACCTTTTATTGACAGTGTTCATTATTGTGAAGTAGGAAGAAAGTTAAACTGATCTTTAAAAAAATCCATCCAATTTAGAAGTGGCCAAGTTCATACCCCATGTAGAAACAGAGAAAATTTAAATATTTCTTAAGTTAGCCGCCTGCAATATCAGCGTCTGAGGTGAAAGTCAGGAGTGTTAGCTCACTCCTAGCTGCATCTCCACTGCCAACCTTTGTTGAGCATCCTTGCCCGCGACATACAGAAACCAAGCAGCATGGTAATCAAGTACATGTTTTCCAAATTTCTATTTAACAGAAAATCCAGAACTAATAATAAGGATAGGTGTAGGAGCTGGCCATTACAAGCTCAATAGAGGCCTGAGTCTTAGTAGTTTACCCTGAGGCAGTACCTGGTTCCAAGAAAGATCCTGAACTGAGACTACCCAGGCACCACCCAGAAAACAGACCATCCAAAGGAAATTCCTACAATCCATTGTAGATAGGATCACCTGCCAGCACACACCCATCACTTTTCACCAGGACACCCCTAGACAAATGTCAACGAATCAGGGGTCCTGAGCCTTAGAAATCCCTCACCCTCACCTTTGCTATGATAAAACCCCAACCCTAACTGAGCTAGGGGCTTTCCAACAGACAGAGAGCCCTAGGGTAAGAATAAAACTTGTGTAAGAATAAAGACTCTTTGCTTTTACATCCAGAACTTGATCTCCTAGTTGGTTTGGGGGTGACTCTGTGATCTTGGCATAACAATAGGGAGACTGTTAGAGGCCTAAAAGTATATTGTAGCAGCTGTTTATTAATTTCTATTCATTATTCCTTAACGACATGATGCTTATTGTCTAAACTAACTGAAATTTCAAAATTAAGTGTCATATCAAAAAAAATGATATTTATGCCTTGACAAGACAAGGTCTGTGACAATAACCACAGGTGGATGGATAGATAGATGATATAGATATAGATATAGATAACAGGCATATATATTTTTTATTCTTCTCTCATATATATCCCACTGGCAGTTTCTCTTCCTTCCTATCCTCCCCGTACTTTCCCACTAACTCCCCTCTCTCCTAGATCCACTTCTCTTGTTTCCCTTTGGAAAAGAGCAGGCCTCCCAGGGATGTCAACCAACTAAGGCATAAGGAGTTAAGATTAGGCTCACACCCTTATACCAAGACTGGATGAAGCAACCCACTAGGAAGGAAGGGTTCCCAAAACAGGCAAAAGAGTCAGAGACAGCCCCCACTCCCATGTGTTTATGTAGGTGTATTATGGTTTCTAAAACATATAAAAACAATAGGTCCATTCCTCTCAATAGGGGGAGCTAGTAGGCACAGTTAGATGCTCCATGTGGCTTTTGACTCCATTTGCTGACTGGAGGGTGAAATTAAACAACCAGAATGCCAAAGTAATTGAGTTGCCTACTGTGTTTATTGAAGGGTGTATGTGGCAAAGACGAAGACAATTACTTGTACAGACTCACGTTCAGGGTGCTGCTTAGTGATTTCACAAATGACAGGAAAGATGGCAGAGGACCATCCTATGGGCGTGTCATTCACATAAGTGGTTGCCACAGCAACTTTCCCATTCCCCATCCTCTGCATGCTTTCAGACCTTCCAATACAAAGGAGGGAAGGCACTGAGCATGACTCCTGCCCTAAAAAGTCCTGGGGGGATAAATAAGGACAAGCTACTGCTTTCAGCTTTCAGCTCCTTGACTGAGCTGTCTTCCCATTTTGCCTAACAGTCAATTCAGAAATACAGCTACTGTCCCCAGCATCCCAAACACTTTGATTAAACATGTTGTTATTATTGTTTTCCTCTTCTTTCATGAATTGGCTTTTCTTTTAGGATCTACAGCTGAACTTATGAATGACTGGAAGTGCAATCAGATGGCAGCCTGGTTATGTGGTGACTTGACAGAAAACAGAGACTAAAGCTCCTAGACCCAATGCCTCAGCATCATTTTATTTATTGTAATGAAGACTATGATGAGACATTCCTAATGTATCTTTTTATCTTTAAATATCATGATATCTGTGCACGTTTATGGGTATGGTATGATAATACAACATGTCTATATAATAACATCAGAGAAATTGCCATTTCTGTCTCTTTGAACACATGACTTCCACATGCAGAAATTTCAGGCTCTTCTTAACTACTACATACTAAATAGTCTCAAGTTATAGACTGTGCTAGAAAACACTAGAACATCTCCATCTGCCTGCATTTTGATACACATTATCTAGCCTTTCTACTCGCCTCTTTCCCTTGGGCCCTCGCCTCTGGAAACCATTATTCCACACTCTGCTTTACAGGCCCACACTGTTTCTCCCTTCCACGAGAGAGTGAGCTATGCAGGATCTTTCTGAAGAGACTCTGGCCAGCTCGAGCATGGCAACCATGGCCAGCACGGCTCTGGAACGCCTTGCCCTGCCATACTCTCTGCCTTGTTAAAAACCGTTAGATTAAATTCCTAAGGCTAGCCCCTCATTTAACCTCCTGGGGCTGACTACTAAAGTCCAGCTGTCAAAGTGTTGATGTTCAGCAATCAGTAGTCCCCTTGGCTCACACAGCTAACATGTCCAGTTGAAATTAAACACGTCATTGTAACACAGGGTTTCCCATTTTACCATCTGCCTGTGTGCCATGTCTGTCTCCCCTCTATCCAGAAGCAGTCCCTTGTCCCTCTGGACAAATACCCCTGCTGGCTTTCCCTCCTTCTCTTCCACTTCTTCTTCCTCTATCTCCTGTGTTTGTTTCTTATTCTCTGTTCTCTGTCACTCGGGAGCAAATAAATCTCCTTTGTGCTGAGAAGTTGGCCTTGGGGGTCCTGAGCTGATACCTTTCCTTTCATTTTCCTTCTGAATAATGCTTATAAAAAGAAATTGGGCACATTTTATTCATGTCTAAGAATTTGTTGATATTCTTCCTTCAATGGAAAATTGTCATAGAGTAGTTTCTTCTGATTTGAAACACTCCCTCCAGGAGGGAGTGAGAAAAGCTCATGAGACTTGGGAGGTAAGCAAACTTCTCTGTGTCTGGGAAAACTAAAACTTGAAGGATTCATGAAGACTGCTCCCATAGCCATAACCACAGGGCCATGGAAGGAAGCAGTGAACACTTGCAGGGGAGGGAGACTAACCAGAGGGCTGCAGACAGGAGACTCTCAGACCTGTCAAGCTGCCTACAAGCTGTGCAGAGCTCCTCTGGCAGGCTGCTTCTATGGGTCCTCACCTGTGAGGGGGTGGGCTTCTCAGTGACCTCATCATTTTTGCATCATTCCTGCTCCTGTAAGTAAGCCCTCCCCCATGCTCCCATTAGTAACTCCAATCAAAGCTCTTAATAGTTCACCCACTTGGAATTTGGTTCAGTTGTTCCTTTGGCTTATTGTGGGGCCCCTTTCTGGCGTGAACAGATGTCTGTGTTATGCCTCCACAGAAAACGTCTCTCATACAACACCTGATGTTCAAACAGGGACCTAACTGGAAGAAAGGTGCGTTGGGTGGGGTAATTTCATGGTTCTTGCTAATGTTGCAAGATATCCTGTTATATGCTTACCCATATAAGGGAGTAGCACCCAAGGGGAAATGCTAATGTGGCTACCTTTCTCCATATGGTTTGGGATAGTATGCTTTCTCATTATGGCCTTATTGTGTGGTTACTACTATGGGGCTGAAGCGTGTAACTCAGGCTCAGTCCTCTATCCAGAGGGAAATTCTGGGTGGGAAGTCCTTGGAAACTCTCCAAGCTGGTAGGGCTTTCTTCCTGTATATGGTGTGAAATTGTGTGCGGAGTGAGGAAGCACAGAGATGTCCTGAGAAAGATCGAGGTTTAGAGCAAATTTTGTTGTCCATGAGATTGTGGCCAATAAGAAGCAAGAGTAACTGCAAGCTACGGCAGATGTTGCCCAGCCTCTGAAATAGATAGTCACAAATGATTTTGAGATAGAGATAGCTATGCAGAGGAATTTGCTTATGTAAAGAAGATGCAGCTATTATCCTCTGTGGATAACTAGGTGGGTAACTTGGCGGGGAGGGGGAACTTGGGATAGAAACATCGATCTGATGTTTCTTAGAGCTAGCAAGAACAATGGTGCAAGTTAAACCTCTGCCAAGAAGCCAAAAATTCAGAATCTCAAGGAAGGGGCTGATAGCAAAGAGAGAAGGCATAAATGATGCCCAGTTCAGCAGGCAAGACAGAACTGTATTCACCAGAGTTAAGGAAGTTGATTCAATAGGGACCCTGGAACCTTAGTGATTTTGGTAGCATATAATCATTGTGAGATAGGAGACCTCGCTAAGCTTGAAAGGAAAGAAGACAGACTATGAATTCTTTCCAAATTTCTTGAAAACCAAAGTGGCAACATTTTTTTTTCTGGAGTTCCTAAAGAAGAATCTGACAGAGAGCTAAATGCTATGCTTGTGACTTTTTGATAGGATTTAAATCCTCACCAGTTCTTCACTAAAGGATTTATAAAAAGGAGTGGAAGAGTGATCGGACATGGGGTTGCCTGTGTGCCTTCTGCTACCGCGGAAGGAGCTCCTGGGTTAGCAAGTACCCCAGCTATTCTCTGTCAGAGCAGCCAAGGTTGCCTACACATGAGGGTGATGAGAGGTCTCATGTCAAATTACAGACTGATAACCCCCTCTAGTAGAGTACAAATATTTCTTGGGCTCATGGTGGGGCTAAGAGTACTTTAATTCATGGCAACTCCTAAAAGCACCAAGGACAATGGGCTGCAATGGATGGATATGGGGATAAAATAGTATAGTTAAAAACGACCAAGTTTGTCCTAGGATGGACAATAATCCCCTCAGAGTAAACTGTGTACACTGTTTCCTGGAAAAAAAAGAAAGAATGAGAAGGAGAAAGAGAGAAAAACATCACAGTCAGAGAGATGACTCAGCAGTTAAGGGCACTGCTTTCTTTACAGAGAACCCAGGTTCAATTCCTAGTACCTACATGGTGGTCACAGCCAGTTCTGGGGATCGGACACCTCCTTCTTCCAACATTTGTGGGCATTGGACATGTTCATGGTACACATAAACCATACATGCAAACAAAAACAATAGTGCATATAAAACAAATCTAAAAAATATGTATGCATGTGAATGTGTGTATGTGAATATGAATGTGTGTGTGTGTGTGTGTGTGTGTGTGTGTGTGTGTGTGCGTGCACGCATGCTGAGACTAGAGGTTGGTCACTTAGCAGGGGCTCTCACAGAAGCCAGGCCTGAAGGAGAGATAGACAATGAGAATGGCTACAGTTGTAGAGGCCAAGAGTCTGCCAGACTCTGGATAGAATGTAGGGAGGCAGACTCAGCACAGCAAGCAGACAAAGCTGCTTTCTCTTGACTCTGTGCTAAACCAAGTATCTTAAACCAGTCCCACCAAGCCCATGGCACCGAGCAAATCTACAGAGGTCCCGTGAAGGCGCCCCAGGATGAGGAAGCCAGACAAGTAATAGAAACATAAGAATCCTTTTAAACAGTATTAGACTCCGCTAGTTGGTTTTTTAAGTATCCTTTTAGCTGATGAATCATAAGACCAATATACATTACTTGTAATGGCGCACAGCGAACCTTCAGCGTACTCTCGAAGTCTTACCCTCACAGTCCCACTATTTGTAAAGGGACATGGTGTTTTTATTGATTTTTATTGAGCTTTACATTTTTCTCTGCTCCCCTCCCTGCCTCTCCTCTTTCCCCTTCAGCCCTCCCCCAAGGTCCCCATGTTCCCAATTTACTCAGGAGATCTTGTCTTTTTCTACTTTCTACTTCCCATGTAGATTAGATCTATGTAAGTCTCTCTTAGCGTCCTCATTGTTGTCTAAGTTCTCTGAGATTGTGGTTTGTAGACTGGTTTTCTTTGCTTTATGTTTAAAAACCACCTATGAGAGAGTACACGTGATGATTGTCTTTCTGCAGACCCAGACCTCACTCAAAATAATGTTTTCTAGCTCCGACCATTTTCCTGCAAAATTCAAGATGTCATTATTTTTTTTCTGCTGTGTAGTACTCCATTGTGTAAATGTACCACATTTTCCTTATCCATTCTTCAGTTGAGGGGCATCTTTATTAGTCTGCCCACCCTCTGTGAAAAGGCATTACATAGATAACACAATACCAACCTCTGAGTCTTTTGCAAAGAGAGAAAGCATATAGAAGACACTCGTGAGCACCTAAAGAATGGGAATGGGAGAGCAGATCACACAAGGTACAAAGGCCAGGCAGAGCTGTGAAATTTTGGAGGCATCACAGTCAGTTCTACTGAAGTCTGTGTCTGTGAGTGTAAAAGAGCTGTAAGCATCCTTGAAGTTCCTGGAAGACTGATGGGTTTTCATACCCCACCTTACCCAAGTTGCTAGTTCTCTTGATAAAAAGAAATACTACATAGTGAAAAAGGCGGAAAGGCTCTAGAGGCTTTGGACTGGGCTAAGAACCCTCCTGTGACACACTTCCTCTAATAAGTCCACACCGACTCCAACAAGGCCACACTTCCAACAATACCACTCCCTATGAGACTATGGGGGGCATTTTCATTCAAACTACCACATTCCACTTCCTGGCCCCCATAGGCTTGTAGTCATATCATAATGCAAAATGCATGTAGTCCAACTTGAAAAGTCCCCATAGTCTGTAACAGTCTCAATCCTGTTTCAAAGTCCAATATCTCTTTAGAGACTCAAGGCAGTCTCTTAACTGTGGCCCCTGTAAAATCAAAATAAAAAAAAGCAGATAACATACTTCCAACATATAATGGCACAGGATATACATTACCATTTCAAAAGGGAGGAAAGGGAGCATAGTGAGGAAATACTAGACCAAAGCAAGGCCAAAACCCAGCTGGGCAAAGTCCAAATACTACATCTTCATATTTAATTTCAAAGCACTCTTCAGATCTCCAACCCCTTTCAGCTTTGTTGATGGCAACGCACTTCTCTCTCTTGGACGGGTTCCACCGCCTATGGCAGCTCTGCTATCAGGTCTCTGTCCCACAATTCTGGAGTCTCCAACATTTTGGAGTCTCAAGGCAATCTTCACCTTCAGAGCTTTACACAATGGCCTCCCTAGGCCTCCATACAGGGCCACTGCTGACATATGCCTGGCCT
>JAQHUG010000039.1:2541517-2551963 GCA_028555095.1 Dicrostonyx torquatus | reverse complement strand
GCCCTTAGCTTTTTTAGAAAAGGGCAGACAGCAATCACATTCTTCACCAAAATTTCACAAGAATGATCTCAAGGTAATATATTAAGATTCTTCTCCTCTGAAACATCTTAAGCTGAGCCCCAGTTCAGGTTACCCTTACCACAATTGTCCTGCATGCTCCTACTTAGTAAGACCCACTGAGGCCCTGCCTAAAGTGTTCATTTGCTTTTCATTCTAAAGTTCAAAAGTGTTCCATATTCCTCCAAACAAAAACGCGGTCTGGACTCTCACAGCAGCCCAGACTTTGGTACCATTTTTTGTCTTAGGGTTTCTATTGCTGTGAAGAAACATCGTAACTATTGTAACTCTTATAAAGGAAACCATTTATTTGGGGCTGGCTTACAGTTTAGTTTATTGTCATCATCTCAGGAAGCATGGTGGCATGCAGGCAGACATGGCACTAGAGGGGTAACTCAAAGTTGTACATCTGTATCAGTAGGCAGCAGGAAGGGACCGTGAGCTACTAGGCCTGGCTTGGATCACTCCCTATGAGTCTATGTAACTACAACCACCCTGGTGCCTGGTTAATTGAAAGAAAGAATGGACTGTTAAAGCAAGCGTTGATAAAATGGACATCGTATCAAGCTACCCTCTAAGTTTGCTTCTCTTTCTTCATGGACAGTGCAGTTCTTAGGCTCATTAGATAAGTGTCTCAGTGCAGTGGAAAGCAGTTAATACAGAAACTCACAGTGGGTTAAAGTTCAGAGAACCAGTATGTTTGGTGTGCTCAGCCACAAATGGGGCAACTGAGTCATGCCCATCACTGAAGGGAAAGCAGAAAGACCGTAGAAGCTAGGACTGAACCGAACAGGACAACTGTGGTCAGGAACTCAGAACAGTGGGTGCTACATACACAAGACCCCAACAATAACAAGGCAGTCAACATTCCAGCATGCAGGGGAAGGAATTCATGAGCCCCCCAACTCTAACTGAGGCAACACTGCTAGTTGGTGATTTCTGGGGGTATGGCCCCTGGTAGGTGGACCACACCCGTGAATGGTCCCATATGCATGAGTACGTGGACAGCACAAACTCGACTCAGTGAGATGACAACAAAATAAAAGGACACAAAGAGGAGGTCATCGGGAGATGAAAGGTTCATCTAGGAGGAGTGGGGATGAACATCATGAAATATACTGAGTGCAAGCATAAAATTCTCAAAGGATTAATCTAAAATATAATACATACTTTTAGGTGCTTAAGTATAGGCGACACCCTGCACCAGTGGAAAAGGACACTCCTAGAGGCTATAAGCTTGTTAAATGAAAATACTAGTACCTGAAGTGAATTATTTTGTTACAGGCTGCTGATCAAGCAGGCTATTGCCATTGCTGTTAGCAGCATGCGAGAACTAGATAGTAAGACCCTATTGCTGTAGACAAAACACACTTTGGTGGCAAGACATGGAGAAATAAAGTTGGGACTGAGCTTCAAGCCCCCTCCTTAAAGACTTATAGTGCCTGAACCTAGTATTCAGGCTGCTAGGAGAGCATGGTCACCAACACTACTGCTTGGCTGTGGATTCTATGTGCTACAGTAAAAAAAAAAAAAAATCCCAGACAGGTTGTATCTGATTGTACCACAATGATACAACTATTCTAGAAACAACAAACAATTTGGGACTTCACATTGTCATATCTGGAGAGGTCATAGGCCCCAGTAGGAATGCAACCACCACTATTTTATTAAAAGGATGTGATGTGCCCATCAAACTGTCATCTAAACATTTGTCCTTATGCCCATAGGTCACTGTTGCTTTCAGTAGAAATCTACCATGGAAGGAAACTTCCTTTTGCAATACGTGGTGTACCCTGGGGACTCATAACCACTAGTGAGAGTCCTAAGTGTCTGTGGCTGTGGCATATGACCCATGCTTAGTCATAGACAGAAGAGCTGGAGTGTTGCACAGCTGTGCATTGGATTCCTTGGGACTGAAACCTTCCCTTCAGGAAGGAAGCTCACGAGACTTAGGAGGTAAACAAACCTCTTCACATTTGAGAAAGCTTAAACTTGGGAGAGTCCTGTGGACCCCTCCTTACCACAATCGAAGAAGAAAACTATTGGTGGAGAGGAGACTCTAGGCAGCTGGGCTGCCGAGAGGAGAGTCTCAGACACGTCAAGCTGCCTGCACGCTGTGGAGAGTCACAGGGATGCAGCTGTGTACTGGTCACCTGTGTTGGGATGGGCTTTTTAATGATGCAGCTGTTTTGGAGTCATCCCTGTTCCTATAAGTAACCCCAATAGACACTCATCAGTTAAGCAAGTTGGACTTTGGTACAATCATCACGTTGGCCTGCTGTGGGTTCCCTGACTAGGGTGAGTAGACATGCAGGTCCTACCTCTCCAGGGAAAGCCTCTCACACAAGGAAAGCCTGGGTAAAAGATAAGGAAGGATTTCAGCTATGGGGTGTAGCTTATACCTGTTGGTAGTGATTTCCGTAGTTCAAACCAAGGCACAGCAAGTATTTGGACTAGTTTTATATGCCAAAATCAAAAGGCCCTGTTTCTGGCTTCATATAAGCCAAGCTGAGAGGAGAAGCCACAAATCATTTTGTTCCAGCACTGAACTCTCTCTCCCCTTGTCCCTGCTTCTCTCCTGCTTGCAGCTGACTCCTCCTTCCTGCAGCTCCCAGGATCACAGGCTGATTAAAGAACACAAGGGTTTGGTGGAAGCCTGTGTTCAGGCTCCCTATGACTGGCTCTCTCTCTCTCTCTCTCTCTCTCTCTCTCTCTCTCTCTCTCTCTCTCTTTCTAGCTGAGCCAAAACCTACCTGACAACCTCTGCCTTTGAATCCAGCTCTGGAAACAGATACATCATTTTATTGTTCTCCCAAGTGATTGCATCAAGCTAGAGCTGCTCCTTAGGAAAGAACCACAGCATCCAGGCATGGGGACTTGGCAATCTGCCTGAGGCTTTTCTGCTTTCCTGTCTGAAATGTGATGGTGGGATGAAGTTTTTCCTTGGCTTATTTACTTAAAATGCTGAAAAGTTTCTTATTGATGCCTGAAATGGATCCCAGTTTTAAAACATGGGTTGAGTCAGATCTTTCTAACTGAGACATATCTGACCATTTCCTGCTGGACCAACACATGGAACCTCTAGAGAAACTTGGCAGGAGAAATGACCTCAGATTCGCAACTCTAGCGCTCCGAGAAAACCATCAGACTCGTTGAAGAGGGGAATTAAAATATTAAGGACAATGTCTTTCCTTCTCAGCAACTTAACAAATGACTCTAACCTGTGGAAAGTAAGTCATAATTCTACGGACCTTGTGAATTCGCCAGCAACTCTGACTCTTTCTCTTTTCTGCCTGATCTGTTTAATGACTCTTGCAGCTCTGGTGGGCAGCATTTTCTCACTGTTTTCCCTGCTGACCATGCAAAACAGAACTGTTGTGTCCTTGCTTGTGGCTTCCTGGTCTGTGGATGATCTCTTGAGCGTCTTCTCAGTGGCCATCTTCATGTTTTTACAATCGCCAAAAGAGACTCCAGGCTACTTCCAGTCCTTATGCACCACCTCTGCCTTACTGTATTTGTGCCAGGGCCTCTCCAGCATCTTGAAGGCGTCTTTAATAGTCTTCTACAACTTTTATACGATGCACAGGACAGTGGCGAGTCAGTCAGCCTCCTTGCGATCAGGACAGGTGCTTGGTGTGGTATTGACGGTGTGGGCAGTCAGCCTGCTGCTGGCTGCGCTCCCACTGTGTGGCTGGGGCTTCTTCGTGCGCACGCCCTGGGGCTGCTTGGCCGACTGCTCCAGTCCCTATGTGCTGCTCCTCTTCGCGGTGTACGCTTCCGCCTTTGGGCTCCTGGCGGTTCTCTCCGTCCCTCTCACTCACCAGCTGCTGTGTTCTGAGGAGCCGCCGAGACTCCACGCCAACTACCAGGAAATTTCCCGTGGCGCCTCCACTCCCGGGACCCCCGCCGCTGGGGGAAGAGTGCTCTGTCTGTCGCCAGAGAACATTGCGATCCCAGCTCTTAGATGCGCTGGAGGATCCTCCCCGAGCTCTGACTCGGTGCTTGGTCCAGGTCAGTCTGCTGCCTCCGGCTGTGGAGGCAGCAAGCGAGAGAATCCCGGGACTCCCCATGGCACCAGCAGCTTCCCGGTGAGCCTGGCACAGAAACGCTTTTCTTTGATCCTAGCGCTGACGAAAGTCATCCTTTGGCTGCCCATGATGGTGAGTGCATGTTTCACGCGCGGGTGTGTGAGCTGAGCCCAGAGGTAGGTTTGGGGAGCCACCCAAAGATGCGCGGATAAGTCGGCTTCCAAACGCTTCTGTTGGAGCTGAAGACACGCCAGGAGGAAAGCAGTTCACCAAGCCTTGGCTGTTAAATGTTTCTCAATTTGAGAAGGGTGGAGAGTCTTTTCGACCACAGGAGACTTGGTTTTCCTTGATCATGGTCAAAGATCTTTTAAGGCAAAAATCTGGGCGTATTCAGAAAGAGAGGGAGGAACTAAAAGGGTTTTTCTTTTCAACCTTCTGTGGTCCAGTTTCATCCTGCCTCGTAAGGACCCCGCCCACATCCAACACCAAGAGGCAGAAAGGTGTGCTCCAACGTAGAGGGAGGAGAGAGGTGAAAGGAAATTAGCTTTTGTTCCCGGCATCCTGGAGTGTGGTGGGGAGAGGAGACAGTGGCGCTTGCTGGGACCAGCGCACCAGGGTGGAGACCTGGAAACAAGAAGCGAATAGTGCTTCGGAGTTTCCAGTACAGGTCCCACCGGTTCCTGCCCCTTCTCTGGTAGCACCTGTAGGTTATAGATTGCCTGCCTCCTGGGGTAGAGATTTCAAAGGGCAGCAGGTGCAGACCGAGCATTCAGAAAGGAAACCACTACAACCTGTCTGCTTGGTGCACGGAGATATGTCCCCATGCATTCCCAAGATCCTGCCACCGAAGCCCCGGGGTGTAAGCCAGGAAGCAGAGCTCCTATTAATCAAGAAAGAGGGCTTAGATAGAGGACTTCAACAAAGTGAGGGCTGCGAGAAAGACTTCGAAAGTGGGAAAGAGGAATGAACGGCTTTAAGTCTGAAGTTCTTTGCCTTTCAGATCCACATGGTAGTAAAACACGTGGTGGGATTTCAGAGCCTTCCGGTCGATACCCTCAGCTTTCTGCTAACCCTGCTGGCCAGCGTTGTAACCCCAGTGTTTGTCTTGTCCAAACGCTGGACCCACTTGCCTTGTGGCTGCATCATCAACTGCCAGCCAGATGCCTGCTCTGATGCATTCGATGGGAAAAAGTGTAAGTCCTCCACAGTGGCGGAGGGGGAAATGTACATACACTCAAAGGCAGCAAAAGACCTATTGAGAAAGTTACGGGGGACGGGAGGGAGGGAGGACGGGATGTGAGAATCCTAGGACAGATACACATGGTAAAGAGCGAGAGGAAATGATAAAATTTCAGCTTAGTGTTGGAGGAGATCTCAAACAACCCTAGGAAATACTGATTCATTCGTGACTTTTATAGGTAAAAAAAAGGGGTAGGGGGAAGCCCATTCAACTTAGCCCTTTGATATCAACACAGTTCTTTATGTTACCTCCTTCCTCACCTTTAGCCCTGAGTAGAAAATCAATCTCTCTTCCCAAATCTGCGTATGAGGAGCAGCCTTGCTGAGCAGCCTGGGTTTGAAAAGAGATAAACTCCCCCAAAGAACATAAAACTCCTTCCCTGAGCTATTCCTATTCAGCAGAACAGTAAGAAAGGTGTTTTCTCTATTTTGGTGCCTATTTTCCCCTAAGATATTGGAAAATTTATGTAGTATGTAACCACCTTGCCCGAAAACAGTCCCCCAGTAAATGCTCACATTGTTTCCCCACTGTTAGAAACACACCACATCCCTAACATCTACCAATAAGCAAAAATCCCAAGCTTAAAAAGGGGTGAGGGTTTCTGTTTGTCCTTAGTTTTGTACCTAAGAGTCTACCCATTCCGTTTACTCTAAGTTGTTTGTGTTGCTAGAAGGGGGGAGAGAGGGCAGTTGTTGCTGTATCCAGGGGAGGCAGTAATAGAGTCTTGTCACATAGATTCACATAGGTATAGAGATCAGATAGAGCCTGATTACATCTATTAAAAGAAACAGTATGATTCCTACTCTTCTCAATGAAAAGATGACATGGGAGCAGAACAAGACCTGGAATGAGCTGTGTATTTTGGTCTACTGAAACTGAAAGGACATGTTTTGTCATTCTAGATGAACGATAGGCACTAGACTGAATGAATCGGATGATTTGTTAGTGTATGATTAATTGCTTCTGCTAACTGTCCCTCACACTGAATAAGCAAGTATATTTTCTTTAACAGAGAAGAAAGGTTAAATAAAAACAGTTCATTCCAGATTATTTTAGGGTTATAAAACTTAGAGAATATTAAAGATAGTATTTTTCCTGTAATCAATTGAACAACAAGGTTATTTTTATAAATATTAATTACTGACCATTTTTATGTGCTAATTATATTTAAATTGTTGACTATCCAGATATTTTCCAATTGATGGATGTATTTCTATTGTCAGAAATATCATTGTTTTATTGGTAATAGAGGGCAAATTTATTTGTGTCTTTAAAATAACTATAACATAATAATGGTGTGTTTCTAGAGATTAATAGATAAAGCAATAAACACAGAGACAACTGATAGTAAATTATGTGCACAATCTACAAATTTTTTTGGTGGTTATAGCAATTTATTTTCAGAAGCCAGGTAAACAAAGAGAGCAGTCATGTAAGTTACTTGCCTTGCTTATAGCTTATGTGCTTAAAGAGCTTGACATAGGCAGCAATTGATCCAACAAGTGTTAACAGTAACACCAGGAGAGCACAGACACAAATACTTCTTAATTTAGGGAGACAAAAAAAAAAGATTAGAAAAGCTCCAGTCTACAAAGAAATCTCTTCACCTACAACAAAAAGTCCCACAATCAATTTGGTCATCATCCTGGTCTTTCTTCCCCCTTTGAGGATTGGGCCCACCAGTCGGTTTTGCCATGATGATCTGATCCACTCTAAGTACAGTATTAGTGGCCATTTAAATAGCCCAGTATTTTCTCAAGTAATTATCTAAAATACTGGCTTCTAACATATCCTTTACAGCCGGAACATCAGCCTCAATATCCAATCCCACATTTTTGCTTCCTTCTTGGTGCACTTGCATAAAGTTTAGGGATAACTTCATTGGCCTTCACACCAGAATTTTCTGCCAGTGCCCATGGAATAGCTTCGAATGCTTCGGCAAATGTCTTAGTAGCATACAGCTCAAGTTCAGGGACATGTCTCTCCATACGATGTGATTTGCTTGGCCAATTCAGTTTCTGTTGCTCCACCTCCAGGTTCAAACACTGAACTGTGTAACAGGAAGAAATTATTTAAAAGCTGGTTCTAACAGTTGACAAATGCTATATTATTACATTAGGGCAGCAATTCTGTCTTAGAAAACTTAAGATTGTGAAGGAGGTAAGCTTGTGCCAGTGGAAATGAGGTCTTGGTGAAGTGGATTAGACAAACATATTTAAAAACTGGGAAGCATGAGATCAGAACTAACTAATGCAAAGCAATGTTACCAAGCTCTCGTTCAGATAACCAAGAAACCATTGCACTGTATACATGCAATATATGCCTGCTGTATACACACATGCTGGGAAAGCCTCTAGCCAGGTTAGCAGAATCAGTGGTCATGTTAGCACCACACTGGATATGAAAACAAGCTTTTCAAGATCAAAATAATCACTTTCCCCCAAAATAGCCATGACTTTTGTTAGCATTCATTTTAAAATTCTAAAAACAAAAGGTTAACTTTGAAGCCATGTTTTCTTTTTCTTCTTTTCACATGTGCAGTGGCTTTAAAAACAAAGTGTTTCATTACTCCCCCACATCCTGCCCCCAACCCAATCCCTCGTGTTCCCATTCCTACCCACTACCAGTTTACCCAGGAGATCTCTTCCATTTCCCCTTCCAAAGGAAATACCACCTGTTCCTTTTTTGGCTTGTTACCTAACCTCTCTGGGCT
This sequence comes from Dicrostonyx torquatus, assembly GCA_028555095.1. Classification (NCBI taxonomy): domain Eukaryota; kingdom Metazoa; phylum Chordata; class Mammalia; order Rodentia; family Cricetidae; genus Dicrostonyx; species Dicrostonyx torquatus. The sequence goes on along the minus strand of JAQHUG010000039.1, from coordinate 2,543,925 downwards.
GTGGATTTTAGCATGGAGATCCCTTACTTTACAGTTATTATTCACTTACACATAGTACATACCATGTTTGACTTACCAAGCATTACGAGGGGAGGAGATTAATGCTGCCTCAACTTGTTATGTCACGCTTTGTTGACATCTGTGGGAGGCCTGCCCCTTTCTGAACAGAAACAGAGGAGGAGTGGATGGGGAGGGCAGAATGTGCAGAAAGAAGGAAAGAGAAACTGCAGTCAGAATATAAGATAAATAAATAAATTCAATTAAAAATGTTAACAGTAAACATATTGCTAGAGAAACACTAATTTAGACACTTACAGGTCAAATAGCTCCATTCCCTTTCACAATTCATACAGTGCCAAAGAGAATTCAATAAGAATGTGTCCTTGGGGCAGGAAACACTACACTGAGTTTTTATTGCTAGGAGTTCTGCACCCCTTAAGGTGAGTTATACTCTGGCAGGACAGGTGTTGACCAGATATATGAACTCATTAGGAGTTTCGTATTTAACTGTTTGTTAATAAAAAAGGAAATTATCTCCTATTTACATTCTTTATTACTGAACTCCAGAGGCAAGGATGAAAAATATTTCTTTTATAAACCCGCACATATAAATATACTCATATCTTTCAATATGAGAAGATGTAAGCATATGTCTCAGTTTCACTAAATAAAGACAGAAAGACAAACAACCAGAAAATAATTAGCAGAAACAAATATCCCATTTTGTTTTGGATAGGAGTTTTTATATTATCTCAAAACAATGTTTTGGATAGGAGTTTTTATATTATCTCAAAACAAAAGTTTTTATGTAATAAATTTTAACATAACAGTTTTATATAGTGTAGATATGGTTTTCAGAGTCATACTTTTTGATTGACAGGTTGTTTTCTTGTTATAACAAACAGTTAAAAATCAGATATTCTCTATGAAAGTCATATTTTCAGCTAATTTCTTCACAAAATCAGAGTGCCTCATGATAAATGTGAAAATCATTTATTTTATAAGATAATGTTTTAAATTTTGAACTTGTCCGTCTTGTGTTTTATGGTCTAAGCTGATGAGGACAACTGACCATGTCTCTTCCTCATAAGCTAATATAATTATTACAAAATTTTAGTTGGTAAGAGATTACTAATATATGCTTGATGCAGGATTAAAAACAATGAAGCTGTTCTTTTTCAGATTTCTCAAAGTAACAGACTATATTCTTCTGATCTTCAAACTTTTTGAAAGCTATGAATCAATTAAAGCTTCTCTATTCAAAATCTTTAAAATAGTTTTAGATTGTGTATGTATGTGGTGTTTGTGTGTGTGTGTGTGTGTGTACATGCCTTGGTATACATATGAAGGTCAGAGGACAACTTCGTGCATTTTGTTCTTTCCTTCCGTATTTACATGGGTTCCAGGAATTGGAGTGGTTTTACCCACTGAGCCATCTCATTGGTTGTCTATTTAGATACCTTTAAAAGCAACTCAGCTACATGTTTTATAGTCATAAAAAATATGTGTAGACAAAGGCCTGAAATTCTAAAACTTTTAAATGAATAAAGTTCTGAAAAAATTCCTCTTGGATTGTAGTAGGAGACTACTCATTTGTTTCCTGACTCTCAGACCTGAATAATCACACAGAAACTATACTAATTAAAACACTGTTCAGCCTATTACCTCAAGTTTCTAATTATAGCTCTTACATCTTAAATTAGCACATTTCTATTAATTTGTATATCACCATGAGGTTGTGGCTTACTAGGTAAGGATCTGTTTTGTCGTCTTTCTCCTTTAATAGTTACATGGCATCTCCTTGACTTTTCCAGTCTATATTCTGCCCTGCTATAGGCCAAAGCAGCTTGTTTATTAATCAATGGTAATAAAGCATATTTATAGCATACAGAGAGGAATCCCACATCTTCTCCCCATTAATGTCTAAATTAAAAGGAAGGTTTTTATCTTTAACAGTAAAATTACATATAACAAAACAGGTTCAAGCAAGAATTACAGTTATAATATTTAGTCTATTTATATCTGACAAAATTAAAGAAAATATACTATCATCTATTTTATCTTTGTGAGTCAAAGTTTCATATCTAATTTATTTTTATCTTAATTAAGGAAAACTGTAACTGAACTATCTAGTTTTCAACTCTTTAAAGACCCTAGAAGGATACATTACCTAAGTAAACAGGAAGTGCATTGTAAGCAACTTCCAAAGTTCTAGAATTGACAGAGACATCTTGCTGCCTGGACAGTCACCCAAAGTTCTTCTGTTACACTGGGACATCCATCTTGAGCCTACAGGCCCACAGTATCCAGCAAGCTTTTCTGTGAAGCAAGAAATCTGAAGATCTGTTCTGTCTTATAATGGCAAAGTTTATCATTTGCTTTCTTCTGTGCCCTACAGAATATCTGGC
>JAQHUG010000039.1:2497947-2514873 GCA_028555095.1 Dicrostonyx torquatus | reverse complement strand
CTCTCTCTCTCTCTCTCTCTCTCGCTCTGTCTCCATTCAGACATTAAACTCTCAGGAAGCTAGGAGTGGAACTCAGTGGTAGAGCTCTTGCATGCCCATTCCCCAGAACAAAATAATAAATAAATAAATCAGTCGTGCTGATTTTTGTTCTAGTTTTCTGATCTCTATTTCATTTATCACTAATCTTTATTAGTTTTTTTTTCCTCTTTCAACTTTTGGACTTGTTTCATTCTTCTAGTTCCAATTACTTGAAGCACACAGCTGTGCTATTTTAGAGCATAAACATCCATTTTAATATTGCTTGGCCCTATCCAATAAGTTTGGGTATGACAATTTGAATTTTCATCTGTTTCAAAGTGTTTTGTGATTTCATTGTGGATTTCATTTCTGACTCATTAGTCAGACTCATTAGTTGCTTAAACATATGTCTAATTGCCACATTATTTGAGTTTTCCAACCTTTCTTCTGTCATTAATTTCTTGTTCTATTTCACTATTATTCAAAATGACATTTGGTTTGATTTCAGTCTCCTAGAGTGCATTAAGTTTGTTTTGTCAAGCCGGGCGGTGGTGGTGCACGCCTTTAATCCCAGCACTCGGGAGGCAGAGGCAGGTGGATCTTTGTGAGTTTGAGACCAGCCTGGTCTACAAGAGCTAGTTCCAGCGCACGCTCCAAAGCCACAGAGAAACCCTGTCTCGAAAAACCAAAAAAAAAAAAAAAAAAAGATTTGTTTTGTCATTAAAAATGTGATTTATACTGAAGAACACCCTGGGTGTGCTTGAGAGGAATGTGTATTCTGTTGCTGAGGGAGTGTTATAAACTCAGGCCCACTTGATCTGTAGCTTCACTCAAAGCATCTATTGTTCATTGATATTTTTATGCATCATTATCACGTTGGCATCAGTTTTTGACTATAGCCCTACTGGTGTTTACATTTTTAGGGGTTGTGTTATCATGAGTGGGGGCAACACTTTCCAGTAAGGTAAGCCTCACATTACCTCTCTCATTCTCAAGGCAAACACTGCTCCAACTCTATGTGATAATCACTCCTTGGTTTCTTCTGATGCTTTTACCATTTCGGTGTGAATCCCAAGGGGATTTAATTTAGTCACAGCTGTTCTCAAGGCATATTAAATATAATAATAGCTCGTCCATTTGTATCACAGGTAGAGAAAAAGAATTCCCAGTTTTGTTTCAGCTTTTTCTTCTCAGGGTAGATTTATCAATACTCTGGAAAGTGCCTGAAGCGAGCTTGCTATACTGATGGCATATTCTAAGAAACCCTGCTTCTTTGGATATATCTCATTTTTTCCCACATTGCTATGAGGTAGAAAAATGTCTGCCTTTTTGAAGTTTAATAAGACACCCAGATATAGTGATCATTCTCAGGGGGAATAACTTAAGCTCAATGACTCAAATTCTTCAAGAAGGTCCCCAATACGTGTCATCTTCCACATATTTCATAGATACAATTTCTTTATATGTAATGAAAGGCTGTCCAAAGCTTGTCCTAAAGGAACCAGAGAGGGAAATGGTCTCTCCTGAGGTCAGATGCATGTTGCAGCATAAGGGAGCTTGTTTACACTACAAAGGGTATCCTGTGCAATAGGCAGATGAATGGTGGCTTGACTTAGAGTTCTGATCTCTTTTAAAATAAATATTTAAAATGTTTTGATGAGGATAACAGAATTATGCCATGAAATACTAACACTTACTCCCTGATAGTGTGTCTTTAAGATTAGACCTGAGTTTATGTGTGTCTGTGGTAGATTGTCAGGCTGAGCCTAGTTGGAACTTCACAAGTGATATCTCTGTTCACCACTGGGGAGTGTTGTAACTGGGGGTCTTTTTACTCAGACTCGGGCACCTGAAGGGTGGAATTTTCCACTTCTGATCCACAATTATGTGTTTTCTCTGTCTTGTCCCTCAGTTCCCTAAACTGAAAAAGACTGAAAGAACACTTATGTTCTACAGCAACAAGAGGAAACAAGCTAGAATCACGAAGTTTTCAAATACTAGGTCTTTGTTATTAAGAACCTAGGCACTTATACACAGATAGTTAACATTTCTGTGATTCATTAGTTACCCCCTTTTCCTCTCCTAGAAGACTCTGAGGTACAGAACTTTATCAATGTTATTGTGTTAGACAATGGAGATATAGGAATATATGGCAGCCCCTTAATGACCTCCTAGGGACACAGTCTATGTTAGACTTGATACAAAGAGCTCCTTTGAAACTGCACAGTAAGTTAGTAGATAGCATGTTCAAATTCTACCCAGTGTCTGACTCTAAGATTAACTTTCTACTGTTCATGCCCTACTTGTTCCCTGAGAATAGCTCTACATAAGTTTGAGAGTAATCACTAATGATTAGTGTAGTGAAATCATACAAAGATATTGTACCCAAGGGTATTATGCCACTAGTTAAGTTCCTCTTTCAAGTGTTAAGCATTTTAGTGCTCACAAAAATTAGAAGTATGAAAACTCCCTTTAGAGTTTTTATCTCAGTAAAGCTCCATGGATTAGGAATGATAACCAGACAGAATAATCCCCAAATCCATCAACCTTGTCTTTGGCATATAGCAGGGATACTGTATTGTATTTCTCTTTAGCAAGTGATAATTCTAGTTAAGAATATCTAAGAACTAACTGATGAAGATACAACTCATAAACCAAAATACATACTTAGCATGTACACCCTTTAATAAAGATACTTGCACCATTAATAATATCTATTTCTCTAACACAGAGATGTACTCAATCACATTCACAAATTAGAGAATACCCCTTAGAGGCCACAGTCTATTTACATGCCCTTTTAGAGTATGTCCATTGAAGTTTCCAGAAGGAAACTAGAAAAAGAGAAGCCAGTGATTCACATACAGTCCTCTGCTGTTCAGAACAAGCAGGGATAATTCTTCCACAGCTGTTCAATGGGCAAAGTGAGTGGCTGTCTGGACCAGACAAACACAACCACAGACACTAAATTAGCTGTCTCCTGGCACAGTTGACTTTACATCAAGGCACAGAAGTCCTAGAAACTCTGATGGCTTCTTGATTGCCTTGCGGAATTTGGACTGTAGTCTGGCTCTGGGTCTGTTTAAATATGTGATAATTTGTGGGTTCTTTGCCTTTTTTTTTCTCATTCAAACACTGAGACATTTGAGAAAAGGAAGGAAGATTGCAGTGGATAATCCCAGGTCTTTCCCAGCTTTGATCTTTAGTTTGTTTTAGTTTCATCTTTGCTTCATGCATCACACACTCTCCAGATCCTACTTCAAGGGTCTTTCCAATGAATAAAGACTTTTCCCACCCTGGTTAAATAAAAGCCTACATTTTAACCTTTAGTGCAGCTATATAATGCCTACACTTGGTACTTATTATTTAAATTACTCCTTTCTGTTACAGAGCTCTGTGACTGAAGTAGTTAGTGATGAGGCAAATAGACTTCAGTTTTAAATGACTATTTTTATATTTGAAGTGTTCCTAAATGCTTTATAAAGTTAAAAACTAGTCTGATGCCGTGAAGAAATGGTTGTGTCGTTGCTTAGCTAGTAACAGTGATTTACAATCTTCTCTTTAAAGTTGAAGCTCGCTGGAGGCTTTTGGGGCATGCGTGGAGCCTTTCCTCAGCCATAGCCCTCAGCACTCTCACCATCCAGAATTTCAATACTTAAAGTGTCCCTGAAGAACACTTGGGGACGCTTAAAGACTACTGCTGCCACCTAGCATCCCTTAGGTAGCTTCCTTTCTTCCTGTCTCGGTCTGTCTGGGTTCCTGTAACAAAATACCACAAATAAAGTAAATTTACTTCTCAGTTGTAGAATTTGAGAAGTCCAGCTTAGATATCTTCAGTTTCAGCATCTAAAGACAGCTTGCTTTGGTTTACAGACAATTGGTTGACTGCTGTGTTCACATATGGTGGAAGGATCAATCCAGTTTTCCTTGGGCCTACCTAACAAGGACATTAATCCCCTTCATGACGCAGGTCTCCCGAATATTTTGCATTTCCTAACACAGTCATCCAAATGATTAGGGTTCAGTACATGAATTAGGAAGCAGCAAGTGTGTAGACCATACCCAGCATCTCCTCAGAGATCAAGGCATGGGTGTAACACCACTGATAGGATAGGAGACCTTGAAAACTGGTGAACTACCCCAAAACTAAGGAAAAATCAGGGCTTCATCATGAGTGAGTGAACCTGTGACTTGACAAGAGTTCTTAACAACCCACATAACTACGTAAAGTCAAAACATGCTTAAAGCTGTTGCACTGCCAAGCACTGTGGTCCATATTTACTGTGAGAGATTCAGCCCAAATCAGAAGAAGAAATACTGCTTTTCTCTATAGAAGAAATCTATCTATCAACAGGTGCCTGACCTCAGGAGCTATAAGCAAAGACAAGACAATTTATGATGTGGTCTATGTGTCCTCTGGGCAACTTCTCAGCCCAATCGTTGTTTTCCGCCTCTGCCTTCCACAGTTCTCCCAAACTGGGTCTCATTTCATCTTCTGTAGATCTAGTCTAGATGCTTTTAGAGCCATTTGGGCGTTAGCAGAATATAAGTACGTAGCTAGGGATTTAGTTCTCAATCAACCAGAATTATTATAGGATCCCTTTCTACAGGTTGGACCCAGATACAGAGCATAGACATTAAGTCCTGAGTTGATATCTTAAGGTTTTATTGCTGTGAAGAAACACCATGACCATGACAACTCTTATAAAGAAAAACATGTATTTAATTGGGGCTGGCTTGCAGTTCAGAGGTTTAGTCCATTATCATCATGGTGGGAAACATATCAGTTGCCAGGCAGACATATAGGGTGTGTTATTTGTGTTTTCATAAATAAAGCTTGCTGAAGATCAATGCAAAGCAACTACACTAGTGTCATACAGGCCAGTCAGTGGTGACACACACCTTGAATCCCAGCAGCCACACTAGTTAGCCATAGAGGTCAGGCAGTGGTGGTGTACACCTTTAATCCCAGCACTAGAGAGGAATATAAAATGGGAGGAGACAGGTTTCAGTCTGAGAATTCCTAGAGTCAGAATAGCCATTTTGGTCTGAGGTGGAGGTAAGAGCCAGTAGCTGTCTGCTTTGCTTTTCTGATTTTCAGGTGAACCCCAATTTCTGTCTCTGGGTTGTTGTTATTTGTGCTACACAGGCATGTTGCTGGAAGGGTAGCTGAGAATTCTTCGTCTGGAACCTCAGGGAGTAGGAAGAGACAGTGAGCCATTAAGCCTGGCTTGAGATTCTGAGAACTCAAAGCCCAGCTTCAATGGCATAGGTCCTCCAACAGAGCCACACCCACTCCAAGGCCACACCTCCTTATAGTGCCACCCCTGAAAGCCTAAAGGGGCCATTTTTATTTAAACCACCACAGTTGCTATAGCTCAACCCAAATTAGATCCATTCTGTATAGACTTTGCCATTCCAGTCCTCCACTCTGTCCACATAGAAGACAGACTAGTTCATCCAAAATGAATTCCCTAAAGGACCAATTCTTAGTAGATTAACTTCTGAGCTTAATAAACCCAGCAACAGTTGTTTTAAGAAACATTACTTTGAAATGTTTTAAATTATCTTGGATATGGTAAAAATTAAGGCTATACACAAGGATATATTTTGCTTAAGTGTAATCAAAAACATATCCTTCTGAATATACTGAATAAGCAGAAACATTCTTATGAACCTTCAGTTTAAGAACATTCTTAAAAGAAAACAAACTGTTCTTACTTCGGTATTTGATAAATAGAAAATTAGTACTAACACAGACAGAGCAAAACGTGATCATTAATAGGACCATCCACCAGGACGCAGATTTTTAATCTTTTTTTTTTATCCTGGATCATTTTCCAAACTATTTTTTTTCTTTGTCCATCACCTAATTACTCTTAGTTTCTCTGCACTCCCTGTCCACCCAACTTTATGTTCTTTTTCTCCCTATTTCCCTTTCAGAAGAGAAAAACAAGAAACAAAAAAAAAGAAAATGCACAAAAATGAAAATCAAAACAATAAGGCAAAAAATTTCCAAACAAAGCAAACAAATGAAACAAAAATCAACAAAAATACTATTGAGTTAATTTTGTGTTGGTCAACTAACTATTCATGGGCATGACACCTGCCCCAGGGTGTAGTTGATATATCCAATGAAGACTCCATTAAAGAAAACTGATTTTCTATTTGCCAGTGGGTACTATGTCAAGATAACATCTTGGTAAAGGATAGGACCCAATGTCCACTTTCACTTTCTCATTGCTGGGACCCTATCTTGAAACTGTGGAGGCCCCATCTCTTTGAGTTCATACGTGCGTCATAGTCTCTCTAAATTCAGGTGCACATCAACCCTTTATTGTGTTGGTAAAGCATTGTTTCCTTGACGTTATCCATCACCTCTGGCTCTTACAACCTTCTTCCTTCTCTTGCACATAGACCCCTGAGCCTTGATGGTCGGGATTTTATGAAGACATCCCATTTAGGGTTGAGTGGTCCAACATTCCCCCCCCCGTCTCTCTCCATGTTGTCCAGTTGTAATGTAAGTCTCTGTGTTAATTCCTTTATATTCCAAGAAGAAGCTTCTCTGATATGAGTTGAGTGCAGCACTGACCTATGGATAGAGCAGCCTCAGGAGTCATTTTATTGCTGTGTTCCTTCAGCAGAATAATAGTGTTAGGTTTTCCATAGGCCCATACACTACCTAGTCTCAGGTTCTTGGTCCCATTAGCAGTGTCAGGTATAGGTTCCATCTCATGTAGTAAGCCTTAAATCCAATCAAAAGTCGCTGTGCTGTTATTGCACTAATATATTTTGCAGGCAGATCACTGTTGTAGGTCACAGGCAAAATGACTTTTTAATGAATTAGCTTTCCCCAAAGTGATTTTTGGCAAAGTAATCTGGAGCTCTTTGATTGCTCTGATCTTGGTGCTCAGTCTTCTGTAGTTCTGTCTTCTTAGCCTTCTGTAATTCTGTCTGCTGTAATCCACAGGGTCCACATCTGTGGATTCAACAATTTTATGATTGAACATAAAGATCATTTGATTCTTATAAGAGCAAAGATTTAATTGCTATAAAATTCTATCTTATATTGTAGAAAACACTTGAACATCTGTGGATTTGAGCAACCACAGGGATCCCTAGAATCAATTTCATACAGATACTGAGATTCTGTATTTCTCCACCCTTTGCCTTTGTCTGAGTTCCATTACATGTGGCTGCCTATTATTGACTAAGACCCTCTCTGAAGCAGTTCAGACTTGCATGGTTGAAACCCCACTGCTGACAATTCCGTCCTGTACAAATGGGACCACATGAAGCTCAGAGTCCCAGGACTTGCTCCCCAAGCTCTTCCCACAGCTCCCTGGTAAAAGTCATAAAATTCACATATCAAAAGAGCCAAAAGCCTGTGCTGCTCTACTTACAAGACCCAATTTTAGTTTTTTCTTTGTCTCTCATACCAGTGCTAGAGTTAAAAGAAATCTTGGAGACTCCTACAAAGGTATATTGTAATTCATTTTCTTTGTTGAGAAGAATTTTTTTGACTTTCAGCACAGTTATTAGTCACTGTTATAGTGTAGTGACAAAACACCAGGATCAAGACAACTTGTAGAAGAAAGAATTGATTTGAACTTACAGTTTCATTTACATAAAAGGAGTTGGGAAGGAAAGTAGACAATTTTAGTGTATATTTGATCCATTTGGGTTGGCAATATTTTCCTGCATTTGTTTGGACAAATAATTATTCTTAAGCAGTTCTTATTTCTTTGAAGTAATACATCTTTATAAAATATAGTACATTGTACCAAACTCAATTTTACATATTATGTCATAGTTACAAACTTTCACATTTTTATTGATGGAATTCATTATCACCATTTCTCCAATTAAACATGGTGAAGTTGTTATCTTTTCTACCTTGTATCTTATCTTATAGTCTGCCCTTTACTTTGGGTTCTCACTCTTAGTGACGTTTATACCAAGTAAAGCAATGAGTCATTCCTCTTATGGCCTAGGACACTTTAAAAATATAAGATAATGTAAATTTCATGTACTTGGAGACCAACAGAGCTGAATCAATCTGTAAATATAGTAGAACAATCAATAAAACCTTATTTTGTAAAAGCACTGCCTATAAGAACTTTCATCTCTCAGATGAAAGCGACAGAGCAGTTGGCAACATTTATAACGCTCGGTCATCTAAAAATTAATATGCAAAAAGTAACGGGAATACGCCCAGTTTTCTGCCTGTTTTCATTTGTATTGTGGCAGAGTGCAACAAGCTCATAGGAACGACAATTGAGCTGGAGCCCAGTGCTCAGCAGAGTGCTCTATGCCAGAGAGTTGGGGGAGGGGAGGCAGAAGGGGAAAGGGAAGAAAAAAGGAAGAGGAAGGAAAGGAAAGGAAGGGGAGGAAGGAGGAAAGGAGAAGGGCAGAGAGAGGACAGGAGGGGAGGGGAGGGAGTATAGGAATTTTCCTTTGCTCTGTGTCCCCAGAACCTGTTTTACTCTTCCTGTTTGTTTGGTTTTGTTTTCGTTTTTCAAGACAGGGTTTCTCTGTGTGTATCCCTGGTTGTCCTAGAACTTGTTCTGTAGACCACACTGGCCTCTGACTCACAGAGATTCACCTGTCTCTTTCTCCTGAGTGCTGGGATTATGGCTGTTCCTGTTTTTAAATCTCATCTCTGACATTGATTTAGCTCAAAAGATGCTGAGCTTGGGTTTGCTGGAAATGCATTTTGATGGCTGCCTGATCACAAGTGCTTAATCTAATAAACTTCTTTTTCAAAAGAAAACACACATAACAAAAGCATCCCACCCATCAACAAAGCCTTCAAAAACTCTCCACATGAATAATCTACTTTGGGTTTTTAGAATCAGATAATGGCTGTTTGGATATGGTGGTTTTTTAGATGATGATTTTTATTAATTTTGAAAGTGTTTGTGGCACTAAAACAGAATTTGTTTCAGTTCATTCTCCACCCTCCCTCGTCTGTGCTCCTCCCTTTCCCTGCCTTGTCTGCTCTGTTACCTCCCTGCCCAAGTCTCTGCCCTTGCTTTAAATATGCGCATAGTGATTCTGACCTTACAGTAATTAATTTGTGTTCACTACAAATTCAGAATTTTAAATTTACAATGCTCCTTTCAAAAACTCCGATGCATAAAGAAGTGGTTGATCTAGTGAGGTGTTAAAGGACTTCTTGCTGAATGAGAGATTCCAAATGCAGAAACGCATGATGAGCGAACATTTTCTCCAGCCACAGTAGGCTTCAATATTCTCACCATTACAGGTGTTTACTTTAGTTTTCTCTTTCATGAATAACTCCCTTTACACTTTAGTTAAGGTGCAAGGATAACCACCAAGTGCTATAAGATTCAGCAACAGTGTGCCTGAATTCCTGGAGCACCTGGCTTCAGTAATAAAGACAGGACAAGAGTAGTGGTCCACACCTTTAACATCAGTGCTCCATCAGGCAGATCTGAGTTCCAGTTCAATCTCATTTATACAGTGTGTTCCAAACTAGCCGACAATACATAGTGAGACCTTGTCTCAAAAAAATAACAGTAATAATAATAATTCAATAATAATGGCAGCATCTAGATAATGAAACTGTTCCTATGAGGGCACTGTGTTCATGTGTGATCCCTAATACCATCTTAGGATGGTATTTAGGGTCGTCAGTTTGGAGCAAGAGATGGGACAAATACAATCATGAAGCCAATGAAGATATCACAGTTATCTCTGCTGTTTCTGTGGTATGAAAGCTAAATGAGGGCTTATTATCATCAGTGCTTCTCAACCTTCTTAATGCTGCTGCCACCCTCTAATATGGTTCCTCATGTTGCAGTGACCCCCCCCCAATCATAAAAACTATTTTGTTGCTACTTCATAGCTATAATTTTGATACTGTTATGAAGCCTAATATTTTATACCCAAAGTTTTCGAGCTACAGGTTGAGAACCCCTACCTTAGGTGAAATCATGTTGTTTTATCTTGACAACACACAGGTGTAATGCAATGTGATGGCATAAATGTAGGAATAGGCCATGTAGGTGCACTTCTGTTGCCGGTAATGGTTTGTGTTTTTCCTACTGGCTTTGATTTCTTCCCTGTTTATGCTAAGTGACGGTGACAACCGTGAAGAGCTTGCACTATAAGGCATTAATTCTGTGGTAGAGAAAACCTGGTGACAAATAAGTAATTTCACAGTTCATCATTAGATACTAGTCATGTATGCAACCATCTCTGCCGAAGAATGCTAACAGAAAGTTTGGTTCCAGAAAGAACAAAGTCCAACTGGTATCTTCAAGTTACCCTAGAAACCACACCCTTTATACACACTTTATCAGCTACACTAATGAACAAACGCTGACAAACATAAAACTGTGCATTGAAACACATTTGCGCTCACTCACTGTTTGGGCCTAATTCTTAGTTTTCTAGATATAGAAGTAGGATGGGGTGATTTTGTGTTTTGTTGTTTCTTTTTATTTATTTCTATAAAATATAAAGGACTCATGCATTACACACACATTATGACTTAGTCTGTGTTGAAACTTCGTATTGAATTCCACATCAAAGAACAATATAAGTCACAGCACAAGTAGAACAGAGTTGCATGGCTTAAACTACCCAGTTTGAAAATTCACAGGAAAGACACATAACTTCGAGACAGGCATAAAAACAGATTCGTCATAGAATTGCTTCCCCCTCTATAACAAACCAGGAAGTTCCAGGAGATGCCATCTGTATGAAGGAGAACCTAGTCGGTCTGTAGCATCCTCAGTTACCGGAAAACCCTGAAAAGCAGAAAAGCAAGATGCCATGAGCCCCGCCCAAGTTCCCCATCCTTAGCATTAGCTTGAACTCAAAAACTGGAGAAACAGGAGTTTGGTATCTGAGGGAGAAAATTCACATATTCTGTCTAAAACATGAAACAAACCTGTGTTTTCTCAGTCTCTTTCCTCAGCCCCTCAGACTCTGGCATTGGTGGGCCATTCCCTTAGTCTCCTGCTTCATTCAAATGCTAACCTCTCCCAGGAACACCACTAGCAGCCAGCAGGCATCCCTCCCTCTAGACAACTTTGCACCTGTAATGAATTATATACACTTTTTACAATCAAGACTATAAACATGCGTCCGCTTTCAGCATAATTCACTTAGCATAAAATATAAGTCTAGTGAGTATAGGAAAGTGAATTGCAATAAAATATAATTTAACTCATGATAACTTAAAGGATTATGCTCCCTTTCTCATCTTCAAAGCTAATATTCTGGCATGTCTAGCTTCCCAGGGAAAATAATGTTCTAGTTTATGCCTCAAAAAATTGCTTAAACCACCTTGGACTAGAATTTACACAGATTTAATACGGATAGAAATGTCCTTAGGTAAACTGTGGTTATGGCCTTGAATCAGTTTAATGGGAGGAGACAAACTCTTGGGAAAAAAAAAAAGATGAACACATTTGAAAAAATGCAATATTTATATAATTTAGTGTTTTACTATGGAATTATTGAAAAGATATTCTTTAATATTATTAAATATTTAAAGTCATGACTGCTATTTATCTCAAATAAAATTTCATATTAAAACAGCAGTGTTCCTTAATAAGAAAATAAAAGGGAGAAGAAAGCAGTATTCATAAGTGGCTCTTACGTGAACATTTAAGGTAACATTTTATATTAGATATTTCCTAAGAAACATATGACATCTTAACTTTAAGAAACAAACTGCTATCAAACGTTGTTATTTAGCTAAAGCCAGACATCCATCATTGCTTAAGCTCGGTGACAGCATGTAGCTTGAAAGTCTATACAGAGAAAGTAATTGTCGCTACATAGCAAGCAGACAGCCAGGACAGAGGAGGTGGTTGTCAGAGACATTGCCTCCCTAATGATGGCTTGACAACATTGAACTGAGGGCTGGCGCTTACCACCTTTCAATCTCCCTTTGCTTCCAGATTTTTTAGGAATGATTTTACCTACAACTTGACCTTTGGATTTACAATACCAACCCAAGCCATTTGATATGCCTACATTTATTTTCACTTGAATCTAGGGTTTAATTTTTTTCTATAAATTCCTTCAAGGACTCATTTGTCCTTCAGTAGTATGTTGTTTAATCTCCCATGATTCTGTGCATGCTCTGGGGTCTCGTTTGCTGTTGATTTGTATTTTTTCCATTGTGATCAGATCGGATAAATGGATCCATTTCCTTGTGTTATTAAAACTTGCTTTATATTGTAAGAGAAGACCTAACTTAGGGGGAGTTCCTGGCCTGCTGAGGAGAATGTATATTTGTGGTTTTTGGATGGAATCATCCCTAGATGCCTGTTAAGCACATTCGCTATTTGAAGTCATTTATTTTGCATACTTCTCTGTTTTGGTTGGGAAGAACTGTCAGCTGCAGATAGTGAGGGATTGTAATCACCCACTTCTCTTATGTTAGGGTTAATCTGATATTTCTACATATAATAGCATTTATTTTATGAGTTTAGGTGCACCTGTGCTCAGAATTTCTGTTTCCAACTGCAGTATCCGCTTGCTGAACTGCTCAGTCAGTGTCAAGTGTCTTCTTGTCTTTCATCACCTGTTTTGGCTTCAAGTTTAGCTTGTCAGATGTTAGAACAATGACACCTGCTTGTTTCCTCTGCCCTCTTCCCTGAAGCACCCAGTTGTATTCTTTCACTATAAGGTAGGATCTGTCTTTTGCATGCATCTTTTGCATCTTGATGATATGCATTTCTTGGAGGCAGGAAATAGATGGTTCCTGATTTTCAATCCCATATATTCATCTATTATTGTGGGATTGGTAAATTTTGGAGGAGTTAGATTTTCTTTGTTTTTCTTATTTCTTAAGTTATTGCATTAGAGTTTATACATCTTGGGTAATTTTGTTGCTTGAGATAGTTTTTAATGGCTGTATTCTTTCAGTTGAAGTGTTTGCAACTTTATATGGCATTTTCATGTGGAAGATTGAGGTGCATAATTCAGAAACTATTTCCTCAGTCCAGGAGCTCAGGGTGATTAATGCAGACCCTATACTATTTTCTGAGTATAATTCTAATTGTGAGAACTACCATAGCCACTTCTTATTACTATACAAATACTGTGCTAATTAGTTAAAATTGTGGCCCTTCTGACTTAAAAAAAAACTGTTGGATGATAAGCAACCATAAGTAGTATGAAATATATTGGAGTTTTAGCTAATAACATTATGGTTGGGAAGGAAGTGTATGAGGATAGGAATAAATACTAGATCAAAAATAACAAAACTAAGGTGGATAAAGTAGCTAAGGGGGGAAAGTTAGGATATCATTAGAAAACACAAATCTTGCAGATTGTAAAACACTGTGAAGATTACAATTAAAAGGGAAAAGGGAGAGGAATAAAAGTGAGAGGAAGAGGGAAAGATATAGAAATAAGAGCAGATTACTTGAGATAAGGGTGGAAGGTGCAAGAAAGAGTTCCTTCTAGTAGATTGAGTAGAGAAGCAGATACAGCACCCTAAGATCTGAGAAATACACAGACAAACATAAAATCACTGTGAGACATACATATGCAATGACCTCCTGGCCCAACTGCCCTGAGTTGAAATGGAAGGTCTTAGATCCCCCTGGTTCCAACAGGCTCCAAATGTGGGGATGATGGGAAGGGCCATTGATCTCTGAAGCCTCGATGGTCTGTGTTGTTCTGGCATTTGGGGAGGGAAGTTTGCAAGTCCTTTTCCTGTAGTTCGCCAAAAACATGCCACACAACTGTGGCCTATTTGAAGTGAGAGAATATACAAGGAACAGCACTTCCCTTAGAGCTGTTACTGCTGTCCCCTAGAAAGCTTAAAATTCAGTCAAGGGGTGCCAGTTTGAGGGGATCTTTAGCTGGCTTCTCATTCATAGCTCTCCCACCTGCCTTCCTGCAGAAACCATGCCTGACTTGATACCATTCCTGTACCACCCTGTCTCTTGGGAGATAAAAATATAGTATCTTGACTGTTTTCTTTCATTAAGTTTCAGTGGTGATACTTATAACCTGCCATTGTACCCAGAAGTCCCAGATTTGTTAAAGGAGCAAGAACATTTTTCTATGCCTGACATTGGAATGAGTGTGTATGCTATCCTTTTCTCAGAAACACGCCAATACAGTGAAGCCTTTAACCATCCCTGTGGAAGCGTATCTAGATTAGATTAGCCTTAGAGTATCCCTGTGTATTGGTTACGTTTCATTTGCTCTGATAAAACTCCACAATCAAAGCAACTTATAGAAGAAAGAGTTTAGTTGGGCTTACCTTTCCAAAGAGATAATACTTCAGGATGGTGGAGTAAAGGCCTGGCTACAGGAGCAGGGAGCTGAGGGCTTTCATCTTCAAATCACCAGCAGGACGCACAAAGCAAATTATAAATGGCACGAATCTTTTAATTCTCAAAACCGCCTCCTCCAAGGCCATTCCCCCTAAGCCTCCCAAATGGTCATTAAATGGGAAAGAAAACCTCAAATCCCTGAGACTATACAGTCATTTCTCATTCAAACCATCACAGCCTTTGAGAGGTTATCTAGATAACACTAAATGAAGTGGGGAAATTTGCTTTAACCGTGAGTGGCACAGTTTAGGATTCTCTGGGATGAAGTCCTGGACTGAATAAAAACGAGAAAGGAAGATGAACACTAGCATCCATTGCTCCCAGTTTTCTAACTGAGGATAAAATGTGAGTTACCTCAATCTGCAAACATTGCTTCCCCACCATATTGGAGTGTAGCCTGGAACTGTGAGCCAAATAAGCCCGTCTTTCCTTAAGTCACTTTGTGAGGTATTTTGTCATAACCATGAGGCAAGTTACAATGTTCTCCCCAGAGTAGCAGCTACCAGTTTTTAAGCACACTCTAAAAAAACATTAAACGAGAAAGTTCAAAATAGTGAAAATTTAAAAAGAAAAAAATCATCTTTGAGTAATGATGAGATTTCGTCTGTCCCTCCCAGGCTATGCACCATCCATCTATATATTCTTTTATATATAATCAGTCACTTTGTAGCCCTGTCAACTCTCAGGCCTTCTGTTGTGGTTTACCAGGCTTTGTGTTCAAGTAATCCTTTCTTTACTTACTGACAACCCAAATACAAAAGTAGTGATGTTAATGAAAGGAAGAATGTTCTCAACTGAATAAAGAAAAGTGCGTGTGATGGATGGTAGCTGTTGAGACAGCTAAAGATCTATGGGAAGAATAAATTTCCTGTTTATGAAATTAGGAAGGAAAAAAGCCTGTTTTCTCTCATGTCTCCAGCTACAAACATTATAGCCATAGTGATCAGTAAGTGCTTGATTACAGAGCACATTCAATTTGCATATCTGTAAGTAGAGTGGGAAGCATGGCATTTAAGACTCAGCAGCATCTGTGAATTCAAACAGCCAGTGAAGATCTTTTCTTGTCATTTTGTGGTTTTTGTTTTGCTTAGAGACCCAGTTTTTCTGTGTAGCAGCCCTACCTGTCCTGAAATTAGCTCTGTAGACCAGGCTGGTCTTGAACTCAGAGGTCCTCCTGCCTCCGCCCAGTGCCAGTGAAGTTCTTAAATGTGTCCTCCATGGATACCGAGCAGCTACTGCACTTGAATAGTTTACTGTTGCAAAGTTCTTATTCAGGGAGGCCAGTGCTTAAGTAAAGACTGTGCCTCTGGCTAATGTTTTACGGATAACTTCATCATTAGCCCACACCTTTTATGAGATTCAATAATGTCAGTACATTTTTCTTTAAATTTTTCTAAAAGAATCTTTGTTATAATTTCTGATTGCTCCAGTATTTGCCTAGTTGGGAAGATTCTGCAAACTTTGCCTTCTAAATCACTTTTAGTTTTAGGAAACAATTTCCATGTATCACGTTCTATAGTTGTACAAGTAGTAGGAGGAAAATAGCTCAGGAGGGAGAGGGGAGAGGCTTTTCATGCTCTTCGACTAAAGAGCCAGATTTTACTTTTCAATTTTTGTCAAAAGCAAAATGATCTGCATTTAGTTTTGTCTTGAGAATAATGATTTTATTTTTTACATAACAATAGTGTAGTGGATCTTCTTTATTTTTTAAAATTCCAGCAATATAACAAAGCTCTAAGGAGAGAAAACTAAGTGAACTAAGATGACACACCCAGAAAGAACTACAGATTGATCTGCATGGAGATTATGACAGACGGACAAATGTGTAGTTATTTTGTGGCTTCGGGCATGGAAATAGGTACTCAATTAATATATAAGACAACGAATCATAGTGTATGATTTTTTTTCCCCAGAGCCATCTGTCAGATTTGAATCCTGACTCACCCACTTGCTGCCTGAAAAGGTGTCCTAGTTTTCTCTTCTGAAAAATAGAGATAATGGTGTTCTCCATTATCCAAGGTGTTTTGCTAGTACATCTGTGTGTGTCCTCAGAAGTCAGGAAAGAGTGTCAGATCCCTTGGAGCTGGAGTTTACAGGTGCCTGCCATGGTGCAAGGGATTAAAACTGGGTCTTCTGGAGTAGCCATGCACTCTCCTGACCACTGTTCAAGAGCATGCATGGACTTTGTGGATATTTTTACTCTGCATGCACAGTGATTCCTCGTTGAATTTTATGGCAGAGTCTTCCTTCATGCTCACACACCTACTTTACTGGTTATTGATTTTGCAACAGCTGTTTAGTAGTGAGCATGACCGAGAAAGCCCCAACAGCTGGCACAGCCCCCAAGACCTTTTTGTTGTCTGCAGACCTTACATTGAGTACTAATACCCCCAAACCACCTCTTCAAAATGAAATCTGTACACCAGGCCATGGTGACACTGCCTTCAATCTCAGCACTCAGGAGGCAGAGACAGGCGGACCTCTGTGAGTTCGAGGCCAGCCTGGTCTAAAGAGAAAGTTCCAGGACAGGGACCAAAGCTACAGAGAAGCCCTGTCTCAAAAAAAAAAAAAA
>JAQHUG010000039.1:2471133-2485235 GCA_028555095.1 Dicrostonyx torquatus | reverse complement strand
GAAGTGTCCATGTATCCCTCAGTCCCTTGTCTGCCACTTTCTTTAGGAGCACTCAAGTTCAGGTCCTCTTTCTCTTGCACATATGTTTTTAAAACATCTCCTGTTTGTCTCCCTGGCACCTCATTCACCTTCTCTCAATCCATCCTTCACTGAATTCTCAGTTATCTTCCTAGACTTGAGTATCAAGGATGAGAGGATCTGGAATCTGAACTGAGTTTAGAGTGCAATCCCACCCATCCTATGCAGCCTGGGCAAGTTGACTGAGCTCTTCAGGCCTTAGCATTTGTCTGTAAAATGTTAATGATTTCACTATCTTCATGGTTATCCTATCCTAAATTAAATTTCACATGTAAAGAGCCAGGTACTGTGTCTGCCAAATAGATATTCCACATATCCTCATTCTCTTCATAGTTGTTGAAATAAAGATCAGAATTTCCTCCTTGCCTATGGTGCACAAAACTGAAAAGTTTATCTTGGTATTGAGGATTAGTATCTCTGAGTGGAACCTCTGTCTGCTGAGTTTCTTCCCCTTGTGGCCCCACGTATTTGTTATACCCCAGGACACATTTTTCTTCATCTTGTCCCTGCTAAATAATCCTTGTAAGGTCCATTTAGAAACCTTTGTGTTAAAGTTACTTCTCTAAATACTCTGTTAGTTTCTCTAGAACACTCTAAATTATGTCTGAATGCAGAGAGTGTTTACCTCAAGGTTGCAAGGAAGCAGGCAGAATGACATGTTTTACTGTTGTGGAGTAACAGAACGCTTAGAACAAAGGGCATGATCCAGGTGATCTTGGACTTGGATTTGACTGGGATTTGAACTTAGTTGTGCTACCTCCCACAACTCAGTGACTTCATCTATAAGTTTTGGATCATTAGGGCCTTCATTTTGTCAGATAACCCTGAATAGTAAGTGTGAAAATGAAAGTCCCCACCAGGAGGTGTGGCTCATGCTCAGCTGGATCGGTATTTGTCATAGCGAACATCAATCTTCCTGGTGAGACTTTCACCAGTCAAAAGGCCTAGGATGAGGAGATGGCTCAGGGGTTAAAATGTTTCCTGTGCAAGCCTGAAACCTGAATATGGAGACCCAGAACCCACGTATAAAAGCATTATATTCTAATCCCTATGCTGTGTGGTTCGAGTCCTGTGGCCAACCAATAACCCAAAATAGTGAACCTTCAGTTCTGCCTTAAACAAACAAAATGGAAAAGTGATTGAGGAAGCAGTGCCTCTGACCTCCACAGGAGCCCACATAGGAAAATGAGCCTGCCTATGCCACCACACACACATCAAATTAAAAGAAACAAACAAAAAAACGCTTAAGGCCCAGGCTGGCAGTCTGAAAAGGTAGATTGTGCGCCACATCTGTTCATGTGAAAGTCTCTTATTACAGGTCTTTATATCCTTTCCCAACTTTTTCTGTTTTGATCAGTTCTTGTGTGTTATACTTTGGTTCACTAATCATACAAAGAAGACATGGCGGGACAAAGGATTTGAGTAGCTGAATATATGAAAACATGTAACCTTTGTAATGACTGAATTTTCATAAAGCAAATTTTAGTTTTCTCAAGAGGTCTTCCCCCCCCACCCCGTTGGTTTCTGTTTCCTTCTTCTCCTAACTGCGCTAAGTCTTGCTCAACTTATGCTCCTCAGTTTATATATTCTGAAGTCCAAATGTCACTGAAAGGTCATCAAATGACTTTTTTAAATATTAAATTTGCCAATCGCTTTAAATATTCATGAGTTAATGGTACACTCCAGCTTCCACTTCAGAGAGCCCATGACCGACTGTGGCCTTGGGTAACCTGTAACCCACTGTGGCTTTGGGTAGGTGATGACCCTGCCTGCTGCAACAAGCCTTGCTTAAATTGAATAATTCAGAAGCAGCGAAAGCCTCAGCCTCACCTTGTTAGGATAATCACCTCGAGATATTCTTTTTATATTATAATTTCACCCCGAATTCACCCAGCAGCTTAACTGTGAAAAAATAAAAGGCATTTTGTATACCCAAGGTCATCAAGTTTGAATCAATTATCACGGAAGATTATTTGTGCTAACGTGTTTACGTGGCAGGCTCTCTTGAAGTATTTGTGAGGTTCAGAAAAGCTTTTCATTTCCAAATGGAGGGGAAAAAAAAACTTCCAGCCACCTACACTCCTGAGTATACTGCAGTAATGGGCTATCATTATTCCCAGGCAAATGCTAATTCGTTGGCTTTAAAATGGGTAGAAAGCACAGACTATGAAATGAATCGTCTCAGGTTATTTAAATAGGTTATTCTGATTGTGCAATAAAGTTGATGTCTTATTAAGTTCCATAACTAAAATGTTTTAGCAAAGAGAATGCTGAGAGAATCTTCCCGTGCATGTACACCTCTTATACAACACTGTCAAAATACAAAAATGTATACTGGACAGAAATACTGTTTTGCTTTAAGATGTAGTTATATGTTTTTGCTCTTACTATTCAGTGGCCCTTTTGAGCCAAGGTCTTGCTTTGTTTCCCAGACTGGTCCCATAATCAGGATCTTCCTTCCTCTATCTTTTGAGTGCTGAGATTACAGGTCTGTGTCACCAAACCTCACTTATTTAGAAATGGCATCTTAATCAGAGACTGTATCTGGTTTCTTGTCTATTAACACCTAGAATGAATTACTATAGCTTTAATGTTTAGAAATTTATCACACCAATATATTTTTGTAGTTTCTTGCTTACATGCTTATAAAATTTTCACTTTAGAAAGGAAAATTTCATGTGGATTTTTGTTTTTAAAATGTATTAAATCCATAAATATAAGAAAATGATCAGATTTATAATACATCTAAGTATTATCTCTCTTGTGTTCTGTTTGTCTTTGTTATTTTTTTAATTATAGCAGCATTGTCTTGTCAGGTTTCATATAGAACTGTTGTTTGAATCAAATCTTCTTTACTTTAAATGTTGGTTTTAAAAATTTTTGTGTCTGAATGTTTTGCCTGAGGTATTTCTGGACTTTGTGTGTATGCCTGGTGCCTATCCATGGGGGCCAGAGGATGGCATAAGATCAGATTCCCTGGTATTGGAGTTACAGATAGTTGTGAGCCACTATGCAGATGTTAGGACCAAACCTGGTTCCTCCATAAGGACAGCAAGTGCTCTTAACCACTGAGCCATTTCTGCACACTCTAGAATAGGAGGTTTTTAAAACACATTTTGATTGGCAGCTCTTAGGTTGTTAGTTTTACTTTGAATTCATCCATTACTACATTACTTACTACATTTTGTCATTAGTTCTCTCTCTCTCTCTCTAGAATTTTTAGGTATCTATCAGTTGTTTGTCCTTGTTTCTTCCTGACCAGTGCTGATGCTCCTTATTTCTTTTTCTGGATTGCCACCAAACTAAGACCTCCAGAGCGGTACTGGATATCACGGATGCCAGAGATTTCTACCATCTTTAAAGAGGTAGTCCTGCTTGGGGAAGGTTTTCAGGTCTCTTTCCCTTTCTTGAACCCAGACTAAGAGTCCTTTTCCCATGACAGCCCTGAGTCCAATGTTGCATCGTCACATGGACTGCTCTTTCTGAGGAGATTGAGTACCTCTGCAGTTTGTAGGCGCTTAAAGGATGAGCGCATCTTTGCTTCACTGTTGGGGACCAGCCAGCCTGTCCTTCACTCATAATAGTAACTCAGCTAGCCCTGTTCTCTATGCGTCAATAGTGGTAGAAAATTCTTATAACTTGACTGAGTCTGTCAGTTCCTTTTGTGTCTCTTTCAATGCCATGGTTCTTTGTTCAAGATTCAATTTTCTTCAGCCTAGAACAGTTTTCTCTAATGTAAACAATGTACAAGTTCTTTTTAAAGGAGACAATTTTATAAACAATGCCAGATTTTTATGATTTTGCTGAACTTGCCTAAAGATGAGATGATCCTTTGGGGTTCCCACTTCATGAAAGAGTCTGCTAGACATTCTGCAGGACACACAAAAAAAGTAACTGACAAACTGCCAGTATAGGTGGCAGTGTCTTGGAAATTTCCTGTTTCATGAAAAAGTCTGCTGGATACTATAGGCCAGTAGGCTGAAGATGGATGCCCCAATGTTACAAAAAAAAAAAAAATTTGGGTGACTGTCCAGGCAGCATGATGTCTCTGTGAATTCTAGAATTTTGGAAGTTGCTTATAATGCACTTCTTGTTTGCTTAGGTAATATTATATCCTTCTGGGGACTTTGATGGAGTTGTAGAATAGATAGAAAGTAGATATAGTTTTCCTTAGTATGATAAAAGATAAAGTAGATATAAATATTGTAACTATGATTCTTACTTGCTACCTGTTTGGTTATATGTAATTTTACCCCATTAAAGTTAAACCCTCCTTTTTTATTTAAGCGGATAAAAGGAGGTGATGTCGGCTTCCCCTCTGTATGCTGTGATTACAATTAATGAAAAAGAAATTGCTTTGGACCTATAGCAGGACAGAACTTAGGCAGGAAAAACTAAACTGAATGCTGGGAGAAAGAAGGGCGGAGAAAGGAGAAGCCATGTAACCACGCTGGAGACAAATGCTGAAACCTTGCCAGTAGGCCATGAACCTCATGGTAAAATATAAAATACTGGAAATGGGTTAATACCAGATGTAAGAGCTAGCTAACAATACACTTCCATGTTTGGCCAGGCAGTGATTTAAATAATATAGTTTCTGTGTGATTATTTTGGGGCTGAGCAGTTGGGAACAAACAAGCAACTCTCCTTAACAGATAGCCATGTCTGTATCGGTTTGATCTGATAACTCCTTTTTCTCATGACTCTCTTTGTTTTATGCTAGTATACTACACAGCATTTTTTTGGAAAATATAAAATGTCAAAGAAGAAAAATTCTTAGAAGTGATTTATTTAAGCAATAAGGTAGGTTATTTTCCCTGTAACAAAATCATGCTGTAAGGAATTCAGCTTTCAGATGAGCTACTGCTTAGAATACAGAAAGGAAAGAGGAGGCTACGTTTACAACTCACATGATGAGACAACACTCAGGATTTTGTGTGTGTGTGCCTCTGTGTGTGTGTGTGTGTGTGTGTATGTGTGTGTGTGTGTGCTTCAGTATGTAAGGATATATTCACGCATGCAGGTGTGTATGAAGGCCAGAGATGGCCCTTGAGGTGTCTGCCTCGATTGTTCTCCGTGTTTGCTGCTTGACACTATCTTTCACTTAGGCTCCTCATTTTGGTTGGATCCAATGAGCCCCAGGAGTTCGCCTGTCTCTGTCCCCCAGTGCTGAGGGCTTTGTACTTGAGTACTGGGGGTCAGAGTCAGTTCGTCGTGCTTGCACAACAAACCGTCTCCCCAGCCCTGACAGCCAGATTTTCTGACTGAATAACGCTTTAGCCAATTTTGTAGTAAAAATTCATAAATCTCTGTGTTTAATAAGAAAAACTTTTTTCAGGATAGGATTTTTCAGGATGAACTTTTAATTTTTTTATTTACTTATTATTTTTAAAACATAATTCTTCATTGATTCTTGGTAATTTCACATCATACACCCCAATCCTGCTCAGCTCCCAGACCCTCCATGTTCTTCTCTTACTCCCCAAAGAACCCCCCAAAAATCAATTAAAAACAAAATAAAACACACACACAAAAAGCCACCTCCTTTCTCCATCTTTCAAACACCTCTTTCATTCATTCTAGTAACACTGAGTGTTACAGAGTGTCCACCCTTTTTTCCAGTCAGCTCCACCCACAAAATGTTCATTGCAATGAGTCATTGGTCTTGTTCAAGTTCTCTGGCACACCAGCATCACTGGGCCTTCACTGAAATTCCTCTCAGATATCCAGCTGTTGCCCTGAGTCACGAAGATTCTGTGGTTAACGTTCAGTAGGACCAGTCCACTCGTGCACTCCAGCAGATCATAGATGTGTTAGTGTAGGCCAATCAAAGGCCTAGGATTTGGGTCTGGGTGGTAGCTGAGCTGATTGGTCCTGGCCACTGAACTGCTACCTCAGGCAAGATGTGGAGTCAGTTCTCCTAGATCCATGCCATAGGCATTAACTCTTCCATGTCCCTGGTGTGGGGTGGGGCCATCTCTCCCCAGCTCTCCCATGGGGGGAGCAGGGTCACCTCTCCTGCTGCAATGTCCAATGAAGGGCAGGACCAGCCATCCCAGGGAAAGTGAGGGGTAGGGCTGCTCAGCACCACCCTTGGATTTCAGCATGCATGATTCCTATGACTCCCTGTGGTAACATGAGCCATGGGAATCACCCCAAAGCCCTGGCTACTGCAGGACCACAGACTCAGGCATAGCCCTCAGCAGCAGCTTGGACCCTGACATCACCATGGCCCCAGTGGCAGCACAGGCCACCTAGATGAGAATGGCCAAAGAGGCAGCAAGTCCCTTGGATACCAACATTGTCTCAGGTGTCTAGACCCTGGGTGTCTGCACAATCTTTGGTGGCAATATGAGCCATGGACATCAATTCAGACCCTGATTATTTTTAGGACATTGTCCTATACATGGTCCTACGAAACAGTCCAGGCTGTACAACACTAAGGCCACAGGTGGAAGTATAGGCCACCCAGGTCAACATGGTCACAGTGTGGCACAGTCCTCAGGCACTAACATGGCCACAGATATCAATTCATACGCCAGCTGTGGTAGGACCACAGACCTAGACATGGTAGTCCTCAG
This sequence comes from Dicrostonyx torquatus, assembly GCA_028555095.1. NCBI lineage: Eukaryota > Metazoa > Chordata > Mammalia > Rodentia > Cricetidae > Dicrostonyx > Dicrostonyx torquatus. Next base: position 2,478,576 of record JAQHUG010000039.1, on the reverse strand, counting down.
CAGCAGCATGGACCTGAATGTCTCCATGGGCCCAGGTGGCAATGCATGTTACCCACATCGGCAAGGCTACTTGCAACAGTATGGCCCTCAAAAACCAATATGGTTCCAGGTGGTAGCCCAGACACCAGGCTTCAACACTACCCTTCACTGTACCAGGAGCCATGAATATGAACACAGACCCTGGCTGAGGTAGAGTCATGGACCAAGACATGGCCAACAGCAGTGACCTTGTAATTGACCAATATCTTGAACCCAGCTGGCCATGCAGGCCACCCAAACCAATGTGGCTCTGGGGGCAGCACAGTCCTTGGGTGCCAATATGGCCACAGGTTGTAGCCTAGACCCTAGGCGCTACTGTGGCCTTTGGTGGCACCACGGCCACAGGCATCAACATAGATTCTGACTGTGAAAGGACCACGGACCCAGACATGTCCCTCATCAGCTGTTCATGGTTTGATGTCACCATGGCCCAAAGTGGCAGCACAGGCCACTAAGTTTGGCACTACCCTAGCTGCAGGGTGGTCCTTGGGCCCCAACCAAACTCTAGGCATCCTCACGAACCCCAAAGATAAAAGGCGCTGTGGACCTCAACGTAGACTCTGAAGGCAGTAGGGCCACAGACCTAGACATGGCCCTTGGCAGCAGCTTGGGCTGGTCAATACAGTGGTCACTGGTGGCAGTGCAGTTCACCCAGATGTCATGGCCCTAGCCATGGCATCCTTCTTAGTTACCACCACGGCCACAGTTGTTGACTCAATCCTGACATCAGTGTGGCTAGGATGAATTTTTAACTCATGATTTTCCAAGCAAAACTGTAACAAGTCTTGGTAACAAGGATGGGAGGACTAACACTGATGTCACTGCAAAGAGTAGATGCAGCCTAGTTCTGGTTGGATGTAATAAACTTCCTTTGTTATCATCTGGAAAGCAATGTGTATATGAAAACCAATCTGGTTTAACTTCATGTTGTTTCTCATTAAGAAGAAGCAAGCTTTTTAAAGATATAAACATTTTCTTTCTTTTAAGATTATTCTAAAATGCCACCCCTACATAAACTCTCCCTATCAGGAGTAGTTACTCCTTGGACCCCAGGGAACTTGGCCCCTATATCAACTACAGTACTTAGAATAAAATATTTATTTCTTCGCTTCTTTTTAGCTTAAACACTCGAAAGTTCTTGGAATGAACAAAGTATCACCACACTCTCAATGTGAGCTTGATTATTGTACAGGATAGGCACTTACCAAGGTGTTTAAAGAATAGGTAGATAAATAAAGGCTATTTTCCTTTGCCAAAAATTGCCACTATTAAAATAGTGTTCCGATAGAGTAATAGACCCAAATTGTGTCCTGCTTTTGACCAACAGCAGACATGCAGAGTTGATGAGGTTTGCTTCCATAGATAATTACACTGAAATTTATAATGCAACTTTTCAAGATTGTTGGCCCATTAGAGTGTAGAACCTTGAGAATAGCAACCCAGGCCCCCTTATGTAGAAACAGAATTCAAGATCCCCTCCCCAATAAGGAATAGCTTAGACATGTCTCAGATATCCCAGCCTTTATTTTTTATGGTCTTTAAATTAAAGGGAAAATGAAGTATAAAACAATTCCAAAGTCAGAGGCTTTGGGGCCTACCACTTACTGGACTACTGCCAACTAACAGATGTGGGAGAGGCATTGTATTTAGTTGTGTACCCACTGGATGGATAGTTCTGAACCCACAGTCACACAGATGGCCCTCAGCTCTGCAGGACACAATACAAAAAGTCATGAATATGAGAAAGAGATTTGTGAGAAATAAAAGAGACTAGAAAAGGTGAGAGGGAGCAAGAGAGAGGGGAAAGTAACAGAATGCACTCTCATGTGTATGAAATTGTTAAATTAATTTAACATATTAATTTAACAAAACAACAGCTAAAAGACAGATCCCACCTCCCATGAAGTTTATGGCTCATTCTCATTAAAAACAATTCTCTGGCTATGGGCTGGAGAGATAACTCATCAGTTAAGAATACTTGCTGTTAGGTGAACAAAGAAAAACATATATAGATTTTCTTGGAAGTCGGAAGCAAACAAGATTGTCAGACAAAAGTTGGAAGCACTGGTGTGGGGATGGGGGTGGAGGTAGGGATTGGGGGAGGGGGTAGGTCAAAGGAAGGGGGTAGAAGGAAGAAAAGAAGAACCGGGGAGAGCCTGGGGGTGTGGGAGGGTGGAGATGGAGGAAGGTTGGATATTGGAGAAGGGAACTTATTCTATATGGATGCACATCTTCTTAGACGGAGATGGAGGGGGGAGGGCCTTGGACTTCCCACAGGGCAGGGTATCCTGCCCCATCTTAAGAAAGCAGGGGGAGGGCGGTGGGGTAGTGGGGGAGTGGGAGGGCCGGGAACAAGGGGAGTAAATGTAAATTTTTCTTTTAACAATAAAAAAAAGGAAAAAAAATACTTGCTGTTTTTTCAGAGGACTAGAGTACAATTCCTAGCACCCACAAAGCTTGCACGAGGTGCAATCCTAGTTCTAGAGGATCTGATACCCTCTTATGGCCTCTTCAGACACCAGACATTCATATGCTATACATATATACATACCTGCAAGCAAACACTCATAAGATTAAAAAATGAATATTTAGGCCAGGTGGTAGGGGCACACGCCTTTATTCCCAGCACTTGAGAGGCAGAGGCAGGTGGATTTCTGTGAGTTCAAGCCAAGCCTGGTCTATGAGAGTTAGTTCCTGGACAGCTAGTGCTATTGCAGAGAAACCGTGTCTCAAACAACCAACTAATCAACCAAACAAACAAAAAATAAAATAAAATAAAGAATATTTTAAAAATGCACTGTAAATGCTAATCTTTTTCAAATACTTTGTTGAGTTTTTTTTATCTCTAAATAAAAGAGAGACCACACCGTTCTCCCAGAGTGAAAATCAGTCTTGGCCTCCCTCTACTTATTCTTATTAGGACCAGATGCAAAATGTCTAGGCCTCACCCTCCATAACAATTTTCCTTGAAATGAGAAGTGTCCTGGGATGCAAGACTCTCAATACTAAAACTGAGATGGGCTCAGGAAAACTAAGAAGTTTGCTCATCTTGAACTGACAAAGCACACGGAGGCAAAGCCAGGAATCCGGCAAGTTAACTCCAGACTTCTTAATCAGTCATAGGAGCATGTATGAACACATCTGTCAAGTTGCCCCTCCCCTTATTTTTATGGACTACAACATGTCTTAACTAGAGCAATGCATTTCACACTTTACCATACAGTAGATTCAATATGGGCCTTATTAAGTGTGTTTCCCCTTGATTAACTCCAGGGTAGCGCTTTAAAAATCTGCCATTTCCTACAGACTCTCAGATAATGCTGATGTGATCCGTTGTGGATAACTCTGAATATTTATATATCACCGTGTCCTTCCAGCACTAACATGTGAGCAGAAAAGGGGTCAGTTGAAAGTAAAAAATGTGTATTTAAGATTATAGACTTTTATGGGAATCAGTTTCATTTTCCTTTTATGTAAGTACCTTTCAATGCAACTTCATTGAAAGAGGTCTAAACTTTGGGGAAGATATTTCCAGAGTCATGGAGTTCTCTATAATTGGGTTTACCTTAATGCCTGTCTTCTCAGGGGAAAAGCAAACTCACTGGTGACAATTGGTTCCTCTTAGGAACTAACAGCTGAAATATCCTCTGCATGTAATTTGTGTCACAGCTTTGCAATGGCCACTTTCTCTGTTAGGTACATTAATGAGAAGAAACACTGCATGCTGATAATACAATCTACATTTACTAAGATCGATCTATGTATACTTTTAAATGTAACTGAATATGTAGCAGAAATATAAAAGCAGTTTTACATTGTAAAAATGCATTTAATTTATGCCCAAATCCTACCCTTGGACAGGAACATCTATCCTATTGTTTCTATCAGTACCCTCATTTCTCTTTCAACTCTGGAAGTACCCCTTGTCTTTTTTTAAGTTGCTACACACCTTCAGGTATATTTAACCTAGGAGATATTCAGCTACAGAAGCAGAATCTCATTATCTGTAAACAGTTTCCAGGGAAATGGATCAAAAGTATAAAACTTAGCATTCTGCTGCATCAAATGAATGTCTATGTGTTGATTTCAGTAATATAACCATTATGTTTCTGTCCCCAGCGTTCCAGTGGGCTGGCTATTCCCTTGTGTGCATTCCAGGGGACTGTGTCTCTCCAAGCACCTACAGGGAAAACTCTGTCTCTATCTACATATGAGGTCAGCGCAGAAGGGCAAAAGATAACCCCAGCCTCCAAGAAAATAGAAGTCTATCGATCGAAAAGTGTGGGCCATGAACCTAACTCAGAGGAGACTTCCTCCACGTTTGCGGACACCAGTGTGAAAATACACTTGGAGGTTCTTGAAATCTGTGACAACGATGAGGCTTTGGACACTGTGTCAATCATCAGCAACATCAGCCAGTCTTCGACCAAAGTCAGGTCTCCTTCTTTGCGCTACTCGCGGAAGGAGAACAGATTCGTTTCCTGTGATTTAGGAGAAACTGCCTCCTACTCCCTCTTCTTACCCACAAGTGATCCTGATGGTGATATCAACATCTCCATCCCAGACACCGTGGAGGCACACAGACAGAACAGTAAGCGGCAGCATCAGGTCAGGGAAGGCTACCAGGAAGAGATTCAGCTGTTAAACAAAGCCTACAGGAAAAGGGAGTCAGAAAGCGAGGTTAGTTAGGGATTGACACGTCTTACAGGGTCAGACAGCTTGGCAATCCTGGACTGCAAAACCTGCCCTCGTGCTGAGATTCATTTCCTACTTTCTTCTGATTACAGGCTTGCATAAGCTTTCCTGGTTATTATTTTTTGGGGTGACTTGCTATCGTGCACACATACAGTGCATTTCACACACTACTTAAAGATCATACACTGTGGTAATTGAACAACTTTGTGTCTGGTTTCTCAAAACCTTCCTAAGCCAAACCCTGATCTAGTTTGCTAATATTTTGCCTATTTATGGAAAAGAATGTACTGTTCTCATGCATGGGTTTCTGCACACATGCTGCTTTTGACTGCAAGAGGGAAAAGTGATGTTGTGGGAATGGAAAAAAATTGCACCAAAACTCTGAGTTGTATTTGAATGCATATTTACCTAAACACGTCTAGCCAAGCGAGCTTATTTCAGTTACTGCTTTAGCTTCTCAGTGGTCTAGGAAGTATGTTCTTGTATAATAAGGCAATTAGCTTCTAACATGGAAATTTAGAAATACATGTAACCCTAGTCTATTGTTACTTCATTTGTTGTTATAAAGTACAAGTAGTTTAGCAGGTGTTTCTGATTGTCTCTCTTGAATATATCAGAGGTATTCTTTTGCCTATCCACTGTGTCAAGATCACTCTTAAATATTCTGTATATTGCAAGTGGCGTTAGAAGTAATCTTTAATTCAAACATGTCTGGAAAAAAAGCTTGTTGCTAGGTTTCTCTTCCTCCAACAAATACCTGTGATATGCTTTATTTGAACTCATGTGTTGTGGAATATTAGTTAAAGGTGTGTTACTTTTGTTTATGCTGTGGAACGTTTGTTTAATGGTGCAAAGATGTGTTGAATTCTTTTACGTTGCGTTTGTTTAACTCTGTGAAGCTGTGTTACTGCCTGTCTAAAACACCTGATTGGTCTAATAAAGAGCTGAATGGCCAATAGCTGGGCAGGAGAGAGGATAGGCGGGGCTGTTAGGCAGAGTGAAAAAAACAGGGGAAGTCTGAGAAGAGAGGAGCAAGGAGCAAGAAAAGAAGAAAAGAGAGGACTAGCCACCCAGCTACCCAGCAAACCACAGAGTAAGAAGTAAAAAAGCAGGTATATAGAAAGGTAAAAGCCCAGAGGCAAAAGAGAGATGGGATAATTTAAGATAAGTTGGCTAGAAACAAGCCAAGCTGTAGCCAGACATTTATGGGTAATAATAAGTCTCCGTGTGTGATTATTTAAGAACTGGGTGGTGGGCCTCCCAAAGAGTTAAAAAAAAAAAGTGAAAACAACAACAGCACTCATGATCTGTCCATGCTGTGACTTCTGGGATGTGGTAATGTGGCACACGGTGGAATGACTTCCGAGAAGAACATAATCAATCTCTCACTTATGAAAGCAAAGGAAAGGGGCAAAGTGTTCCATGACCCCTTCTGGAACGTGTTCCCATGGCCTAAAGACATCCCATTAGGCCCCACCTCCATTTACCCCTCTCCTAAAAGTATTTTGCTGGGAACTATGACTCATGACATTAACCTGTAGGGTCCAAATTAGAGCAAGCCATAACCATCCCGCCATCCCACAACTGTTCCATTTCTTTGAATAAAGACTGAGAGACAATCCTTGCCGCATTAACCCCTGAGAGGTACAGCACACCAGGGCAACAAGCTTCTGGTTAAAGAAGAGAAAACCCCCAAGTCTAACTACAGAGGTCTGTTCCTGTGCTGAAAATTTCCAAGTCTTGCTTTGCCATTCTTGAAGCATAAAAAATTTACTTCAAATATTTTTTCTAGGTTAAGAACCTTAAGATTTTGCCCTAAAGACAATGTGTTATCTCAAACAACGACGAATTCAACTTGTATTTCATTAAATGATTGCAAGGAATAAAGGAAAAGATTTATTTTTCAAATCACCTTATCATCACACCACTAATGTATATTTCAAATGTTCTGATCTTTTAAAATTTTTATTTTCTAATCTTTCCTTAAACATACTAAATATGTTACCTAAATATTTATTTACAAAAGTTCTTGTCGTTTTCTGTGCTTATAGATTGTGCAGACCTGTATTGCGGGCATGTATGTTACTTATAGATTAAATTAATTATATTTAGAACAGTTCATTTTGGTTTCTATTTCATTATACGGAGTCAAACCTCTTAACCTTACTTCACATGAACATTTGTATTGTTTTGTTCTTCAGAGAGTATTTGCCATCAAAAAAAGATTCTTTGAAAATGAGTACCTCAAAATGAATCAATGAATGAATAAATAAATAAATAAATGGTAGTTGTGATGGCTCATGCCTAAATTTCCAGCTTGAGAGGAACCAGAGAAGAGATGTAAGTTTGAGCAAGCCTGGGCCCTGCAGTGAATTTCAGGCACCTAGACTACCAAGTAAGACTCTGCCCCAACAAATAAAATATTGCAAGAAAAACAATAAAATTCAAATAAGATGATCTTAATGATTTTTTCCCATCTCCAATTACTACTCAATACCTCATTATCTAAATTTAGGAAAAGCTAGTATCACTATTAATGTTAATCAAAACAAACCTACAATGTTATACATAGCATATAAATTTCAACTTACAGGAATTCTCATTATAAATATATTGTTTTAAAATGTTTTTACCAAAATTGAGAACTATTGAACACAATGATAGCTGGGCAACTCTGTTTAGCTTGCACCAGGAGTTCAAGATCATTCT
>JAQHUG010000039.1:2440103-2466653 GCA_028555095.1 Dicrostonyx torquatus | reverse complement strand
CTTATTGCACCCAGGATCACCAACCCAGGGATAGCACCACCAACAATGGCCTGGATCCTTCCACATCACTCATCAATCAAGAAAATGCATCACAGTCTTACCTACTGGCCAATCTTAAAAGGGCATTTTCTCTGCTGAGGTTCCCACTTCCCAAATACTCCAACTTGTATCAGGTTGACACAAAACAGTTCAGTACAAATTGTCACAACATTGCAAAACTTTCCTCAACTCTTAAACAGTTCAGAAAGGATGTATATGCTCCTGTATAATACACAGGAGATAAAAAGGGAAGAGTTGTTGCTCGGTGGCACAGGGATTACTGGGATGAAGCCAAGTATCCATACAGCTAGCATCAAGTGAAATTTCTGCTCGTAAGCCAACCAGGAATGACAGCCATCAGAACACCAGTTGATGAAACAAGGTTGAATTAGCTGCACACATTCATCAGACTCTCATAGTCAAGGATTCACTAGCACAGCTTTTATCAATGAGCCCAAATATGATGTCAAACCAGCAATTCTTTCTTAGAAATATAACACACAAGCAAGGACTATTGTTAAAGTAACAAATCTCTTTTATTCTTGCATAAACCCTTATCTTAAAAAGAAGGAAAAGCCTAACAGAGTAAAACCTCATAATGACCTGAAAGAAGAAAATTAAGGGATCTGATTTTCAAGGAGAATAATAGCAATAAGCTCTAGTCCTGGGCCTTAATATCAATGTGAAAATGGGTCAATGTGTTGATAAAAAGATTATGGAGTATAGCAGATTTCCTGACAACAATTAAACTATATAGTATCCCATTATTACTATACCCTGTGATTCTGTGTGGCTCCCTCTTGCTACATTCTACTTAGTGAGATCCTTAAGAGTAAAGGATACAGAGGTTGGGTGTTTATGGAAGTGTTCAAATATTGTCATTTTTGAACACAATGCTTATGCATCCATGCTCTAGCCTGTTAGCAGTAAAGACAGCATTTGAAATGATTTGTATTGAGGCTGTTGAAAGTAAATCACTATAACATTTTGTCCTGCACCCTTTAGTCTTATTGCCATTATGTTTCTTTTTCTGTTACAGCTCATAGTTGTTCAAAGGAAAATTTTTCTTAATCTTCTTTGTTCAGTATTTGAGGACATGCAGATTAAAGTGAAAAATGGATAAAATGCATAAAGGAAGCACATAATTACATCACATAAATTTAGAGGGGAAAAAAGTGTCTTGAGGAGGTGGGTAGAATTTGAGACTTTGAACATTTTGTTCACCTTTGTCTGTGGCTGATATGTTATGAAATGTCTATGGATGCCTGATAACCCAGATATCATTGAATCTTTATAAACTGTTATATCCCACTCAAAATGTTCTTATAATAAAGTTTAATTGGTAAAATAGGAACAGTAACAGATAAATTTCAATAACCAATAAAACCTTTTAAAACTATGTGAGTGTGGGGGCTGGTGAGACGGATCAGTGGAGAAAAGAGCTTGCTGCCGAGTGTGACAGTGTGAGCTCCATCTCCTAACTCCACATGATGGAAGGGGAGAACTAACTCCAAGTTGTCTTCTGGCTTCCACTCATGGACACACACACACACACACACACACACACACGCTACATAAATAAAAGTGTAATTATTTTTCTATGAATGTGTTTCTCCCCCTCTTCTTCCCTTTTTCTTTCTTAGGATAACTTTCTGCACTGTATTTACCCTCCTAATGATGACAAGGACAGTAAGACTCAGTATGTCTGGCACATTATGTTCTGAGCAATCAGAACAAGTTTTCTGTTCCTGTCTTCCTTCCACAAATATGATGACTTTCATCTTAATTAAGAGTTTATCTTGCACTGTGGCCACAGCTTATGCAACTTGGGGGTACAATGGCAAAATTATGATTGCTTCTGCTTCTTCACAATTTTACAGATCCATTTTTATCATTTACCTTATAAGGCAATCTCTGCATATAATTCTCTTTTCTTATCAAATAAGGACTTTCTCTGTTTCTTTTAAATTAAACACTTCAAGTCTCCCTTTTGGTATGTATTATTACTATAATTACTATGGCAATAGTGATGGAAGGGAGTCATTATTAAGTTAAATAACAGTTACTTGAACAAAAGCACTGCAAAGCCATCATACCTGTTCCGATGAACTGAGACGCACAGGAAGTAAAGGACAAGAAGCTTGTTGCAAGTCTCTTACACCTTTTCTGCTCACAACCCTTTTCTACCCACGAAATGTCTTTGTGACTTTGGGTATATAGGTATACAAAATAGGTAAACAAATTGAAAACCATTAAGAAATGATAAAAAAATTATCTTAAAACAGTTTCTTGATTTGGACATGGTGGTGCAGGCTGGCGATTCCAGCACTTGGGAGGTGAAAACAGGAAGATAGGATAAGAGCTCAAAGTCATTCACTGGCTATGTGGCAAGTTCCAGATAGGTCTGGGCTATGTGGGACATTATCTCAAGGACAAAAAAGATAGCCAATTCTTTGCAACCAGGGCTTCCTGTAAGCCAGGCAAGGACTCTTATCAACTGAGCTGACACCCCAGTTCCAGTACTGAAGATTCTTTAAAGACAGATTCGTGTGCGTACTTATATGACTGAAAGAGGTGCCAGGCAGTTTGTAAGACAGATGACGAACTTGTTTGGTCTTTGAGGAGAGTACCATTGGTCCAGGATTTTGTTGGGTATGTATTTACTATCCATGGCTTTGAAAACAAATTCGTCATTTTTACCAAAGAAATGAAAATTTACAAAATTTCCACACTTTTCCAGGCTAAGTTGAAACCCTGCCGTCCTGGAGCCGCTCTCCCAGTATCTAAGAATCATCCAAGGGTACTCCGCACACAACTTCAACCTCTCCGCATCATCCGCCCGTGACGCCACCGGAAATGCCTGCTTGTGACACTCAACGGCCCGCCCTCTCGCGCTGGGCGCCGGAAGCAAAGCCGACGCGGATGTGCGCCCGCTTCCGGGCCCGGACGCCATTTTCAGCGGTTGGTTTTTTGCTAAGACTCGAGTGGTCGTCCGGCACAATGAGCTACGATTACCACCAGAGCTGGAGCCGCGACGCGGGGCCGCGGGGCTCCGGGCCGGGCTCTGGCGGCGGCGGCGGAGGGAGCCGGGGCCCGGGCGGCGGCGGCGGAGGTGGCCGCGGGGGTCGGGGACGGCATCCCGGACACCTGAAGGGTCGCGAGATCGGCCTCTGGTACGCCAGGAAGCAGACGCAGAAGAACAAGGAGGCCGAGAGGCAGGAGGTATGGAGGGCGAGGCGGGACGTGTTTGCGCCCTGCTCGCGCCGGCGTTGGCTCGAGCTCGGTGCAGCCTCGGCCGAGCCTCCGGTAATGGGTGTGCGGCTGCGCTTCCTACCGCAAGCCATCACTACCCCTGTGCATGCTCTGCTTGCGGACCTGAACTGGGGATGTATGCAAAATTCAATTTCCAGCCCAAGCAGACTTTTTAGGGATGTCATCTTTTCCTTTGGAAGACTTACTGTCACTTTTTAAGTTTTGTCAGGAGCAGCCAACGAAAGCAGTAACGCCCTGTCTTAAAATGCACATCTTTGAGAAGCAAATAGCTAATAGTAGTATTAGCATAAAAGTGGATCACATGCTCGTCTTTTTCCTTTCTCCCTCTCGTTTCTGCATCTGAATTTTCTGTTGAATAGTAGCTCCTCTCGAAGACGGAAACCTACCGTGCCTGCAAGGAAGACTCTGTAGGGCAGTATTTGGCTAATCTCATCAGGGGATTGGCAGTTTGATTTGTATCTTGAAGATCTGTAGTATAGGAAACATCATGCTTTTTGAAATGACCTATTCTAATGAAGAATAAATCATTGCCCAAAAGCTTTCGGGATGACATTTTAGTGACTTAATGAAAAGCGCCTTTTATAATACATAGGAAATGTAATTAAAACACAGACCAGGTTTTTTCATTTTCTCCTTAACCACCTCGTTTTCAAAGGCGCATTTGAAACTTTTAAAATTTATCTTGATACTTTATTACCTTCTTCTTTTTGAAAACACATGCTTTTTTGACCTTGTTTCATCCCTGGCTTTAGAATGCTGCTTTGGTGGGTGCTGAAGCCCTTTGCAGTATAATAGGGGGAAGGAAACTACCTAAACAAGTAAAATAAGTGAAAGTTATTTTTTTCTCCATACATACAAAGGGTGCACGAAACTTGCGCACTGGATATTAGTGCTGCATAGCGCAGGCTGACCCAAGTGCTAGGATTCACGCGTATGCGCCTCAGGGCTGGGCTTTTCTTAGCGGAACCCTTGACTCCCAAGTCCATCCGCAGAGTTCCGTTTGCCAGTGCCATTTATTCCCTTGCCAGATGGATGTGAACATTGACTTTTCTCTTCCGTTTTGGCAAACCTGTTAGCTCTGCTTTCTTGCTTATCTCTACAGCACTTACGGACCTGACCAGTGTTTTGTTTTCTTTCCATAGCTTCTGCACTACTCTTTGAATTATTGAGCCTCCCCCACCCATGATGGTCTCTTAAAAGGGATATTTAAAGCATTTTATTCTTTACATTCCCATCTTGTTCTCTGAGGCCAGGCTCTTGTGCCTCATGCTCGTTGGCATTTTCTGGGAATCATGGGAATCTGGGTTTAACATACCTCCTTGAGTTGATGATTCTGAGCTCAAGCCCTGAATCTGATATAATTCTACTCTTCATTAAGTTGTATACAGTTCTACTCTCTAAAATACATCATTGAATTATCTTTAAGTGTGTTTTTCAGTTGTGAAATTTTCCCGTTCATCACTCAGCTTTTTATGGTTGTATCCTAGAATTTCTATTTCTTTACATAAAAAAAAGTGTGTACTTAAAAAGATGAAAGTATTCCACTGCAGCCTCATTATTCTTTCAACATCTATGCATAGAAAACTCAATTTTTCTGAGCTGGTACTTTAGCCACTATGTTCATAATATATCATACTTAATTTACAGGGATAAGTATATTAGGGGACTTTGAGGACAAGGTTATTATATAGAGAATATGGACTACCTATTAAAATGAAAGAATTTTAAAACATATAGTTTGATGATATAAGGCATACAAGTGAGGATTTCAGAATGGCTGTGATAACCTAGAGCAGTGGTTCTCAACCTTTTTAATGCTTTGACCCTTTAATACAGTTTCTCATGCTGTGGTGATCTCCGACCATAAAATTATTTTCATTGCCACTTTATGACTAATTTTGCTACTGTTATGATCATAATGTAAATATCTGTTTTCTGATGGCCTTAGGTGACCCCTGTGAAAGGGTCTTTGGACCCCAAAGGTCGCAACCCATTGGTTTGAGAACCACTGACCTAGGAAATCTTTGACTAGAGTTAGCATTTGGCAATGCAAGGGCCCATGGATACTTTTGAAGTGAGGGTACGTAATGAAAAGAACGCCTAGTTCTGAAGTCCACAGATCTTGCTTTTCAAACTTGAATATGCACGGGATTCACCTGGTACCTTGTCAGTGCCTATGACTGAGGCCGGGCTTGAGAGAGTCCCCTTTGCTAACAGGCTTCCAAATGATGCTGTAGAAGAGAAAGGTGCAGAAGAAAGCTGGAAAAAAAGATCAAAGGTGAACTAGCCAGAGATGGGAAGAAGAGTATATAAATTGATAGTGGCAGGGAGTGCACGGGTGTCATAAAGATCTTGATGGAAGCAGCTATGGAGACGGGTTAGTAAAACACTGCAGTAGGGAGTCGAGAAATGGAAGGATAAAGAAATGGTGCATTTGGCAGCAGATTTGTTGGGAAGAAAGAAAACTAGACCATAGGGTGGAAAAATTGAAGGACTTCTTCTACTTTGTATTCTTGGTGAAGAGATTGGGCATTAATGACCACTTATTTTCTGTTTGGGACCTGAGAGCATGAGATCAGCATGCTCTCCTTGGTGGCCATCTTTAGAGCTGATTTTGTAGACATGTGTAAACTAAAAGTTCCAGAAGGCCACACAAAAATGTCGCCATGAATTTGACTTAGGGAGTGAGATTAGGTTAGAGGGTAAGTGTGGGCAACTAACTTTCTTATATGTACTTGGATATAACATTACTTTGCCTTTATTTTTTCATTTTAGATGTAAAGTAATTTTATGCATGTTTATATTAGCAGATACCAATTTTTCTTTTTTACAAAATAGAGAGCTGTGGTACACATGGATGAACGACGAGAAGAACAAATTGTGCAGCTGTTGAATTCTGTCCAAGCTAAGAATGATAAAGATTCAGAAGCACAGATATCCTGGTTTGCTCCTGAGGATCATGGGTAAATAGAAAATATTCTTATAAAGAATATCAGAAAGGAAAAGTTTTTGTTGTAGCATTGACTAGACAAAACACAAACAAAAAAAGGCAAGACTTCCGTCTTTAGTCTTTTCAGAAGTCGGATTTAGTCTTCAAGAATCTTTTAAGTGTGGTGCAAATAGAGTTGAAGAAAGAAAAATGCATTTTATTTTTTTGAGACAGGATTTCTCTGTGGCCCTGGCTGTCCTGGAATTCACTCTGTAGAGCAGGGTGGACTTGAATGCAGAGATCATCTGCCTCTTCCTACTGAGTGCTGGGATTAAAGGTGTGCGCCACACACCTGACTCTAGGAGAAGTTTTAGATAGCGTGTTCCCTAAGTGTCAAGAGTGGGTATTCCGTGTGAGATAATGACTGTTACTTGTGTTACCTGCCTGTCTTCTCTTTCCAAACTTCTTCTGTGGGGCGGGTCTACATAAAGTTAAATTGCTGCTTCAGAAGGCTGCAAAAGCCATGTTGTTTGTTGGAAAAATTAGAAGTGTTTGGGGACTGTGTAATGCAGCTTTCCATTTAGATCTCAGGAAGAGCAGCAGCAGAAAAAGAAGTTGTCAGATAAACCAAATCCTTCAAAAATCAAGAGAAGCAAAACAGTAGAAATGGCTGCAAAGCATGAATGGCTGTTGTGTAGATTTTAATTTCTCAAGTACTACAGGGAACTAATTGTGATAACCCATGTAAAAATAGGGGAAAGTCTGAATGTCTTGTAAGAGCCTAAGTGTAGTTCATAACTGCATTGTATTGCTTTCAGTGTTGGAGATTTATTCAGTATTTGGAGAATGTAACGCTTTGTTTTGTTCCAGTCCCTGAGTTCCTTCATCTGGTCCTTCTGTTCTTTATTATGTGGTTATAGGTATGGTACTGAAGTGTCTTCGGAGAAAAAAATTAACTCAGAGAAGAAATTAGACAACCAGGAAAAGAAATCGCTGAACCAAGAAAAAAAGACTTTTAGGATCACAGACAGATCATACATTGACCGAGATTCTGAGTACTTATTGCAAGAAAATGAGCCAAATGGAGGCTTAGACCAGCAATTATTGGAAGATTTACAAAAGAAAAAATCTGACCCTCGGTATATAGAGATGCAGGTAATGGAAGTCAGTCATTGTTCTTTCTACCTTGGGAGAAGTGGGCTTATGGTTGACGGTTAAGTGCCTGGTACGGTTGAGTGCGATTCCTCAACAAGACACCTCCCTCTGTGAGCAGACTTTCTTGGGTGGCAGAGAAGAGCTGGGTGGAAATTCCATACAACCTATGCTGTACCGTAGTCACAGATGCATATGTGTTAAGAGGAGTTGCTTCAGACTGCTAATGCCTGTGGGCACACAATTTTCTAGACCAATCTAGTAAGAAATTGTGAGTCCAGCCAGATTGTCAGAATTGTGAAGTTTCTTCCAGCTCAGGACTCCTTCCTTGTACAGATGATAAAATTTAAAATTTCCAAGGCTAGATGATCCATCCATCTTATGTTTAGCAGCATTTAAGTGTGCTGCTGGAACAAGGGCTGAAGCTGTAAAGATTATCGTGTCAAACAAGCTGTTTAAAGTCCCCTTCAATCTGAACATAAAATTGTATCATTTGTGGATGTTCTAGATGTAGATGTGATAAAATATTCAAATGTGCACACATACATTTTTAGAGGAATTCCAGGGTTTTTTGGGATCCATATCTTATAAGTACATATTACTATTTTTGAGAAGGCCCACTATCCAATCTGTGAGAAAGTCCTAACCCATTGGCTTCATTGATAGGGTTGAATTTCCTATTAGAATAAGATAAGCTGAGGTTGGCCACGGTCGAAATTGTATAGCTGCTTGATGCCCATTATTTGGAGCAATTTGATTTGGACACTGGTGAGACTTATGAGGTGAATTATTTCGAATCTTTTTGCTGAGAGAACTTTTACATTATGAACAGAGAATTGGTTACTGTCTCTCTTTGCTTTGTATAGGTGCAAAATTCAGATGGGTGACTGTTCTAGCCTCAAAAAATGAATCTTCTCTTTCTCAGTCACTAGTAAATGTTTGATTTCTATTAAAAATTAACTATGTTTAAAATTCAGCTTGTGTGTGTGCACGCGCATATGGAGGCCTCGAAGTGTCAGTCCTTAGAAATCACCCACCTTGGGTGTTTAGTTTGTTTTTTTGAAAGAGGGTCTCTATAACTCTGCCTGGCCTTGAATTCAGAGATCTGCCTGCCTCTGGCTGTCCAGTACTTGGATTAAAGTTGTGCACCACCATATCTGGTGTCATCTTGACCTTTTTGAAAAAGGTCTCCCAATCTTTTGGAATTCATCAAGTAACTAGGTTGGTTGGCCAGCAAGCCCAATGATCTGCCTGTTCTTGGTTCCCTAATGTTAGCACACCAACCTGGCAAATGTTGGTTTTGGGGATTAAACTCAGGTCTTCATGATGGCAAGGCAATCAAGCACTTTATTGGTATTGGAGTTATCTCTATTTCTAAAAATGTTCTGAAGATTTATCACTTATTTGAGAGAGACAGAGACTGTGTGTGTGTGTGTGTGTTTAGGCAGCCACAGAGGTGGTGTGGCGAATGCGTTTGTGAGTGCAGGCGCTCATGGAGGCTAAAAGAGGGCATTGTATTGTCTTGAGCTGAAGTGACAGGTCACAACATGGGTGCTCGAAACTGAATTCAGGTGCTCTGGAAGAGCAGGAAGCTTTCTTAATGAGTGAGCCATCTTTCACACCTTACCCCCAATGTGTGTGTATGTGTGTGTGTGTGTTTGTATGCGTATGCACTTGTAGAGGACAGATGTTGATGGATGTTGGGTACATTCTGCCTTAATTTCTGAGACAGGGTCTCTGACTGAACCTGAAGCTCATTACAGAAAGAAACTATCCATTATGGTTTAAAGGCTGTGTAATAGTTTGTACATTAAGGTGACTGCATTTGATGTCCTTATATATTAGGAGTTTTTGATATTATGAAATACTTTTTAAACAACTTAAAAGTTGTAAAAGAAAAAAATTTAAAAAGTTGTAAAAGAAAAATTTAAGATACATGTAATGATTTTTTTATAACTTTTATAATTTTATTTATATAAAAATTACAATTTTTATAATCCATCACATTGACAATCTTATTTATGGTACTGAGAAAATAACCTTACCACAAATAAGTGTGGTAATAATGTCCTTGATTACCTAGAGCAGTTCCAATTTTAATTTTTATGTATTAATACTTGTTTTTAAATTAAAAGTTATTTTGTTTTTTAGTAAGACAGATGTTAAAACTACCTAGTTTCTATGCTGCTGAGGATTGTTTTCATGACACAGGGTGGAGCTAATTGAATATAAATTCTAATACTTCTTAGTATGGGTCCAAGGTTCCAGAATAATTTTAAACATTCACAAGAAAGTTCACATCAGTCAAATAATTTGCTCATTTTGATATTCCATTTGCAATTTGTTAAGAAACTGTGTGAGTCAAAAACTCATACTTTTATACATATAAAGATTTATCAAAAGAAGTTTGTGGCAACCCTATGAAATAAAACCCATGAGATGTTGATGCCCAGAAATTGACTAATAAAAATTACAGTACTGAAATGATAAACTAAATTCTATAATTGTCGGATCTGCTCCAGTGCCTATTGCATTAGTAAATGGTGTATGAATGAATAGGGAAAATCTATGATGATTATCTAGAATAAAAATGGAATAAAGCGATAGAAAAATTTAGAAGTTGTTACTGTATTACTAGTTGATGGGTCACTTGGCATTTTCTAACCTTGAAGAACACACTTCTAGTGAATGTCTTGTGAATTCTGTTTATGCACTATGACATAATGAAAAATTCTTTGTCTAACACATTTATCTGTGATCTGTTCCAATTATAATTTGATGTTTATTCTGAGAATGTTTTTTGTTTAAATTTCAGCGTTTCAGAAAAAAGCTACCTTCATATGGAATGCAAAAGGTAAAAATGCTTTGTGCTTTTTAATTTGATTATCCCAAAAGTTTACCATATTTTTAAAAGAAGATCCACATTGTGAAGAAACAAGTTAGTGAACCTTCTCCCATAGGGAAGTTAACCGAATGCTTTAGAGTTCTTAAAAACATATGAAGCAGTTTTCTGATATTTTTGTCCAAAGACTTAAATTAAATTTTTAAAAGTAGAATTTCCATATGTGTCTCTGGAAGATTATGTTGCTCCTAACTCAAGACCAAGCACTTGAATTAAAATTGGGGAACTACTGAGAATAGTGTTATAATGGATGGGTCCCATTTCATCACACACTCCCTGCATAGAATAACATAGTCCTTTATCTGGCTCTGTCCTCCCAATCTTATTTATTTTTTCTTTTTCTTTGCTTTTCATAGCACTTATTACACCTGACATCTATATGTTCCCCTCCTAGTCTAATGTAAGTTCTTGAGGTCAGGGTCTGTTTGGTTTGTTCTGTATCTTAACTTGGAACAACACTTGCCGATACATTGGCAACCAAAAGCTGTCTGTTGAATGGGTGAGTTACATTCCACTGCAGAGTGTAGTTCTTCAGTGTTTGTGGGGTATTTGGGTACCACAAGCCTGGGATGTCCGAGTCCTTATTAATGGTGTTATATTTTCATAGAAGCTGTACACGTTCTCCTAGAGCCATCTCTAGGTTACCACAGCACCTCTGGTAATGTATGGAAGTGCTGGATACTTAAGTACTGTATTGTTTAGGGAGTTAGGCAGGTTCAGTGTAGGTCTAATTATTTCTTCAAAAATTTTCATCTGTGCTTTAGTTCTCCATGTACAGAAGCCATGGATGGATTTTAAGGATCAAATGTTTACCAGCTGTTTTAGTGTTTAAACTTGAAATGATACACACTGTTAAAATAGATAAGAAAAATTTAAATGTAAATCTAAGTTTTATATTAAAATACATAACTTTTTTTTTAATGGTTTTTCAAGACAATTTCTCGCTTTGGAGCCTGTCCTGAAACTAGCTCTTATAGACCAGGCTGGCCTTGAACTCTCAAAGATCCACCCCAAGGGCTGGGATCAAAGGTGTGCGTGGCAAAAGTACATAGCATTCTTGAAGTAGCAAGTGATTGCTTTGTTAATACAGTGAATTGTTAGTATGAACACTATTAGTGTGTATCTGAAAAGTTTAAGATATCATTTCCTTTAAGATTTATATATGTAATTTATATAATTAGTCTTATTTACTTTTAGTTGAAGAGAACTTGAGATACTTTTTCAGATTTAAGTCAGTAAGTGCTGTTCTTCACTTATCTCTTTTGAACTAGGAGCTGGTAAATTTAATCAATAGCCATCAGGTAACAGTAATAAGTGGTGAAACTGGCTGTGGCAAAACCACTCAGGTTACGCAGTTCATCTTGGATGACTACATTGAAAGAGGAAAAGGGTCTGCCTGCAGAATAGTGTGTACTCAGCCAAGAAGAATTAGTGCCATTTCAGTAAGTAAACTTTCACTTGTGAAAATTCTTTCTCTCCTCTCCAAGGAATTTTGATTGAACTTAACTGGTTCTTAAGATTTGCAGTGATTCTTTATTATACTTAGGAATTGTCCCTATGAGAGCAAATGCTTAATTGGCAAATATTTGATAATGAATACCTGAAAAGTATGTCTCCTCCATCAGTAGTAGATACTTACAAACTCAAGATTAATTAATTCCAGTACAAATCTAAAAACTGAAAAGCCAATAAAATGTTTATAGAATCAACAAGAAGCTGTAGTCTTCTTCATGGGCTGCTATAACTTCTGCCACTAGGCTTACTTTTTGTAACATTAGGGCTGGCTCGTTGGGGTTACTGTCCTACCCACTACCCCACAGCCAGCAAGCCCCAAAGAAAATCACACAGAGAGTCTACATTAGGTTATTAACTGATTGGCCCATTATCTCAGGCTTCTTACTAGCTCCCATAAGTTATATTAACCCATTGTCAGCCACATAGCCAGTACCTTCTCTCAGCTGGGCTGCTACATGTTGCCTTGTTGGAGATCTACGCAGGAATGCCAGGGAGGCTTCCTGCTTCCCAATTTCTCCTGTTCTCCTTGCTCCACCTCTACTTCCTGTCTGGTTTTCCCGCCTTTACTTCCTGCCTGGCCAATCAGCGTTTATTTAAAACATGATTGACAGAATTGTCCCGCACCACTTACTGAGTGTTCTTTCAGTGATCTTTCCTTCAGTGTTTGAGTACGGGAATAATGGTGACCTTTGAAGCCTTGGTTAGTATTTGAATCTGTATTTCTATAGACCCTGAATTTTGAACGAAGTTCCGTAGAGGAAGCATATCAGAACGAGAATAAGACATTGTTTCAGATGTTTTCTTTTTTGCTTTAGTGGTTTAGCACAGGTAATCTGTTAGCCTACCATTGCAGGAGTGGTAGAAAGTGAAAGAGTCAGCAGTGATTATAATTAAATTTTATTTTCCATTTTGTATTTGATAGCCATAACCTTTGAAAATAGGCAGTGAAGGAGTTAAACACTAGTCTCTGCTACACATAAAAGAACAATAAATAGAAGAATAAATGAGAAATTATTAATATGTACTTAATTTCAAATTGCAATTTTCAAGTTTGGACTATGGTTTCCAACTACAAGTCAAAAAGAAAGTAATTAATCAGAAAGTCTCATGGAAAGATGTTTTGAAAATAATGATAAAAAAGAATTTAGTCTTGAAGGTCATTATTAGGATAAATGAATAACAAAAGAAACTGGTAGTGTTCCATCCTCAAAGAAAACATCACACAGTTTTAGGTAACTCAGACATCAGTAAGTGTCTAGTTTCTACCCTCATTTGGAAATCAACTACTTTTTAGCAACTCCAGATTGTCATGACAGTTAAGTGCATTTGTCTAAAGGAATTTGTCTAAAGGAATTTGTATTTTATTTCCAACTGTGTTTCAAATTAAAGGTTGCTGAGCGAGTAGCTGCAGAAAGGGCCGAGTCTTGCGGCAGTGGTAATAGTACTGGATACCAGATTCGTCTCCAAAGGTAAACAGTTTTCACTTTGGTTCATTTTTTTTATATATATGCAGGTAGATTTTAGTGAAACATTGGATCAGGAGATTTCCCCCTTAGATTGATTCTTGTTTTTAGAATTAACATATATTTTACATACTTTAAATTATATTTATTTTTGTGTGTGTGCATGTGCCTATATACCATGGCCTGTGTGTGTGAGAGAGTACAACTTGTAGGAATCAGTTCTATCTACCATACGAGTCTTAGGAATTGAACTAGAGTCCACAGGCTTGAAGGCAATGGCCCCAGGCCCTTTATAAGCTTTTGAAGGACAAGCAGGCAGAGTATAGTGTTCCCTGTAGGTAGTGGAGTATTAGAAAATGAGTTCCCATAAAATTAATGTTTAAAGCAGTTTTAGTATTAGTTGGCATGCTACAATAAACTCAACTTTGAACCCTCAAAGTACCATTTTAAAAATGTGCTTTCAGCCAGGCAGTGGTGGCGCTCGCCTTTAATCCCAGCACTCGGGAGGCAGAGGCAGGCGGATCTCTGTGAATTCGAGGCCAGCCTGGTCTACAAGAGCTAGTTCCAGGACAGGCTCCAAAGCTACAGAGAAACTCTGTCTTGAAAAACCATAAATACTAAAAAATACAAAAACAAAAATGTGCTTTCACACTATAGAATGACTAAAAATAAGCTTTAGTAACGGATCATTATTCCTGTTAAATGAGTGTCTTGTACCTTTTGATCCCATTTGTCTACCCCTTGATAGATTCTATTTAATGATATTTGTGTCATTAACTTCATTATCTATTTCTGATAAGCTTCTTTAGTCCATTTCTAGAGCTCAAGTTGATCTGTTTAAGTGAACAGAATTTTATTTACCAAACCAGAATCTTAGGGGGTCCATAACTTCATTCAGTCTTTGAATGTTAAAGGCTACACCTGTAAAACAAATAATTTTAGTGTCAAAGTAAACTTAGGGTAGTATTTCTCATTACTTCATTGTGGTTCATGCTATTATAATTAAAAGCTAAATATAAAGATTTTTCTCAAACTTTTGTGGAAGTCAGTACTTCTTTAGAAAAGAAAACCAAGAATTAATAATGTGTATCTTCATTTACAGTCGGTTGCCAAGGAAACAAGGTTCCATCTTATACTGCACAACAGGAATCATTCTTCAGTGGCTCCAGTCAGACTCGTGAGTATGTTTCAGTAAAGAAATAAAAAATATAGCAGAGAGCTGAGTATGCTTCCTTATGCTTTTAACCCCTGCACTTGAGAGACAACTCAGAAATTGAAGTCCAGCCGTGGCTGCATGAGACACTCGCCCTTCCCCAAAGTTAAAGACCAACAGTTCACAAATATCCAGAGATGTAATTATTTTATACAGGACTGTGTTGTTAAAAATGGTGGTTTTCAGTTTTAAACTGACTTACAAATTTCACATTTGTCTTCTAGGCGTTTGTCCAGTGTTAGCCATATTGTACTTGATGAAATTCATGAAAGGAATCTACAGTCAGATGTTCTAATGACTGTCATTAAAGATCTTCTCAATTCTCGATCTGACCTGAAAGTAATATTAATGAGTGCAACATTGAATGCTGAGAAATTTTCAGAATATTTTGGTGAGTAAAATTTGATTAATTATGCTAGAAAAGGTATCACAAAACCAGTAAATAAACTTCAAAAGAACAGCAACGAAATATATACAGTACTAAGTATAATGAAATTGAATGTCAACTAATTTATTGTATTTTAACTGTGTGTTCTAAGCATCCCTCCTCTCCCACTCTGAAGATAGCTAGTTTCTTGGTGCTGTCACCAGACAGTGATATGGCATCACTGAAATCAAATCACAGGAATGAGAATTTGTATAGCCGGTGCATGCAGGTCTTCTGTAGCCTTCATGTGCTATCTCAGGCTTGTTGACAGTTTGCTAGGGTCAGTACTCACTTAGAGCAATATCAGTAGTAGTGACTGGTATGTGTTCACTATTTCTTGGAAAAATCTTACACTAGGTACTAGTAGTGCTTTTTGCAAATGAAGCACTACTTTTTGCAAATGACAGTGCAGCCTCAAAACTGTTAACTGACTTTTCCAAGTTTGCATATTGACAGGGATTGTCATTTCATAGTTAACAGAGACTCCGAGGCTTGATCTGACTACTTGGGAAAGTACATTGTGTAGAATTATTCCTTAGTGGTTTCTTTCTCATAACGGTAACAGAAATACTTGGGGGAAGGACAAAAAATTGAAATGTAGATCAACACAGTTGTTTTCAGTCTTTAAGAATGCCTATAGAAGGGGGCTGGAGAGATGGCTTGGTGGTTGGGAGCATTGCCTGCTCTTCCAAAGGTCCTGAGTTCAATTCCCGGCAACCACATGGTGGCTCACAACCATCTGTGGTGAGGTCTGGTGCCCTCGGCCTGCAGACATACACACAGACAGAATATTGTATACATAATAGATAAATAAACATTTTTTTTTTAAAAAAAAAAGAATGCCTATAGAATATATCCCAGTTCACTCTTCATAGCATTATGCTCTAGCTGGGGAAGGGCTTGTCTTTCTGACTGTTAATAGGCCCCTGGAGTTGATAGGAATAACTCAGTTTTATGCAGGTGAGGTACAGAGCAGGGACAGTATCAGGCCCTCTGACCGCTCGTGCTTCTTGGTGTTCGTTTATTGTGTACTTGGTTTGCTTGTTATGAGAGACAAATAGGATTTTAATGGCAGAGATAATCTGTTAGTGACCTTCCCCCGATGGAAACAGTTTAACATTTGATTAGCTCCTGCTTTAGCTCTATCAACCCCCATTCTGGCTGCCACAAAGAATAATGCTTTTTATCTTGTTTGTCAGTTTAACTAAGACTCATCATTTTGCGATCTTGAATATTAGATTTTTAATGTATTTTGAGTTCAATCTAAAATGACCCTCTTTAATACTTAGTTTTTACAACTATGAATGCTTTATCCAGTTTGTAGAAGTAAAATAATTTGAAAAACTAGACTTTTTTAAGTCAGGTGGGAAAGTGAAGATGTAGCACAGAAATGTTTTTTTGGGTTAAGAATATTGTGCTGTCTTAGTTGTAGTGTGTTGATTTTTAATTTTGAACATTGAATACAAAGCCATGGTTATGTTTTTCTCTGCCATTATAGGTAACTGTCCAATGATACATATACCTGGTTTTACTTTTCCAGTTGTGGAATATCTTTTGGAAGATATCATTGAAAAAATAAGGTAAATGTTAGGCAGTAAAATCAAAAAGTACTAATATATCACTCTGCTTGTGTCAGAGTTATTCTTTTCTCACTTTTATTTATTTTTTTAAAGAAAACTATCTTTTCATTTTACATACCAATCCCAGTTCCCTCTCCCTCCCCTACTTCCATTCCCTTCACCCACCCCCCACCCCCCATTCCATCCACATTCAGAGGGTCTAGCTTGGTCTTATGCTGGTTTCTTCCCTGCCCAGCCGGAGTTTGTGAGCTCCCATTAACTCAGGTAAGCTGTTTCAGTGGGTGTCCCCATCATGGTCCTTATCTCTTTGCTCATATTCTCACTCCTCCCACTCTTCAACTTGACTCTGGGAGCTCAGCGCAGTGTTCTGATGCGGGTCCCTTCATCCATCAGTTGCTGGATGAAGGTTTTGTGGTGACTTTTAAGGTAGTCATTAGTCTGACTACAGGACAAGGCCATTTCGGGCTCCCTCTCCACTATTGCTTAGGGTCTTACCTGGGGTCCTCCTTGTGGATTCCTGGGAATTTCTCTAGAGCCAGGTTTCTTGCTAGCCCCATAATGGCTCCCTCAATCAAAATATCTTTTTCCTTGCTCTCCATCTCTGTCCTTTCCCTATCTTGACTATCCTGTTCCTCAAGTTTTCATCTCACCTCCTTTTCCCCTTCCATCCTCTCTTTTCCCCACACCCATGCTCCCAATTTTGTCAGGCGATCTTGTCTCTTTCCCCTTTCTAGATGGATCTGTATCTTTTCCTTAGGGTTCACCTTGTTACTTAGCGTCTTTAGGGTCATAGACTATAGTGTCACCACCTCTTTCATGAGTTCCATTTTGGGATTTTCATCTCCCTGATAGATTTCGTGACTTAAATGTCATGTGATACATTTACTGTATGTCTGAGTCAGATTTTCTTTTGATAATGAATTTAGATCATTCACCCTCCCCATTCCATCTAATTGCTATCCTTTAAATTCTGAGAACCTTTGGGGTTAAAGTAGCTTTAGTTTTCCTTTGTCTCTTCCCACCATCTTTCTCAGAGCTCACAATGCAAGTAAATAATTATTGGACACATACACCTCTTTTGTTTTGAAAACTTATTATAGCACTAGACCTGACACATGCAGGTACTACGTCTGTATCTCCCCTTTGCTGTCATGTGACAGCAGAAATGCAGTTCTAGCATGTGTCTGATACTCCTGGAGTTACTAATTGAAATCCCTGGGTTGAAGTCGTAGCATTTAAGGATCTTATTTTATATAATTTATAATTTAGGGATCTTATTTTATATCTCTACAAGAGAGCTTATGTGCAGTTTGGTTTGAAAAAACTTTCAGAGTCCAAGTTATTCTTTGAAGCTATCATTAGGTCTTATTTGAACTTTCTATTAAAAATATTGTATTTTGGAGCAAACTTAAAACTAAAGATAAAGGTAGCTCAGAAATCATTTTTCATTTAGATTGTTGAGCTGGCATACAGAACTTATGTGCTTTAGTAGGGAATACTTTTTAATCTTAAATGTGAAGTTTTGTGTATTAATAAAATAAGATTTGGGGTAAAATTTGATGAAAAATATAGTGAAAATATTCTTTTGAATCTGGTTTGAAATCTCCAATGTAAAAAGCAGGTATACTTAAAGCCATAATATTTTAAATGTAGGAAGATACATAATACTCTTTTATTTTAGATATGTTCCAGAACAAAAAGAACATAGATCGCAGTTCAAGAGGGGTTTCATGCAGGGTCATGTAAATAGACAAGAAAAAGAGGAAAAAGAGGCAATCTATAAAGAGCGCTGGCCAGCTTATATAAAGGAACTGCGAACAAGGTACGTGTGTGCTGAGACAAGAACACAGTGACTGAACGACTGAACCAGAAGTGGACTTGAAGGGAGAGAATCTCATTCCAGCTAAATGCTGCCAATTTGGCTTACCTGTTATTTATTATCCCAATAATTTTAATTTTCTCTTATCTGTAGATTGGTTGTCCATATGCAGACTGAGTTAACGTTAAGGTTTTATAGCTGATTAAGGTACAGAAAACTTGCCAAGCATGTCATGACTTTCTGTGTGATCTTGGTAGATACTCTGCAAGTACCGTAGATGTTTTGGAAAGGATGGATGATGATAAAGTTGATCTGAATTTGATTGCTGCCCTTATTCGATACATTGTTTTGGAAGAAGAGGTTAGTTTTGTTTAGTTTTTCTTCAAGTAATGCAGTTTTTAATTTTATTAACATATCAAAGTCATGAAAACCTCACTTTCCTAAGTGCTTTTAAAAAGTGGACTGAAAGGAAACCTCAAAATAACATATTTTAGGCATTTAACCTATTTAAAGAAAAGACTAAACAAATTATCTGTGGCTTGTAAATCTGAGTTATTAAGGGTATCTGTATTCATTTAAATAGTAGCTAAAATTCAAAGCTGCTTCAATTTTAGTGAGGATTTAAGTGTGCATAGAATTGTTATTGTGATTATGGATGTGTTCCTCTTCATAGTGATTTCCTGTCTCTATAGGATGGTGCAATACTGGTCTTTCTACCAGGCTGGGACAATATCAGCACTTTACATGATCTCTTGATGTCACAAGTGATGTTTAAATCAGGTATTATATAAATGTATTATACTGTAATTCCAACACTGCTATTTGAAGTCATGTAGTATGCGAAGAAGTTGTTACTTATGGGACTACATTAGTATAGGAGTTTGACGGTCTAAGGCCTGATGGGTTTTTTACTTTAAGAAACAATGTTTTCTAGAAGTTCTTAGTCATAAGTGAAGATGGAACACACAATTTGAAGCTTTTAGTTTTATGAGAGTATTATTTTACCCTTTCTCTGAACTTCCTTAATAAGATTGAGCTTTAAAATTAAAATATTGGTATTTATGGGCTTCAAATTTTTCCCTCTCTTTGGAGGTTTTATTAATAGGATGGAGTTAGTAGCCTTTCATGGATGTGATTTAGAAAGCTGCTTCCTACCACTGAAAGAAATTGTAAGAATTTGGGCAGGGGCTGGATTTCCGGCTCAGGTTAAGAATGCTTGCTGCTTTTCCAGAGAGTCTGAGTTTAGTTCCCACCACTCCACATCAAGAACTGCCTGTGACTTCAGCTCGTCCTCTGGCCATCCCAGGCACCCATTCACATGGTATATTCATACATACAGATACACACACATTAACAGAAAAAAAACTTGTTTTGATCTCGAAAAGAATTGATAAGCAAATGCTTATCAATATGAAATAGATTAACAAAGTAAAATGTAAATGTGCTAACTGAAACTCATTGGAGCCCTCAGAAACCCATTGTAGAAAAGCTCAGTTTGACCATATGTAGAAATATAAACTTATAAGAACTTATCAGAACTGTGTGATTCAACAGCTGAATGTACTGTTTCATACATGTGCCATATATGTTTAATAGAGCTTTAATTTATTTTTTAATTTTCAGATAAATTTCTTATTATACCTTTACATTCATTGATGCCTACAGTAAACCAGACACAGGTATGTTCTTCAATTTGTTTTTTGTCTCAGATTAAGGCTAACTGTACAGCAACTTACTGAGTTTTGTTTATGTTTTGATATTAAAATGTACTTACATTGTTTTCCCGCCCTTTTTGCTTCCTCTCACCTTTCCTGTGCATCACACACAACACTGCTCTTTCAAATTCATGATCTCTGTTTCTGTGTTGGTGGTGGTAGTGTGTGCGAGTGTCTGTGTGTGTGTGTGTGTGTAAACACATTCCTAAATATATAAATGTGACCTGCTGAGTCTGTATATTGTTGGTTATGTGGATGTGATTTTTTAGGGCTGCCCACTTGGTATTGGTTAATCAGCTGGTTTGGTCTTCCCTGAGGAAGGCTGTTTGTCCTGCTCGCAGCATCCCTAGGTGTCTGTAGTCCTCTTTCTAGGGTCAAGGCCTCAAGGCTTTCCCCTTTCCATGTTTATTGATGCTGTCCTTGATCAATTGTGTTGAGACTTCATAGATCTTGCTTCTCTGATATTTCTTGTCCTTGATTAAAAAAAGAGCTGGTTTTTCTTACTTTATGCTCACCAGCTTTTGTTAAGGATGTGTTAAAAGTTGGAGTGACTCTGTTTGCCTCTTGATTGTGATATATTTATAGCATCTGTGGGAGCTTACCAAAGGAGGATTTCCTCATGTTGAAAATGAGTATGTTAATGTTAGATTTATAAACAAGACACATGTCATTTAATAAAGAGAAATGCTAAAATTGTTCACAATATCTCAAGAAGTAACATTGTAAAAGTATCAGAAATTAGTATGCTCTTGATGTGTTTTTTTTTCTTACAGGTATTTAAAAAAACTCCTCCTGGCGTTCGGAAAATAGTAATTGCTACCAACATTGCAGAGACTAGGTAAAAACTATTTTAAATATCAGCTATTGGTGGTTATATAAGTTTTGAGCCCCATATATTATTAGCATAATTAAACCTTTGTTCTCTATAAGATACTTTGTAATCCTTTTAAAAAATCAAATATAAACTTTAGTTTTCTTTTTTTTTGAAGTAGATGTTAGAGTTGTTTTTTAAAATTTCTCTAAAGAATCATGGGAGCTGATGTAGGTTTAGTCCTTTTTTTCTGTTCTCCAATTAGGGATAGTACTTTATAATTAATTACATGCAGCCTTAAACATTTCTAACGTTTTATTGGAGATACTTATAACTCAGTTGCTGAAACAGGTTATTTTCTAGAAGCTGCTGTTAGACCCAGTCCTTTAGGGCTCTCAGAGCTGTCATAAGGTAGTAGAAATGCTAGGAAGATGGCTGTGGGATGATAAGGATGTAGCATGTAATCGCTGCATAAGTACTGCAACTTACAGACTGATGCTGCCTGCTGTAGGGCTTGACTACTATAAAAGTGAAAAACGGGTGAAGAGGAGTGAGAATCTCTAACTACTAAAACCATTCAACCCAGTAAAAAATATTCTTTTTTTTTTTTTTTTTTTGGTTTTTCGAGACAGGGTTTCTCTGTAGCTTTGGCCTGTCTTGGAACTAGCTCTTATAGACCAGGCTGGTCTGGAACTCACAAAGATCCGCCTGCCTCTGCCTCCTGAGTGCTGGGATTAAAGGTGTGTGCCACCACTGCCTGGCAGTAAAAAATATTTTAAATAAAATTAAAAATTATTTTTAAAAAATCTATAGGCTTGGTATAAGTTAATAGTCCCCTTGATGTACTTATAATACTTTATATGTCTATTTTCCAAACAGCATCACCATAGATGATGTGGTTTATGTAATAGATGGAGGAAAAATTAAAGAGACACACTTTGACACGCAGAACAACATCAGTACCATGTCTGCTGAGTGGGTTAGTAAAGCTAATGCCAAACAGAGGAAAGGAAGAGCAGGAAGGTAAGAGAGAAATAAATGCTGTCAGTATTTGGTTTTTAATTGGCATATAAAATAATAAGTTTATAAAATCTTTTTTACATTTGTATGATTATACTTCCCCCTTATCATTTTCCTATACTCAGACAGTTCCTCTTCTGTGTAACATACACCCTCTTCTCTGTACCTTTTGCCTCCTGCATTTAGACTTTTCTCTTTCCACTCTCATCCCTTTTATATTTTCTATGACCATCTACCTGCCTATCTAACCATCATCTGTCTAACTCGTGTGTATGGAAGTTTGCATGTAGGTTCTGCATAGGGGAGAACATTTGGTACTTGCCTTTCTGAGTGCTGGACTTAATATTTTCTGCAGGTATCATAATTTCATCTTTACAATGGATAAAATTCTATTGTGTCTTTATTGTGTGCCACATTTTCTTCATCAGCTCATCTGTTGATTGTGTATCTTGGCTGTTGTGATTAAAGCAGCCCTCAAAAGGCTATGAGACATGTTAGATATTAGATATTGTGTCTTTGTAGACTTAGGCGAGAAAACAAGAAAAACAACAAAAAACCTGAGAGTTTTAGAACTTGTATTCTACAGTGGTTTGAGCTTTTTGAAATACTTATCTGCTCAGAAGTGTATGAATTCTGCCATGTCACTTTTGGCACTAAATTGCAAACATAAATGAGTTTCCAGTGTCTGAGAGCTCACTATATAGAATACATTTAAATATGTTCTTTAATTAATAAATCAGGCTAAGATAGTGCAGGGTTATAAGGTATGCTTACAAGGTATAGCTAGTGTTAAAAGTCTAAACCTGACCACAGTAGATTGCTTCAATTTGAGCAAGGTCAGAGGAATTTCAGAAATAGAGAACTAAATTGTAGATGAGAAAGTCTTTCATTGCTTTCTGAAACTGGAGCATGAGAGCTCCTGGAAGGCAGAGGGGTGAGTTCCAGCATTCTGTAGTACTGAGGATAGCTGCTTTATAAGGACTAAGAGAAGTGCTTTAAGGCTTATATAACAAAATAAGGATATGCAAATGAACTGATCTAATTAATGCACATATATTCAAATCTATTACACCGTACTTAAAATTATTTTAATGTATTGATTGAAAGAAAAAGTAATGTCTAAAAAAGGAAAGAAACCAGAATTATGAAAACAAAGTACAGTTTGGACTTGTGATTTAGGGTCTTTCTAAATAGGAAACAAATAGGGTTTCACAGACATAAAGTAATAGTTAAGTAGTCTCCCTGCCTGTTCTTTCTGTGGCATCCTAAAAGTTGTTCTTATTAATGCTTTTTTTTTTTTTTTTTTTTAAGAGTTCAGCCTGGTCATTGTTATCATCTGTATAATGGCCTTAGAGCAAGTCTTCTAGATGACTACCAGCTACCAGAAATTTTGAGAACTCCTTTGGAAGAACTTTGTTTGCAAATAAAGGTATATTTGTTGGGAGAAAAAAACAAATTAAATGGAGGGTGATGCTGTTGTTTTCAACATTTTTAGTAGAAGAAAGTAATATAACCCTACAAAAAGGGATTCTTTTTATGAACTTCATTTTGCTTGGGTGGGGCCGCTACTTAAACATCCTTCCGATATATGTCTAGCAGTTGTTAATGTTAGGATCAGGGTACCTGTCTTTGATTCTCATGTCCTATCTGGAAACTTTGTTCTGTTTTAGTGAGCAGATATTTTAACTTAATATAAAGTTCCTGTATAAAATTCTTAAGACAGTGTTAGACATATGATACTCAGTGATTGTTATCTACTGTTCCTTAAGTTTTGTGGTTCAGAGGATAGGCAAGCTCTCTGCCACTGAACTAACTGCACTTGCGCACACACACACACCCTGGTTGGTGTTTTTTGTTTTGTTTTGTTTTCGTTGTTGTTGTTTTGATTTTGAGATGGTCTCAGTAATTGGTTCAATCTGACCTTAAATTATTGATCATCCTGCCTCAGCCTCCTGAGTAACTGGTATTACAATCCTGTGCCACCAGGTCTGTTTAGCTGTTATATCTTCAAATCCTCTACCGTGTGTGTATGCGCGCGTGCACGTGTGTGTGTGTGTGTGTGTGTATGCTCAACTAACCCTGTTTCTAAAGTAATCAGTAATCAACTTGTTGGGTTTTTTTTATATAACTTCTCACTAGTTAATTTGCTCTTGGAAAGTGTTATATAAACTTTTAAGTTCATGTTTTTATGACTTTGATCCATATTTAACTATTTGTCTCCACAGATTTTAAGGCTAGGTGGAATTGCTTATTTTCTGAGTAGGTTAATGGATCCACCATCAAATGAAGCAGTATTGCTCTCCATAAAACACCTAATGGAACTGGTAAGTATGATTCTTCTTTTAAAAAGTATTACTTGGATTTAGCATGTTACAACATGTATACTAGCTACTTGAAAATTTTTATTACTCCAGAGACCAGCACTGTCAGATTTGATATAACACTTTACTCATGTTTTTCAGATATAAGACTCCGTGTATTTTGTTCATGTGCAAGACTGATTTCAAGTTACATGAAATCTTGAACTTTTTCTTTAGTGGTTTTCATATGTATTCTTGAACTCTGTTGACTTATTTTACTTTTATTCTCTTGTCATATTTAAATATTTTTATGGTAGAATAGACTTTTGATAAAAGACAACCCTTACATTTTAAAATATATATAAATGTTTTATCTCTATGGTGCCATAATAATACTTGAACGGGCATTCACTATTATAGCTTATTTCCATAGAACAAAATATTTTGGGTTTTGTTATTTCATTTTTATGTTCTGAGAAACTGTTCAGTGACTGTAATTGACAGTCACTTCTCCATAGGACCATGTTGACAGGACTGGCCATGAATTAATGCCCAAAGTAGTAAGAGAAGCACAAGAGATGAGAAAAGTGCTGACCACTATTGTTCGCACCTATGTGTGGTGATTTCAGTAACGATTAGAAATTCATTACCTCAGTTATACCTCCGCATATACATGTGCTTTATAGTACCTCTCTGTACTGTACTGGAGCATGTAGAGAAAGAACATTCTTTTTGCCTGCAAAGTCATGTTGGTTAGTGTTGGGTTGGACGGTGTCAATGACATGTTTTGTTTCACAGGTTTGAAAGCTATCCATGTGGATAATTTTAAAGAATTTAGATTTTATAGCACCGAGATGGGCTTTTTAAATAATAAATTGTTTAAAATAGCACTGTAAATTATCCAGCTGTGTCCTTATATTTCCTTGGTGTCTTCAGAATACTTTTCTAGTTGCCCTAATTTGAACCAGTTCACCCAGGGAATTGGAACTAAACTCATTTCCACGTATCTCTTATCTCTCTTTGCATCGTAGCACCTAAACTAGACTCTAGGGACTTTGCTTTTCACCCACTTCTCTTTTCATAACTGCTTTACCACAGGCGATTTTCTTTATTTCTGATATTACATTTTCAAGTTATAGATTAATTACGTTTGTTTGAATAAGTCACTGGTGTTTGCTGATGTTAGAATTTATTTTTTTGTGCTTGGGCATTTGGGGGCTTAAGAGAATGATTGGTGGCCTGTGTGTTTTACAGCTAACTACAGTAGCTTTAATGTTGTGCTTTGCTAGGCCTACTCTAAGAAAATTCTTTCTTTCAGAGCGCTTTGGATAAGCAAGAAGAATTAACACCTCTTGGCGTCCATTTAGCCCGATTACCTGTTGAGCCACATATTGGGAAAATGATTCTTTTTGGAGCTTTATTCTGTTGCTTAGATCCAGTCCTCACTATTGCTGCTAGTCTGAGCTTTAAAGATCCCTTCGTCATTCCATTGGTAAGAAAGACAGAAAAAAGGCTGGGCATTTTTAATGCTAAAATGTATTTTTAATACATTTAAATGCTCACATGTATTTTTCATTGTATTTTCAATAAAATATTCATAATTGTTATAATGTCAGAAAAATTTAAGCTACAACTGTTAATTTTTAGGGAAAAGAAAAGATTGCTGATGCAAGAAGAAAGGAGTTGGCAAAGGAGACTAGAAGTGATCACCTGACAGTTGTAAATGCATTTGAGGTAAGAAAAAACCTTGTTCTTCTTTATAGAAGATTATTTAAGAGCATGTTTTATAATACTTTTAAGTGACTATATCTATATCTCAAGAATCGGTTGCTGAGAAATGGTTAAAATCTGGTGAACATTTTACAAAAGTTTCTGTACAACTTTCTCTGTTGTACAAGAGTTCATCGTTTTGTTTTGGGGAAAAGCTTATATAAAAAGTAAGACTGAAACAGATGAACACATTATCTTGTTTCTCATATGTAACGTTCCTTGTGTCTTTATCTCCATGACATTGTGTCTACTAATGCTCTACTCTCAGAGTCAGTAATACAGCCTTTTGATAGAATATTAAAATCATGTACACATGTGTATATTGTGTGTGTGTGTGTGTGTGTTAGTCTGTGTAAATACAACCTCAGATCATAAAATGTTACTTGTATAAATATTTTATATGTGATTTTTAGGGCCGACCACTTGTATTGGATAACCAGTTTGGGGACTTTTCACTGAGTAAGACTATTTCTCCAACTCTGATCATTTCTTAGGTACCTGTAATTCTTTGTCTAGGGTTGAGGACCCGTGAGAGTTTACCCTTCATGTTAGTGTGTGACTGTCTTCCATGTTCAGTTCTTATCTAGGCAGCCTTGGTGATGAGACTTCATGGGCATAGCTT
>JAQHUG010000039.1:2420964-2433475 GCA_028555095.1 Dicrostonyx torquatus | reverse complement strand
ATATATGTCTGCATGTCAGAAGAGGGCATCAGATCCCATTATAAATGGTTATGATTCACTGTGTGGTTGCTGAGAATTTAACTTAGGATCTCTAGAAGAGCAACCAGTGCTCTTAACTGCTGAACCATCTCTCCAGCCCTCCTTTTATTATTCTACTTAAGAAAACCATGTGTTTGAAACTGAAAATGTATGATAACTTTGAAATTTATTTACTAATATTCTTTTTTGATGAATACTTGATGCACAGTGGAAAGATTTTGTGCAAAATACACAATATGTTAGTATAATTTACACTATTTTGCACATGAGTAGCAGTGTTAGGTACTGGAATCATAAGGAGTTTAGGTTTTTTGTCCTGAGTTTAAAAATCTTTGACGTCTCTGCAGAGAATATGAAACATCAGTGAATAAACTGTTAATAAAATAAAGATGGAAACTGCTTAGTAGTCGTTGGTGTGGTGATGTGGGGTTCCCTTTTGTATGCTGTGTTTGCTATTAATGAACAAAGAAAACTGTCTTGGCCTGTGAAGGGACAAAAGAATAGAGCTAGGCAAGGAAAACTAAACTGAATGCTGGGAGGAGGGAGGCCGAGTCAAACAGAAGACATGGAGCCGCTGCCGGAGACAGATGTGCTAAAACTTTGCTGGTAGGCCACGACCTCATGGTGATGCACAGATTAATGGAGATGGGTTAAATTAAGATGTAAGAGTTAGTAAATGAGAAGGTAGAGCTAATGGGGCAAGCAGTGATTTAAATAATAGTTTAATAATAGTGATTTAATAAATAGTTTCTGTGTGATTATTTCAGGAGTCTGGACAGCCAGAAAACGAGCAAGTTTCCCTTACAACAGTGTAGAACCATGAAAGTGATTTTTATCATTTCTTTGTTCAATAGGGTTGGGAAGAAGCTAAGCGACGTGGTTTCAGATATGAAAAAGATTACTGCTGGGAATATTTTCTGTCTTCAAACACATTGCAGGTAACGTTGAAAGATTTGCACTAATCATATATACTAGATTAGTATATGTGCAGGCATTTTGTCCAGTTATATTTATAGTAAAATTAACTACATACAAAGAGTATGGGTGCCTATCAAGAAATTAACATTCTATTAAAAAGTCCCAGTCATCAGTAAAGTAAAAAGTGATATGACAACTCAGAAAGATACTATAGCCAAAAAATTACAAAAGACATAGGATATTTCAAGAGAAATACTATAATAACTCTATCGTAGGATAGGGTTCCTGAAAAGACTATCCATTCAGTAAAAGGAAAGAAGATAAGACAATTAAGTGTGAATTTTCAAGGGGAATGGGGTTGGGGTCTGCTAAAAAGCTAGATTGAAGACCAAAGAGCACTACAAAACAGACTCCTAGAAAGAAAATTATTGGCATAAAGGGAGGCTTTAGGCATTCAGGATGTGCAGCTAAAAGCCACAAAATTCAAGTGATAAATAAAAGTTAAGGATAAGAATGATCCATCAATGCAGTATCACTGCATAAGAATTTTTTGTGATGGAATCTTGCCCAGGCACTTTTCCCTGACTGTTCCCTGAAGTGGAAAAATAAAATGCACTATATTGTGGAAAGATGGCTAAATTCAAGTTATCTGTGAGAATAGCATGCTCAATTGAGATATGTCAATGTATGACAATGTATGACAAGGGCAGGGCGAGCACTCAAGAAATGCTCTTCTTTGAGTTTCTGAAAACAGCCACTGACAGACACAGAATCAGGGAGTTTCAGCTGTGGAGCTTACATGTCCCATGATGGACAGTGCATGCTGAAACTGTTTAGATACAAAAGGAACACAAGGTAGTGAGGGAACTACATAGTGAGGACTGTATAAGATGATTTCCCTAAAATTCTAATGCTATAATGACCAGGAGGATGTACCTGTCAGACTTATTTAGAAGAATTACATGGGGAAACCAATTTATACCTTTTGTCAAAAGAAACACTTTTATGTAACCAATTGTATGTATTATAATCTTTGTTAAACTTGAAGGAATTCCTTAGAAAACATTTCTGTGGTTTTGAAAACCGATTGATCTGGACCATTGAATTTCATTTCTGTAACATGAGGGTCCTGCTCGTTGGGGTTTCTGTCCTTCCCAGTACCCCACAGCCAGCAAGCCCCAAAGAAAATCACACAGAGAGTCTACATTAGGTTATTAACTGATTGGCCCATTATCTCAGGCTTCTTACTAGCTCCCATAAGTTATATTAACCCATTGTCAGCCACATAGCCAGTACCTTCTCTCAGCTGGGCTGCTACATGTTGCCTTGTTGGAGATCTGCGCAGGAATGCCAGGGAAGCTTCCTGCTTCCCAATTTCTCCTGTTCTCCTTGCTCCACCTCTACTTCCTGTCTGGTTTTCCCACCTGTATTTCCTGCCTGGCCAATCAGCGTTTATTTAAAACATGATTGACAGAATTGTCCCGCACCACATTTGAACTAAAGTTAGTTCCTCTTTATAAAAACTTGTTTTGGGGATGGTCTTGCTTACGGCCCAGGCTGGCCTGAGGTTCCCAGTTCTCTCTCAGCCTCCTAAGTGACTTGGATTACAGATTTGTATCATAATGATTGGAGAAAAAAAGCTTTCTAATTTATTCTCATCTCAATGTAGAAGTGGTACAATATACCTGTAATCCTAGTACTCAAGAGGTGACGACAGGAAGAGCATCAGGAATTGAGAGCTAGCCTCAGCTTCATAGTGTGAGACCAGCTGGGCTATGTGAAATTCTGCTTCAAAAATCCCATAAACAAACACAATGGATCTCATCTTAAGCTATACTTCTTTATTATTCCTCTTTTGGTGTGTATGCATAGTAAGTGTCTGCAATATTAATGATTATGAAGGTAACTGAGGTGGGCAACATTTTTCTTTCACTGTGCTGAGCCACCTGTCATTTCTGCTTGACTCATGGTTTCTCTTAAGAAAAATTTTCCTGTGCAGTAGGCTAACAGTAGTTAATCTTGGTAATTGGGTTCTTTTGTTAGTTTCTGCTTGTTTTTTTAAAAGAAAGAGTAAAGGGCAATTCCAAAACATCTTGCAAAATGGATTAATTCTTTAAACCTTAGTGTTTTTCTTCCTTACATCATGTAGTTTTTATTCCCTCCCATTAATAACTTTAGTCTTTCAGGCTAGTATCTTAAAAAACATTGATCTCTGTTATTAGAGTACAAAAGCAATCACAAAGAATAGACAGTAGAATGTAGTTGTGTTCTAGTAAAATTTATTTACAGAAACTTGTTTTTTGATTTTCCATTCCCTCACTAAATGATCACATTTGAGAGCTGAGCTGAAGAGATAGCTCAGCAGTTCAAAGCTCTGGCTGCAGAGGAATCCCAGATGTTAACCAGCACATGCATCTGATGGCTCTTAACTGCCTGTACCACCAGCTGTAGACTTCCACAGGCACCTGAACGCACATGAAAAAACACACATGTAATTAAAACTAAATGTTGTTGCCAGGCGGTGGTGGCGCATGCCTTTAATCCCAGCACTTGGGAGGCAGAGACAGGTGGATCTCTGTGAGTTCGAGACCAGCCTGGTCTACAAGAGCTAGTTCCAGCGCAGGCTCCGTAGCTACTGAGAAACCCTGTCTCGAAAAACCAACCAAACTACAACAACAAAAACACCAACAACTAAATGTTGTCTTAACTGTATCACATTTTTGTACCAGTGTTCTTGTAAAGTAGGAGAAGCTAAAATCTAAATGGAGGTGTGTGTGTGATTTATAGATAGGTTTTGTGTGTGAAGAATTCTAGCTGTTTGTTACCATGCCCTCTAGATGCTGCACAACATGAAGGGACAGTTTGCTGAGCATCTTCTTGGAGCTGGATTTGTAAGCAGTAGAAGTCCCAAAGATCCTAAAGCTAATATAAATTCAGGTAAGCAAAGGTTACACACACACACACATGAATGTACGCACGCATGTATGCGCACACGCGTGCACACATACCCCAGCATAAATTACTTGCCTTTAATGGTCCATTGTCTCAGTATTTTTCTTTCTACTCCCAATAGATAATGAGAAGATAATTAAAGCTGTCATCTGTGCTGGTTTATATCCCAAAGTTGCTAAAATCCGACTAAATTTGGGTAAAAAAAGAAAAATGTAAGCATTGAAGATTGTTGTGAACTACTTACAGCTCTTTCTTCATCTTTGGATGTAGAAATGTATTCTCACTCCTGGTTGCTGGATTCTGTGCATGTCTGAGAACTTAGATGTGTGGGAATTATTGAGCATAGGGAACTGTCCCTTACACACCGATTACTCACTCGTCTGTGCACCCATTCACATAATAGGTTAATAGAACATGGACCTTCTGTAAACACCCAAGGCTGACCGAGCAATGTGAGAAGCAATTCCTGACGAGAAATTGGCTAAAATGGATTTTGTTTTATATGTATCTATTTTCCTTATTCTTGTTTTAAGAAAAACGATATTTTGTTAGTTTTTAAAATAAAATTGTAATTTCACTTTTTGGAGAAGTGGAATCAATTTCTGCATAGCCTTAGTTCCAGCTGGAGATAACAGTAAAGAATTTCTCTGCTTCACAGTTTGCTCTAGTGGGGGTACTGAGAGAGAAGGCCAAGGGCCCTGAATTGTTGTCACCCCTTGGAAAGTGTTCAGTGAAGTCTCATTAGCTCAGCTCATTAATTCAATTCTGATTTTAACTTTGCTTTATCCCAAGGAATTGATTACAAATGCTTTTTAGCATGTGTAGAGCAAATTAAATAGGTACACGTCTATTTGCTCTACACATGTAGCAGTGGGGAAATTATGGCTTAAAGTTATGTAGTAATATGTGAAATATTAGTATTAATGCAAATAAAAATTCTGGGATAT
Organism: Dicrostonyx torquatus; assembly: GCA_028555095.1. NCBI lineage: Eukaryota > Metazoa > Chordata > Mammalia > Rodentia > Cricetidae > Dicrostonyx > Dicrostonyx torquatus. Next base: position 2,428,619 of record JAQHUG010000039.1, on the reverse strand, counting down.
CTTGTGATTATAAAAATAAAAATACAGACTGCCAAAAATGACCATCATTAGGATACTGCTCTAGAGCTGCGATTCTCAAACTGTGTGGTCCATGTCGTGCCCCACGCCCAGGAACATTTAACTAGCAGCATAACTAGAAGAGATCTTTCTGTTTCTTAGCTTGAGACCAGGTATATAATAGACCATTAAATATTCTGTAATGTACACAAAACTTCCCCAAACTAAAAATAGGTTAAATTTCATGGCAAGCAGATGAATTTTAATCATCTAGCTAAATTATTTGTGACTAAATTATCTATATTGCAAATCACCTAGGTTTATTTGGAATTTTGTAATTTTGTTGCTGTTTTGTTTTGAGGCTTCCACATCCTTATAAATCAGTAGTTTGCTAGATTTCTATATCTAACTTTGCTGATACTTTAATATGGAAGCTTGAAAACACAAGCGTTTTGTTATCTCCTTCTGTCGTCTTGGGAGAGCTTCATGAGGAAAGGACGGTTTCCGTTAGATTATTGTACTTGTTCAGCTGGTTCTGGGACATTCACCAAATTTTGTAGGCCACAGTTTTCTTAAATAGATTTTTACTGGGATGCAGTCTTGCCGACTTATCTGTATGTTGTCTGCTTTCATGCTTCTCTAGTACTTAGTTGCTAAGGGCACCAAATGCACATCCACTCTATGCAGAAGTTTGCTAACTCCTACTTCAATGATACAGGGATGCAGAATGACACTGATTAAGTTCACTGCGAGAAAATAATTAATGTTTTTATTCTGAATCATTCATAACCCTGATTTATGATTTTGATGGCTTAGTAGGCAGGCACTTGTTGCCAAGCCTGACAACCTGAGTTCCATATCCTACTTCTGTAGTTGGTTGCTTTTTACACTGTTACTCTTTGCTCTTTGGGGGAGCCCACCACCCATCTACCAAATAAATACACACAGAGGCTTACTCTTACTTGTGGATGCCTTTGCTTATATTATCTCATCAATCTTTTGCCTCTGGGCTTTTACCCTTTTCTGTTTCTGTAGCTCTCTCTTTCTTACTCTGTTGCTGGCTGTGTAGCTGGGTGACTGGCCCCTGATGCCCTCCTCTCCACCTTTTCTTGCTCTTTCTCCCTCCTGATCTTTTCTTCCCAAATTTCTCCTCTTGTTTTTTCTTTCCGCGCACCAGCCCTGCCTTTGCTTTTCTGCCAAACTATTGGCCACTCAGCTCTTTATTAGACCAGTAAGATGTTTCAGACAGAAAAACTAGCAGAGCTTCACAGAGTTAAACAAGTATAACGTGAAAGAATGCTACACATCTTTGCATCATTAAGCAGATGTTCCACAGCATAAACAGATGTCACACATCTTAAAATAATCCACAATTAACTAACATGGCAAAGGGAGAGAATGGTCCTAGTTGTCACATACACCTTCCTTCCCCACACAAAATAAACCACTGTAATAAAAAGAAAGCCCCTAAGAATTCAAAGAGTAATCTGCCAAAAATTTGAGTGATGAAAGGCATTTGAAAACATTTTAAAAGTTCCAAAGATAAGAACACAGCTATTCCATGGGACTCAAGTTCTATTCCCAACACCCACATGGCCACTCACAACTGTAACTCCAGTCTTAGGGGATCCAGTGCCCTCTTCTGGCCTTGGTGGACATCAGGCACACACTGCGCTGCACATATATACATGCAGGCAAAACACTCACACACATAAAATAAATCTAAAAGAAATTTCAAGAATCAGTTTTTGCTAAGTCTCTTTTCAACAAATTTTAATTTTTAATTTTGTGTTCTTCTGGGAACACAGTTAACCAATGTACGTTTTTCATTGGTTATTTCACAGGTACAGTATAGGTTGAGGGCCATGGTCCTAATGAAATACAGACTCTTAGATAAGCTCCCTCCTACTCATTTCACACGCTTTCTTCATGCTTCACTGTGCACTGTGTAGGTAGAGTCTGTCACCTGTTCGCTGTGTACAATTATTAAAACTGTGAGTGGACTTGTTGTTAGAATGTAGAAGAATCATATTTTGCTCATGTGCTTTGACCTGTCCTTAATCAGATGATATTTTCCTCAAAAGCTGATTTTTAAATGTATATATAGCAGACATGTACTCAACCCACATGTGATATATTTTTAAAGATTGCTTCCTTTGTTTGATTTTAACTAAACTGCTCGTTATTTTTTAAAGTAATATTTTATAGTAATAAGGGAAAAATCCCTTAAGATACTTATGAACTGAATTCTAACTTCTTTAAAGGGTAAAAGTTCACACAAAGTCTGATGGTCTGGTTTCTATTCATCCTAAGTCTGTCAATGTGGAACAGACAGACTTCCACTATAACTGGCTGATCTACCACCTGAAGATGAGGACAAGCAGTGTAAGTGAACATGTAGCATAATCTGAATGTCAGTGTTGTACTTTTATGCTTTAAAAATTGTATTTTTTTTCTGAGATGCATTGTAGCTTTATTTCTATGAGTAATGTACTTTTTGTATATTTTCATGAAGTACATGAGTTACTTGATTTATGTGTGTTTTCTTGAGAGCCTGCTTTCAAGAAGTGCTGTCAGGAGTTTGCACTATGTAAAGATTTATTGGCATGACAATATAACTATCTGTGTAATAAGTTAATAAGCTTAGTAGTGGTCAAAATAGAAAGTGAGGTTCTACTTTTTCTATATTGATATACAAATAAAGTACTCTAGGCTTTATTTGTGTTCATTAGTTTTGGCATTCAGAAAATGCTCAAGGGAAATCATATGATGTAGAACAAAACTGTAAAATCTCAAGGAATTAAGAATGGTTCATTTAAAATGTTATTTTTTCAGAATCACCTTAGCAGGTTAATACCTGTTTTAGAAGGACGCTATCAGTGTCTGCAGTGTTGGATTGCTGTGGTAGGAGTCCGCGTCTACTTCCTCATGTGCTTGTTTATGTTAACGCCCTTCACAGATTTACTTGTATGACTGTACAGAAGTTTCACCATACTGCCTGCTGTTCTTTGGGGGAGATATTTCCATCCAGAAAGACAATGGGCAGGAAGTTATTGCTGTAGATGAATGGATTGTGTTTCAGTCTCCAGAAAGAATTGCCCACCTTGTGAAGGTAACTAGTATTAATGATTGTTAGTTTGCAGGCAAATGAGTATGTGCTCTTGGGGCCACCGGATGGCTCAGCATGTAAAGCAGCTCGCGGCTGAGCCTAAAGACCCAGTGATTGCGTGTTTAGAGTACACATGGTAGAAGTTTTCTCTGACCTCCACACACAGTCCACGGCACACATCATGGCCCCCAAGATAAATAAATGTTTCTACAAGGCAAGTTTCTTGTTCTATTGCAAAGAGAGCCAGTGTTGACTGATTACAGTTTTCCAAATTATTTTTGATATAGTAATAAACTCTTCTAAAGACTTTTGGAGATGAATGTTTGAATCTTTTAACGATACTTTTAGTTGGTTGCTCTACAGATATTTTGCCTTTCTAATAGTTTATGAAAAATCCTTGTCACCACAAAAGTCACATTTGTCTTTGACATCTAAAAATCCATTTTCCCTGATGAACATGTCTGCTTCCTTCAACCTTAGGGACTAAGAAAGGAACTGGATATTCTTCTGCAAGAGAAGATTGAACACCCTCACCCTGTAGACTGGGATGACACTAAGTCCAGAGACTGTGCAGTACTCTCAGCTATTCTAGACTTGATCAAAACACAGGAAAAGGCCATTCCAAGGAACTTGACTCCACGTTCACAGGAAGGATATTATAGCTGACAGCTTTCTGTGAAGGCCTAAACTCACCCTGACGTCCATGGTTCTCTCTCTTTCTCTCTCCTTTTTTTTTTCTTTCTTTTTTTAGGTTTTGGGAAAATGCCAAGCCTTGGGTTATGAATCACTTTTGTGTGTAAGATAGAAACTTTCAGTGGGTAGTAAAGAGTTAATGTGCATGATTCAACAGTGTCATCTAGCTCCTGTAAAGACACTGGGAAAAGCAGTATGCTCTCTGATCATATACTCTATTGTAGATATGTCCACACTTTGGGAGAATTCTTCTTCCATGTATTAAGTGTTGTACCATTGAGAAATTCTTTTATGCCATTATGCAAAATTAATTTTCTGTCCATAGTGACTGTCTAGAGACAGTAAAAGTAGTATGTTTGGCCAAAACCAGTGTGTAGTTAAGAATTTGAATACAACCACTTTTTTAAAATGAACTTATATTACAAGTAAGTTTTATGTAATAAAGCCCAGTATTTAATAAAATGTACAATGTGTAAATCTCAGCTAACTTCTTGGTTCGTTTTCTAGAAGTCTACCTGTCACTTAGCTCACTTGGTTGTTCTTTTTAAAGTGTTCTTCACCACCTTACTGTCCTGTGTAGTACATTGTAGCAACTGAGCACACGTCTGGATGTGATGGTAGAGGTTCTGTCCCAGCTCAGGCTCTTTTCCTTGTCTGAAGGACAGGTAAAAGTTGTGAGGATTAGACATGCTGATGTGTGTAAAGGACCATAGACTTGCGTCTGATGCATATACGCCTCACACAATCTTTGTTGTTATTTGTCCATACAATATTTTTAATATATTTTACCATTTCTATTTTGTACCGAGGATCCTGGAGATGGTTGAGCCAAAGGCTTCACACATGCTAGACAGAAGTGCTGGATAACTGAGCCACATTCCCCAGCCTTATGCACATACACCATTCTTATACTTCTTTACACTCTTGGAGGAGTGTGCCAAAACATGGCTGTTTTCAGGCTTGTTAGAACTGCTGGTTTTTAAGTATTTTGACTGCCTTCTTGGTTTCTTGCTTGAGTCCCTAACTCTAGCTTAATGATGTTGGTTTTTCAATGTAAGATAATCAGGTTTGGTCTTACTTCCCTCATAAGTAGTGAGGTGACCAGGGTGTATGATTATGAATTTGCTGACTGCACTGGTCCCGCTACTCCTCCCGTGTCTTGAGTGTATGTCACCTGGCACTGTGTGCGAAGATTTGAATGTCCTGCATCCTGAATTTGTTCTTTTGGATTGTCTCACCAAAATTAAGTCTTTCCCTGAACTCTCGGAGTGACAGTGGTGTTACAATACACGCTAAGTTTTGCCCCTAAAGTCAAGGTGTGTTTCAAGCAGGTATTTCTTCTCCACAGCAAGGAAAGCATGCTTCAGAACTGTTTACAGATGAGCAGTTCACAAAGATTAAGTGTGGTATTGCACCTCCCCATCCCCCCACCGTGATGTCTCTGCAGCAGCTGAGTTGGGAGAGGGTGAGTTGCCCATCGCTCTGAAGGTTCTGCTACTGCCGTGTACAGACTGGGGCTGCTAACTGGAAAGTGCTTTCCAAGCCTCAAAATGACTTGTTCTGGAGTGGTCTTAAAAGAGATAGGTCATCAAAATAAAAGCCTGTGTGTGTTTCATCACTTTGTACAACAGAGAATAAGCTGGAAAAATCACTGAGACAAACTTACAAGGAGACACAAATATTGTTTTACGAGCATTAAGTTCATGCATATGATACCTTCCTAATTAACTGACCTGGTAAAAAAAAAAGGCTCTGGATAATTTTAAGTCAGTTAATTGCTGCATTTGTAAAACAAAATCTACTTTAAAATTCCTCTTTCAATATCCATGCACCCAAGCTAAGTAAATGATGGCATATATTTGTAATAATCCTCTTTGTTAAACAGCATTTTTGTTCTGATTTTTTTAAAACTATCTTGACTAGAGAATATTTGAAAATGTATCTAGCAAAGTAAATCATGTTACCATTGTTAGTTTTTGATAAGTTCCCATACCTTCTTAAAGCTTTAAGGTATTCTATCTTTAAGAGTATAGCTCCAGTATGTTGTCTCATGCAGCTAACACACAGCAGTCTTGATAGAGAACATTCTCATCAACCTAAAATTGTCATTGTTGCTTTTGCAGGCAAAATTGCCCTTCCCCTGTGGCACCCAGTGATCAGCATTTCATCAGTTTTGCCTTTACTAGGATTTCCAGGAATGGATTCACACAGTCTACACGACCAGCCTTTCACTTAATATAAAGCATTGAGATAACGTATATACTTAGTGTTCATAGTAGTGATTTTTATTGTTAGGTATTCTCTTTATGGTTATGTCATTATATCCATTTATGGCTTGATGGACATTTCGCATATGTTCAGCATTTTTGCTGTTAATAAATAAAGCTGCTCTAAATGTGTAGCCAGTTGTCATATAGTTCCATGTTTTCACTTCCTGTGTAAATATCCTGAATTAAGATTGTTCCATCAGATGGTGAAGTGTCTATTGTTTTTAAGATTTTTATTTTGATTTATGTGTATATGTTCCTATATAAGTTTATATGCATCCCATGTGTGCTGGTATCTGTGGAGGCCAAAAAAGGACATTAGAGCTGCCATGTGGGTGCTGGACACACTGAACTGAGACACTGAGTCTTCTGACTCAGATGACTAAGTCATCTCCAGCCACCTGGTACAGTGTGTCTTTAATAAGACTTCACACGTGATGATACCACTTTTGCTTGTGTGGTGTCTTGTTTGTACTTGTTATTTTCCACTGGTTTTTGGTATGATTTTTAACAGTTAAGTGTTCTATTCCATTTGTGCTTCTATGATTAGCAATGAGCGTCTTTCCACGTGCTTAGTTGCTTCTTTGCCTAGTTGTCTTAAACAGAGAGTGTTTACATTCTTCACCTTATGTCAAAGGAGGGGAGAAGTTTAGTCACTTTAGATAGGTGTGCTGTTAGTGCTTGTTTCTTGACTTTGGAAATGGTCCGATGTGCCAGAGAACGTGGTACCAACCATGAGAACCAAACAGGGTGTTGAGAATACTGTGAGAGCGAGCGAGCGCTCTGGAAGCATTACACAAGCCGTCTGCATTGTGATTGGAGCCCAGCCAGTCCTGCTGAGGGAGGGGACATCGTTTACATTGTGACCTTCTCGGTCCTAAATTTGAGTCATGTCAGGAATTTTAAAGTTCAAGATAGAATGAGTGGCATCTTTCTGAAAACAAAGGGCGCCCGGATAGGTGAGTCATTTCCTTGAGCTTTAGTGCAGTGGAGTTTTGGACTTGTTCTAGACATTCTTCCTGTGTTGCTGACTCTCACAGCATGGGTATGAAGAATTGGATGAATTCACCGACACATCTTAGAGGCCAGGACATCAGGAAGATTTGATATGAAAAGGTTGCACTATTGGAAAGTTTATAAAAGGTATCTCAGTGTATAAAATAGATGTGCGTAATTGTCAAAATATGTACAAATCGATTATAAAAAAGTTAAAAATTTACCAAAGCTTCGATTAAGATTTCAGGGTATAGAGAAATGTAAGCATCAAATCTAAAACTAGAAGGGTCATGCTAATATAGAATGCTATACTACAGCAACCTTGTAGTTACTTCTGGTTGCTTTTGCGTCCAGAACACATGGGCCACTAGTGGTCCAGGACTGGGATGTTGAAACTTACACTTTCCAACTGGAGAGGCTGTACCGTGGTGGTTACTTAGGGTCACTGCTGCAGTGAAACACCATGACCGAAAGCAAGTTGGGGAGGAAAGAGTTTTATTTTGCTTGTGATCCCACATTGTAGTCTATCATTGAAGGAAGTCAAGCAAGATCCTGGAGGCAAGAGCTGATGCAGAGGCCATGGAGGGGTGCTG
>JAQHUG010000039.1:2384519-2413099 GCA_028555095.1 Dicrostonyx torquatus | reverse complement strand
GTCTACAAGAGCTAGTTCCAGCGCAGGCTCCAAAGCCACAGAGAAACCCTGTCTCGAAAATACCAAAAAAAAAAAAAAGGCACAAGAGCAGTCATTGTCAAGCAAACATGAAACTGGCTCACTATTGGCTAAATGGAACTTTTCATATGGCAGCTGGACATCTAATGAAGAACCAACTGATCACGCCAGCACATGAAAGCACAGATAGATATTCAGCACACGCCTGGTCTAAAGTTTAACAGTTCAAAGGTCAATTTCACCTGTAAGGCGAGCCGGTAAAGCAGGATCCTTCCCCTCCCCCACACGCAGTCCTTCTGGTGAACAGGACAGGGAATCTGACACAGTTACGGTTATCTCTAACACAGGCACCTTCGGTCAGTGTGAGCTTTACTAAAATACAAATTCTGACGTGTTAAAACTCTTCCCGAATGCTTTAAAATGTTTTCATGAGGATAATTAGAATGAAAAATAGCTGAACTATTTTAATATCACGCTAAGGTAACCAAGTTAACCATGACAACCACATCCCAAGTCTCGGGTAATGAGCGCTGCTCCAGTACAGACAGAGTCACCCTTGTGTCTTTAGAAACCAGCATTAGCACTGCAACTCATTAGATCACACTACAGATAGACTATTTTCGTTCTCTTAAGCATTCACTAAATGCATATATGTCAGATATATGTACTCAGCATCCATTATTTCATATAATCCTTCCAAAATGCCATCGGTGGGATGGGACTAGCATTTTTCAGGTAAGTAGTTTAAGGTAATCTACGGTGCCAATGTGCCTTCTGGACAGATGTCTTTATCCCTAAATACTTAAAGAAAAAAAATTTAAAAATTTTCCCAATACCTCGCATCTAAACGTGTCTCTACAGCCTAGCTTCACCCCCCAACATGAATTCCCCTGCCACACCATTCAGGGCAGCCCACGTGAGACCCGGCAACAGTGCACACTACCCATGCTTTCCCGTTGTGCTCAGCAGACCTTGCCTGCTCACCACTGCCTTCTAAAAACCCTGCCTCTCGGGGCTGCTGAGATGGAGCAGACAGGTGGTAGCCCTTGTGCAGGACCCGAGTTCAGTTCCTAGCATGCAGGCAGGATGGCTTAAGACTGCCTGTTACTTCAGCTCCAGAGGATCTTCGAACATCCACACTCACACACATATCCCCACACAGAGACACATACGTGGAATTAAAAACAAATCTTAAAAGTGTCACAAAATTTAAAAGAAAAATAAAACAAGTATACTCAACTCTGCTTACTATGTAAACCCATGTCTATATGCTCCCAGACCAGGACCAGTCACTGTCTTCTGTCCAAAGGAAATGCCACTCTGATTTTCATTCTATATATTAATTTCCCATTTTATATATTAGAAAGTGAGGTTCTACAGAGCATTTCTGTTTGGGCTTTCTTTTCTTTTTATAGTCTCGATACTGAAAATCTAACCACGCCTCTTCCAGGTAACTTCCCTTATCCCTATCTGCTCTGTCCTCAGGGGCCCTCTGCCCAGCCTTGCTGGCCCACTGTAACCTCCTGAAAGCAGGCAGTGGGCTTGCCTGGTTAACTGGATTATCTCCAGAGCACTGCTCAGTCCATAACAGGGGCTCAGTAAACATCTGCTTACAAGAGAATCAAATTACCAATCACACCCTGAACCTTGATCATTTATCAAGCCATTTGCTCCAATGACCAGATCATAAGCTCTAGCAGGGCAGGAATCAGGTCTCTTTCTTAAATACATAGAAAACTGCACAAGTTAAAGGTCTCCCTCTTAGCAATATATTGAGATTGACTCAAAAATAAATAAATTGTTTAAAAGTAAAAATAACGGGTCAGACATTTCAGATGAGATGGGTATGCTCAAATAATTTTCTTTTAAAGAGTGAATCGGGGCTGAGGAGAGGGCTCTGAGGGTATAGCTCTGGGCACGCATGGGTTTGGATCACCAGAACCCATGTAAAAACTGGACTCTGTAGTGTGAGTCCCTGCAGTCCCAGCTCTCCTGCAGGGACATGGGAGGCAGAGAGAGGGGAGTCTCAGGAAGTTTTGGAGCCACCCACTCTGGTGTACACAGTGGCAGTGAAGCCCTAGCTCCGATACAGTGGATTTCCCCCGGGGACAGTCCTCTGGCCGGCACACGCTGGCATGCGCAGGTCCACACTCACACACGGAAAATGAAGGAAATGAGGCTTCATGCAGTCATCCATACAGCTGTCAGAAGCCGATGATACCATCCGGCTTCTAAAAGTGTTGCCGTTCTAACTCAAAGGAAAATGCTTTACTTAGGTTTGGTGAGGAATAAGTAACAAACAGCTTCCTTTCATCCAGTTCCCAAATAAATACTTTGAATTCTGCCATTTGATGGGAAAAAGATCCTTATTATGCCACAGGCTCAACTAGATTTCCCAAGTGCAATGCCAACTGAAAACTGACGTCTAGCAGAAACCGACTGGTTGACTAAGAGCAATGTCCACAGCTCTGTGTCTCCTTGCCTCACCAGAGGCATGGTAGGCCTTTACCCCGTGTCTTATCCTGCCCAAACTGCTGCCTTCCTGGAGCACTTTGGAACTGAATCTTTTCCACAGGACTCTGCAGACGAGGCCAATCTCAAGATCCAGCAGCTGTCCCCTGCTACTGACGGCGCTGAGCAGTCCAGATGAAATCACTCACTCCCGTGCCATGCTGTCTGGATACTAATGGCATCCTGTAGACAGCGTGGCCCCTTGCTGAGACTCTAGAGGACAGAACAAGCCACTTGTTGTTGCCTTTGCTGAATGGAGCTGTTTCTTGAAAATGTTTCAATTGAGCCTGTCCCACCCCCTCTTAGAAGCTGTCAAACCACACCACTTCCCCTGGGGCTTCTAAGCTCCTTGCCAAGGAGCTGCCCCAATAGGAAAATGGAAGGACCTATCTATAAAGCAGGGGCAGAGCGCTCACTGTAAGACAGAATCCTAAAGACAGGAGAACCATTATTAAAAGCCATGGCTCACCCTCATCTAGTCTCCAGGGACAATATGAAACAAGAGGAATACGCAGCCTACTGCCCGTGCAGTTCAGACTTTTCCCTTTGCTCAGAGCAATCGAGTGGGAAACGCTGGGCTAAAGCAAACTCACACCTGCGGGACATCACATTCCAGGGCACAACTAACCCTTCTCCAACCAACTTCACTGCGTGCACAGGCTCTGCACTCGGCTGGGGGTACACAGTGGACAAAGTGGGGGTCTTGGCTGTTCACGGTCCTTAATACAATGGAGCAGACAGAACAGAATGTGTCTCCTATTCAAGCCTCAAACAGCATGCAATATGCTGGAGAGAGACTCTCCTTAAACCATATCCGACCAGAGAAGAAAGAACACTAAAAGGTGGACAGACTTACCAGTCATTCCATGCCCTGTGTGCCTGGCACTCTAAGATGCCAATGCGCTTTCCTCATGGGGAGTTAGCAGCTGAGTACCTTGTCCTACCCTTAATCTACTAGTAGGCACAGCAGGTTTAAACTCGATTGCAACAAGGTCCCAGACACAGAAGTCCAGTTTCTTACTGTATCCACTAAAGGCTAGATAAGCACTAGAAAGGAGGACTCCAAAATGACAGCACACTGAATCCTCACACAGCTGGCCATCCCAGCACTCAGGCTGAGGAGGGAGCATCACAAATTCCAGGCTACCATGGGCTGCACAGTGAACCTTGTCTCAAAAATAAACAAAGCCGGGCAGTGGTGGTGCACGCCTTTCATCCCAGCACTCAGGAGGCAGAGGCAGTCAGATCTCTGTAAGTTTGAGGCCAGTTTGGTCTACAAGAGCTAATTCCAGGACTGGCATCAAAGCAACACAGAGAAACCCTGTCTCAAAAAACAAACAAACAAACAAACAAGTATTAAAAGGCACTCTTATTTTTCCAACATTTTAAAACTAGAAGTGATCATTTAGAAAATAAGAGATAATAATTCATACTTAAAATTCTGTCACACACAGACACCCACCCACACACACACACCCCAAAAGTCAGACTGGCTGTGACACTGTTAGCATGCTCCGTCTGAAATGTGAGGGCTCAGTGTACGCCTCACCTGTTCAGAGAATCAAATGAAGGCTGCTGCCGTTTGGTCCCCCACCCAATAAGTGTGCATTAACATTGTTATCTTCTTCCCATGGAGCTGGAGAGACGACTCAGTGGTTATGAGCACTGGCTGTTCTTCCAGGAGACCGGAGTTCAATTCCCAGGACCCACATGGCAGCTCACAACTGTAATTTCAGTCCCAAGGAATTGGCGCCCTCGCGCAGACAAACACACAGGCAAAACACCAATGCACATAAAATAAAAATGAATAAAATCTTTCAAGAATTTTCTGTCCATTTCTACTTGAAATATCTTATTTGCTTATGAGAGGTGTCTTTCATGAACATGGTTTTAATTTGGCTTAGAAGAAAAAAAAAAAACAGGTTGTTTGAGAAACACTATTCTCTTGCAAAAGGTCATATTTTGACCTAGAATCTAGATTCAAGGAGAGGGAAAGTACTGTAGCCCGAGATGTATTTTTCCATTATAGACTGTCTACTTTATATTACAATTTTCCTAAAGGAAGGAAGATTGGCTCCGAGATACCATTTACAGTCTTATTCCATCCTTTTACTTCCTGTTGTAATTAAATCATTAAGTGAAGCAGGAAGAGCGCAAGGCTCACAGCAAACAATGCCTCTTTGTCAGTGGCCCAGCACGGGGTGGTCCGGATGGCTGACAGCACCGGCCACACTCAGGCCACACTCATTAGACTCCCAGCCTTCTCTACGAGAGACATGCAAAGGAGGATCTCTGATTATGGTTTGTGATGACTCTGTTCTACAGTTACAGGGATGAGCTGAAGAAAGCGCATACCCCTCACTGAACACACACTAGATGTCTCATTCCTCCATACACTGGACCTGAAGGACATGACCACTGCAAATGCAGGAAGTCAAGGACATCACTTGCTACCTCCAGTCTGCTGCCTTTGGGAGCTGCAGCTGTCTGTGCTCCATTGGAATGAAGGCAGACAAGGGGGACTCTCCATCTCCCACAGTCTTCTCGAAAGGTCTCGAGGGAAAAGATCTGACAGCAAAACATTCTTCCCTTGTCTTTTCTTGAGGAGTAGCTCTTTATATTTTTCAAACTCTTGTCTGATTAGCGGTACAAACTTAAGGTTTGTGACAGCCGAACAGATCCAACACTGTGGACACCTAGGTGTACATTCTACAAAGTGGTCAGCAGTGTTCTCAGGAACCAAGGTTGAAGATCAGGAGGAACGGCAGGGGAGGAGTTAGTTGCTCTAGCAGCAATGCTTATAGATGCCAGGAAGCTAGGAAGGGGCAGGGGGGCGGGGAGTAGCACATCTTAAGGGGTGGGAGAACAGGCTTAAGCACTGGAGGGGTGGGGGATTGGGAAAATGAGAGCACGAGGGAGGGTAGCCGAAATGAACAGTGTGTGAAACAGTAATATGGAAACTAACATTTTTAGAAGCCCATTAAAAGTGTAAATTAAAATAAGAGTTGGAAAGGAGATACCCTTCCTAGCCAGATAATTCTGTTCCTAGAAGCCATGGTTATGAAATAGGTATCACAGTATCACATGAAAAATCCCCCTGTGAGTTGCCCCAAGGGACCCCCACATAACACAGGTTCTTGCCATTCTTCCTGGTTACCCACCGGAACTACATAAGATACTATTGCTGAAGATACCATTTATCTTGATTGTGAAATATAGAGAATTAATGGCAGAACTGAGCAGAAAGCTGCGTCCCTGATGGCTAGCTTTCAGGATGTCCGAGAGTGATCTACAGGCTGCTGGGAGAGAAAGGGCATTAACCTTGAACCCTATAAACTATAACAGCAACCACTCAGCCATAAGTGCCCACTGCTACTATAATGGTACGACCATCAGAGGGGCAACCAATGCTCTATGGTCAGATGTGGGCCTGTTCCACAAGGAGGAAAATCAAGGTTCATACTATGAATCCAATCAAAAACCTGTTACTGGGGAAAACATCTGCCATAAGAGGCAACACTTAACTAAACTGACATGAGTCAAACTGCTTCCTAAACACACATGTTTATACTCATAGTCAAATGCTATGCTCAGCCTTAATCAGAGATGCTTCTCTTTACAGGTTAGCATTCATGAATATAGAGATGTTTTGTTGCTCGGGTAAGGGACAGTTGAGTGCACAGTCCTAAATGGGACATTCATAAAGCTCAGAAAATCCTGAGGTAGAAGTGATGGTAAGAACATAAAGAGCCAGATTGGAGGGATGGAGAAGAGCTACAAAATGGCATCTTCTAGAGATGACACAGCCATTGTAATCATGTACTCACGGCAGCTGTGGCTGCTTTCACTGGACTTGCACAAGGCTCAACTGTCAACAACCGTGGATGGAAAGGGGGCTAATGGGGCACAGCCCGCCCCTGCTGAACTACTGGTCACTGACTGCTTCTGGGCAAGAACCATTTACCAGCCCACAGATCTAACCAATATTTCACAAATCTCAGATGCAAAGAACACTCCTTACACTGATCAAAACTGAGTGTTCAAAACCAGATAGACCACGCCATGAGGAACTGGTGTGTGGGAGATAGAGATCTTTAAGCTGATTTACACAGACCATAATGTGCACATTTTATAGTGCTCAATCAGTATGCTCAGCTTTTGTATTTCCACGTGTAAGCTTAAAACAAATAAAGAAATAAAACAAAACAGAAAAGCCAGTAACTCAGGACCAATCTAAAATGTCCACTCCCAGTGTGCAACAATTTGCTAGACATTTAAACAACTAACTGTGCCTGAGAGTGTATGTGTTTTAAGGAAAGCACCTTTGAGAGTCACTTACTTTTTATCTCTACCAGTACTATTTTGTATCTTGGCAGCATCTGTCTATCTATCTTCAGAATTATTACGCTTACATTATGTCTTTAAATGTTTTGCCTATACATATGTATATATACTGCAAACATGTCTGGTACCCACAGAGCCCAGAGTGTACTCGAAAGCCCTTAGAACTGGGCTCACAGATAGTTGTAATTCGCCATGGGGGAACTGGAAAGTGAACCCAGGATGTTCTCTGCAAGAACAGCAAGTGCCCTAACCACTGAACAATCTCTCCAATCCGGTCTATTCATTTATTTCTCAGCTGTACTTGAGGGCAGAGAAGGGAGGAGAAGAATGACAGTTACTCCTTCTGTTCCCGAAGAGAGACTTCTGCCCCCCCTGCCCGTCCCTTCTGGAATGTTCTCTTGCTAGTAAAGAGAGAATGACCAATATGAGTCATACTCATGAGTTTATGGGTGACATAACTAAATATTCTGAGAACATGTCTGATTCAGAAAAAGGGTAACTGTTCAATCCAAGGCAAATCGAAAGCAAGAGAGCAGAACAGATTCTACGGTCTTGGTATGAAAACAGCAGGACGCTGCCTTGGAATATTTAAGAAACAAGCGATAGAGATTTCATAAATTATGGATGAGCCAGTCAGGAAGAGCTCTGCAGTGCACTGGCGAAGCCTGAATGAAGAGCAAACTGTGAATAGAAGGGAACCCAGGCAAAAGCAGCACTTTCTGCATCTCGAAGTACACAGAGGGCGCTTCCATAAACCCCAAAGAGTTTGAGCTTTTCTTTCTTTCTTTTTTTTTTGGATTTTCAAGACAGGGTTTCTCTGTGGCTCTGGAGCCTGCGCTGGAACTAGCTCTTGTAGACCAGGTTGGTCTCGAACTCGCAAAGATCCGCCTACCTCTGCCTCCCGAGTGCTGGGATTAAAGGCGTGCACCACCACCGTCCGGCAAGCTTTTCTTAAAGTTACACAAAATCCAGCATATTAATTGCATTTTTAAAAGAGGTTCTCTCACACAAAGGACACCGAGTTCTGCCTCTGCTACCCCAGGCCTTCTACGGTTGAACGATGCCTTTCCTTACTCCTGGCCCATGTTAGATTCCAGTAACACAACCCCAAGGATGCCCTCCTTTCAAAAGCAGCAGACATGGAAGGCAATGCTGGGCCCTCTGGTGGGTTTTTCTACAGCTCCCGAGGAAGAATTGTGAGGCCATAGAAAAAAACTTCTGCAAGAAAATACTTTAACATAAAGACTTAACTAGAGTTGGGGCTGTTATTCACTATGACCCGCTGATATATTTTAACCTCTCTGACAGATGATCAGATGATGGTAGGAAACAAGCAAGGACCAGAAAGGACCCAGACTTAGGAAATCCCTTCTCCTCCCTTGCTCTGTTCCCTGATCCAACATAGTACTTGGTCTCTGACTGTTCATGCGAGAGTGGACTGCACACTAAGTGTGGGTAAAGCCACAGGTGCACACGATTGCCTGATCTGCTTTCAGAGACTGGCTAGAAAGCGGAATCAGGAAATGCTTTCCTAGGCCAGGTATAACTCCGAGAGCCCTTGTGCTCTGTCTGACTGGAGACAGGTGGTTCAAGGTTCACTTCAAATTCAGTCCCGAAGGAAGCAGCATTTGCTTGGAGTCTCTACCATTTAATTACTCTGCCCAAAGTGGGTGAGCCAGTTTTCAAGGCTCCAAAGTGCAGCAGCTACAAGGCGTTCGTGTGAAATGTTAAGCATCCATGTCCCAGCTTTTGGTACTAGAAGCAGCTTCTCTAGGGCTGCAGAAAGACAAGGGGAGGTTGATGTAACGTTCCAGAATATTCCAAATGAACTTGCAGGGATGAATAGGAAAAAGAACTTCATCCTAATGTTTTTGTTTATCCAAATGTCAGTATTTAAATAAAATGCATTTTTAATGAAAAAGATTCAACGAAAACGCATCCATCAGGACGTACAGGGCCCAAAATGCAACATCCCACCCTAGAGATACTCAGGACATCATATCTGCTAAAAAGCACCTGGATGCTGTGCTCAGCACACAGGAGGTATACACAACAACAGAAATAAATAACAGCCGCTGTCTGTGTAGAGGAGGAGCAGGTGGGTGAAGCAGAGGGAGGTCGGGTGAACTCTGAGCCTTCGCCCTGTGTGCACTTACTGGGTCTCAGCCCCGAGCAGCATGTCCACCTTCTCATTGGCATGGTTGCTGAGGACTGTGAGAGTGAAGAGGTGTGTGGCCGAGCTCTGTCTCGAGTAAAGCATTGTGGAGGTGGTCTTCCCTGGGGAAGAATTAAGCTCCTCGTTGTCACAAGATTCCACCAACAGCTGGTCCCTCAAGGAATAATCAGTGACGTTGTAGCTTTCTTCACTAAAAGACAGGGGGAAAGAACATGTCAGTTAGCAGCAATGACTGTGACATTGTCACACTTCATTCAAGTCACAATTTTTTAGAGAATTGGGCAGGACATCCAGAGGAAGGAGAGAATGACCTGTCTCATTACATGAACTGGAATCTGAGTTTTCTCTGTTGATTACCAATCATGAGAAGCACCAATACTCTATATGTAGCACACTAAAGTACATCTCAGGTAAAAGAGTAATATATTTTTGAAAACACAGATCATTTCTTACATGGACTTAAAAATCAACCTAAATCAAAGTTGAGTGCTTCTTGAGTACAAACTCTGAGGAATTTCTACCAAAGACCCAAGCATCTAGCAGGCAACCCCATGAGACTTGCGCTCCCACTCTAGGAAGAATAAACAAAGGTTAGATCACTGAAAAGGACAAGTGTTGAATAATCAACCCAATAACAACCCTCCTAGGCTACATTCACCACAGTTCTGTAATTGTTATAATCAGTGAGACATGCATGAATGGTGCCTCTCCCCAGCTTTTATACCCACCTCCACCACAGAATGAAGAGGGGGCTGTAAAACCCTACCCATGCACAGATAGCTCAGCTTTCATCCCTTACCCCCAAATGACGACAGTGGAGGATGGAAGTAGAATCCCAGAGATCTGCTTGCTCTGACAAATGCCCAGTCCATCTTCTCTCACATTACAGCCTCCCATTTCAGAAGCCACCAGACTTGGTCGTGTTGTGTGCCCATCCTTGCTTATCCACCCTCACACAGTGAGCAAGGCTAATCCCCTCTCAGGACAGCTTGTTCCGGAATCCACCATCACACAGTGAGCAAGGCTAATTCCCTCTTGGGAAAGCTTGTTTCTGAACGCTTCCCACTGTGCCCTCCTGGAGTGCCCTTCCTTAGGGAGTTCAGGAGAGTCTGAGGCCTCAGCTTCTGAAGCTTTCCTCTCCCTTCTAATCAATTTTGCTTCCTCTAACAGAATCTTGGTCTCTCTAGGGGATGCCATATCCCCTGCTGTCTCTGCTCACTTCTACAAAATGATCCCTTCCGGCTCCCAAGACAGAGACTTTGGAGTTCACACTATTAGTCTCTGTCCTAATCACAAACTTCGGGGGTCTCCCAATCCTCCCTTATGACTGCCAAACATATTCTCTGTCTTCAGCATTACTTCCTTCTTTGCAATCCATGATCAGCTCCTTCTCTGTTCTTTGACTTCTCCAGTGGCTTCGGGCCAGGTACCTAAGCCCCCCATCCCTGCTTTATCATTACATCAAACACAGCATCTCATCCATTTCCGTATCAGCCAAGACATACCACGCTCCACCTGGCACACCAAATCTTTCTGGCTCACCAAATCCTCATGCCCCAAAACTTATTTTCACCTGCCAGTTCCTACTCATTGACTCTGTGTTCTGTTGACTGATGAATTCCTCGACTCTCCTCAGCCGTGCATATCAAATTACCTAGCCTGGAGTCCCAGCTAAAATCATTTCTTGCACACAAGCTCATCTTCCTTGGCTGAAATTGCCTGGGAAATTCCGAATACGGCCCTCTGCTCTTTTCTTTTCTTTTTTGGTTTTCGAGACAGGGTTTCTCTCTGGCTTTGGAGCCTGTCCTGGAACAACTAGCTCTTGTAGACCAGGCTGGTCTCGAACTCACAGAGATCCGCCCGCCTCTGCCTCCCGAGTGCTGGGATTAAAGGCGTGCGCCACCACTGCCCGGCTCCTCTGCTCTTTTCCACCCTTGCAGATAAACCTCAACTGAACGGCTACAAATGACCCTACAATAAATTCGAACATACTCTAGAAACAATGATTATCTCATGTAATAGCAAATATAAGTATATGAACTTAGAAGAGCTGAAAGAAAACCCCCTGTGTCTAAATATACTAAGGCTTTTAGAACAAAATATTTTGTTCAAAGTTCAGAGGTCTGCTTCATTCAGTAGTAAACATTCTGCCTTGTAAACGCCCTTGGAAAACTTCATAGTCTTTTTTTTTTTTTAAAGTTTAGTTTGATAGATTCTCCATTCAGAAAACAGCACATACAGGTTCCATCTCTAAAAACAGAACACACCCCTGACCAGATCTGTTGTTAGGGTCATGTCTGTGTTTACTGGAAGTTCCCAAAGCTGTCCTGGGGCTGCCACACCCAGGAATATAAAGAAGTTCTCACATCTACAATGAGACCTATAAACGTGCATACTATGCTCAAAGGAAGAAGGCAGGACAGAACACCTTGCAATCAAACATGGCTGTATCTTTAAACGATCTTGTTTACTAGAAACAAAGAAGTCAATTGTTTGCAGGGCAGAAAATGTTTACAGTGTCAGGACATTTCAGACATAAATCTAACAGCCCAGGATGTGTACACACACACACACACACACACACACACACACAGACACACACAGACACACAAAGAAAGAGAAAGGTGGCAGAGGGATAGAGAGGGACCCCTCTAAGACAAAAAAAAAAAAAAAGCAACATTTTAACAACAGTAACAAAAACCACATAGTAAAGGATTCTAAGCTCCTACATCAGACAGTTTTGTTTGTCAGGTTGGCCCTGACGGAACTCAAGGACTCAAGGACCGAGTTCCCAGGAGACAAATGAAAGCCATAATGCTTAGTTTTCACTCTGCTTCATCTTCAGAATTCATATTCCTTGCTATTCTCATTTTCCTATCTACTACCCTCTCTTTGATCGAAATCAAAAGCTACAAAAGATTATCACTCAGTAGCAGGCCACTTGTTCCCAGTGAACAGTCACTCTCTGGACAGAGAGACTGAAGAAACTGATATTGTAGAAGTGGGATGGCCAGGTAGGCCCTGGATAACGAGAGCTGCATTGATACTGAGGTTACATCCAAAGAAGCAAAAGTTAGGAGAATATACACATGATAGTGCCCCCATTTAAGACCAACTCAGCTCCAGCTTCAGCCACTGTTGCTCATTAGGTTGTCCCTGATAGAAAAAGACTGAGCTCCCAGGGGACAAATGTAAGCTATAATGTTTAGTCTTTGCTCCTCTTCATTTTCAGAATTCATACCTTCCAGGGTTTACCTAAATTAAAAAAAAAAAGAAAATCCAGCTACCAAGTTTCAAAAATGCTTTGAATTGTTTGAAAAGCATTTATTCTAAAAAGAACAAAAAAGCTTTGGTATTTCAAAAGCCAATAATCACCCATTCACTAGTAAGTTAAACACCTTCCCCAGGGAGCCAAAGTACAAAAGCATAGATCCCTTGGCTCAAGGTAAGAAAGAGGCAATGTGCAAACCAGCAGAAGATAGGGAAGCCATCCCCTACCCCAGAAAGGGTGGCCATTGGACTGCTGGTGAAGTTGTATTTTTTAGCAGTCATTAAAGCCAGAAACAGAGACATTTTTAAAACATGCGTTAAGTTTACCTTTAAGCAACAAGCACAATGCCACTGATCACTAGCTAAGGTAGTTGGTTGCACCAGTTTAGACCAGTTAGCCCTTCAACTGTCCACTTTGGATGGTAAAACGGTAGTCACCCTATTCATAGCTATGGAACGTCACCTCCGATGTTTGTCCAAACTGTGTCAGGATGGAGAACTTAGCTTGATCCAAAGCTGTCTCCAAGAAAGATGTTTTCTGTCTGTCTTTTAAGCACTTTTCGGTCACCTATCCAAAAACCACTGTTATCTAGATAGTAAACTTCTGCATCAGGGCCTAACGCTTTTTAAAAGTGGGTTTCGTATGAACGAAACTTGGCATCCTGCAACAGAAGGAAAGTTAAATTGGTTGTTTATCCTGATTAGCTACTTTCAAACCCAGTGAAACAAAAACTGAGGAGCGGCTAGCTCCCTCTTGTAAGATACTTCTGGCGTGTTCTCTCAGACTCTCATAGAGATATTTAATCTCCCAAAGGCTCATAATAATGGCCATCATCCCCCTGCCTCTGAGTCTGCTGCCTATTGCACGAAACTCATTCTTCTGTCAGTCAGCACGTACAATTTCTCTCCAGCTCAGAAGGACAGCTGATTACAGGGTGTGCTGGAGAAGGAAGAAAGGAGACTACCAACAGGCACCTCTAGTCCAGGGCTCCCCTTCTGCTCGCTCAGGTCCCCAGGGAGGCTGACTCTAATCAGACTTCCTCATGTTTGTCTCTGTCATTTAACAAACATATGGCTGACACTGTTTCTGAAACAACTTGTATCGTGTAATTAGGAAGTTGAGTTGCTCAGAAAAAGGCAAATGGAAAATCCACCTTTCCTTGCCTGAACGAGTTTACACGGAGACTTCCTTCCAATGTGCCACAGACACTCTGCACTTGCAGCTGTTCAGGCTCCTGGCTCTGGGCAAGCCACCGCAGCTCAGGAGCAGCGACCCGATCAAGTCCACAGAGGTCCACTGCTCTGAGTCTTCAGTGATGATGTGTCTCCCTGTTGAAACACACTCGAAGGCCCAGTACATCCTATCCACACTCTTCT
Organism: Dicrostonyx torquatus; assembly: GCA_028555095.1. Classification (NCBI taxonomy): domain Eukaryota; kingdom Metazoa; phylum Chordata; class Mammalia; order Rodentia; family Cricetidae; genus Dicrostonyx; species Dicrostonyx torquatus. The sequence continues at coordinate 2,399,403 of JAQHUG010000039.1, read as the reverse complement.
TCTTTAAATTATTATCTTTAATAAAAGAATTAAATATCCGCAGAGAACAGGCTATGATGCTAAGGTTACTCTCCCTTCTGGAAGGAATTCTGCGTTAAGACATTCAGACATTGTCTGAATGTATGCCACATATCGCTGTAGTGTTGTGACACGAGCTGATTGTAAAGAGGTCCTTTTAGCTTTTCCGTGGTGCTGGGAATGGATCCCTGGACCCCTACACATGCTGAATCAGCACTGAACTAATGAGCTCCATCGTTGGCCCTCCCTTTATTAGTTGAATAATTATGGAACACTTTAACTTTCTGTCCCATAGTTTCTACAAAGGTTGGAACACTTCTCATTGTGGAAATTTATTAATTATTTATTTGGATATCATTTCTTTTAGATCAGAAAGACATTTAAACACCACCTATAGCAAATTCATGTTTAAAATACCCAAATAACACAGTACATGGGCATCTGCAGCACTGAGCACAGAAATAAGCACCCATTTCTGCCCAGATGAAAACAAAGGGGCCTTGATCTACGGTTTTGTTCAACTTGGGTTTTGGGTTAAGAAGAACGTGTATACCATTAAGAACTGTGACAAGCTGGGACAATGAGTGTGTTAATGTGCAATGACTTTCTACATATTTGACCTATTTCAAAGTGAAAGTAGAAAGAAAACATGTTTCACATCGTAAATGCACAGATGTGAAGATTATCAGTATTGTCACTTCAGGTGTCTGTGGATGGCTGTGGTTCAATGAACCACTAGGTAATGGGATGTCTTCCTTATCCCACCAACTGCTGACTGTCCATAGAATTTATCACGAGTTGAAGTGTAACCACAAAGTGACCATGAATATAATGACTGAGAAAAAGAACTACAAATAATAACTCTGCTAAACATTAATGATCCAGTTGAATATGATCCATGAGGGCCAGTGAGATGAACTCAGGGATAAGGGTTGCTCTGAGGAGCTGAGTTTGGTACCCAAGTCCAAACGGGAGATCTGAATCCTATAAGCTTTCTTTGGGCCTCTACACACATGCTATGGTAACACACACACACACACACACACACACACACACACACACACAAAGACACACAAGCATACAGACACACACACTAAATAATTTAATATTTGTAATAAAGTTTAAGATGAAATATAATTGATGAACCTACCTCATTTATAACATCAGAAAATCTCTTCAAATATTTGCAATGATGCTTATCAGAATTTTCTACAAGAAGATAGACAACCTTATAAAAAGGTATCTGTTCTTTCTAACGTAACTTATAATTTTAATGCAGTCAATCCAAATGCAAATCCAAATATGGCTTTGCAAGGAAAGCTGAATAGAGAAGTTTATTTTAAATCATGTGGAAAAATAAACCTGCAGAAATAGCTAAAAAGATTCTAAAGAACTAGATGAGAATGAATTGGCCCTTGGATATTGTAAGAAGACATTTATAAATCTATAGAAGTTCAAGGACCAGGACAGGGCATGAGTTGAACAGATGGACTAGTGAAATAGACCGATTAGTTCATACACTGATTTAAACATATTTAGGGACTTAATATAGGATACAGTTAGTTTCTCAAACATGTGAGAAACTGATAACCAATAAACAATTTTGGGAGATTTGGAGAAACATCTGACATTGCTTAAAAATTTTCATTCAGATCCTTAGATTGTGTCTGTCCAGGTCTGTAAGAGTCTTAACATGGTGAACAAGACAAGTCAGGCCTGCTTTATGATAAGACAGAGGCTTTTAAATATGTGTTGACCTTCTGGAGGACTTTCACCCTGACTCTTACTAGCTATCATCCTAGATACCGACTTTTGCTGGCCAGAAAAGGAGAAGGGATGCTTGAGCAAAATGGATCTAGGGGGTGAAGGTAAGAAGTGTTGGCAGGGAAGGCCAAGGGCTGTACTGTAAAGAGCGGCTTCCCTACTGTTTAAGGTACCAGAATGCTTGCATATTTTCCATACTGTTCTAAGAACCCTGTCACATGGACCAAGAATGACTGGCAGAAACTTAAGTAACGCTTTCAACTCTTCCTTTCATAAAAAAGTTAAATTAAGAAAAAGTGGGCCGGGCGGTGGTGGCGCATGCCTTTAATCCCAGCACTCGGGAGGCAGAGGCAGGTGGATCTCTGTGGAAACCAGCCTGGTCTACAAGAGCTAGTTCCAGGACAGGCTCCAAAGCTACAGAGAAACCCTGTCTCGAAACACCAAAAAAAAAAAAAAAAAAGAAAAAGAAAAAGAAAACGTGGTGTAATAGACATTTATCCAAAACAGCACACTGACGCCTAGCATATATCCTCAAGGGAGTGGCAAGTTTTTTTCTGTTTGTTTGTTTTTTGCCTATTCAGTATGCATTTTCCATAGGTTTTTATCTAAAACATTCATACAGCCTCTGTCCTAAAATCAAACAAACAAAAAACACCCCAGCACCAAGACAATGTCTCCCGAGTTAGTAGTTGCTCAGGCCACCACTCACAGACTAGGGAAACGATGCCCCAAGGTCACCACGGCCTAGCATCCCACGAAATACAGTGCCCGGGGCATTGGCACCATTCTTCTGGATGCCAGCAGAGAAGTGGATGGGGGCGTGCACCTGTGGCATTCTGAAACGCTCTCCTCCCCAGTGCCTTCCATGGCATTTCCCAGGCATCCTTCTTCAGAGCCACCCTTCCACAGCCACTTGCTTTTCCCACAGGGATGTCGTGGTTCTGCCTCTCTCCCAGGAGTGCTCAGGCCAGGAGCATACAAGACTGCAGTGAGTGACAAGAGCTTCTTTGTGTTTTCCTGAGGCTTGTCCAGGAGCTCTCCCTCTGCAGATTTCAACTTGTTTCCTTGCTCATTCAGTAGCATGGCTTCAAAATCCCTATACTTGCTTCTCTGCTTAAATGGCATTAAAATACTCCAGTCAGACATTGCTGAGACAGAGGCCCTTGAACAATGCCGGAATTTACTTCAAGCTAAGGGATTAAACAAAACAAAACAAAACAACCTGATCTACCTGGTTGAGACTGATTTCATGCAAAGTGTGGCTTAGGCCACAGCTAACAAGTAATTTTATGGAATTTTCAGAAGTAATGGATTTCAGCATGCCTGGTAGGCTTACAGAACTGACTCAGATGGCCTGCTCAGGGTGAGCCCATCACACACCTGCTTTGTGAACCTGACCAGGGCTCCAACCCTCTCCATGCGTCACTGCTCTCATCTGTACAAGGGTGGCAACAGCACCAAGGCACCAGGTTGTTGTGGGGATTAAGTGAGATAATAGGTGTATAATTACCTCCTTGTCGTGCATAGTGCTTCTAATCACTCCTGGATCACGCCAAATGTTAGCTATTAGTTTTTGTTTTTCTAACAGAATACCATCCATTTCAGCTGCCTGGGAAGGTCTCAAAGGCCTGATAATTACGTATGCCGTGCAAATGGATAAGCAGACTAAGCAGGATTCGAATGAAATACTCATGTCAGGAGATTCATGATCTGCCAAGAGTCCTGACTAGCCAGGATGCGATATTTACACTGTCACTGCTTTCATATAGCTTTCTTATTCAGCTCCTCAAAATAGCTCTCAAGACTAACAAACATGCCACACACTTCCTATCCATTGTCCGGAGAATAACAAAGGGGAGAAGTAGTGAGGCCCTCATTCGCTTGGGATGAAAAGCATCCCTTGAGATTAACTGTCACCAGAGAAGATGGCCAGAGACCGCAGGAGGGCCAGATTCCACAGCCCAGCAACTGCAACACCTATCATCCTTGACTAAGAGGAGACAAGCAGTTCTGAGAGCTGCGAGCCCCATGCTAGAGCCCCTGCAGTGACCAGAGAACAAGCAGACAGCCTCTCACATGGGTAACAAGGTGACCCCAGATTATAGGAGTCACCCCACTTTGGTGTAGGCGTATCGTCATTGATTTACACCACAAAAATGAAAAAAAAAAATGCAGTTGGGTTGTCCTTTACTGTTCTGAGGGGATGCTTAAAGATGGTAAACCCGTGAATAAGTTACATCCCTCATTCAGAGCTGCATATTCACATATCATATTTTCAAATATGCTCGGCATATCCTATAGTAACTAGCACGCTATGAAAACAGTTGCTATACCATACCATCTAAAGAATAGCAATATGAAAACATCTGTAGGAGTGCAATACCGCAACCCCCAGCCCTTATTTGCCATCTACCACGGGCTGAATTCATGCGCATGGAGGCTGGCTTACAACAGGAGTGTTCCCAAGTACGCAGGAAGGGAGGGTGCTAGAAGAAGTCACCCCCACCAAAGCTCTCATGAGTCACAGCTCTTTGGGAGGAATGTCGGTATGTCACTAGCTATCCTTCCCTGATGGCTAGGATGGGTCATGGGGAGAGACAGACACTTGTTCCTAAAACACTTCAATTTCAGTGGTATGCTGTAGTCTTCTGAAGTAAAACAGGGCCTGAAGATTTCAGACTAGTTTTTAAACAGTAAAATGTAGTGCACGGGTAGTAATTTGATTTGTGGCAAGAAATTTTAGAGAGATAAACACAATACTGAAATTAATATCAATCGCATCAGTTACTCCGTAGGGATTACTGAAACGGCTAAGACTCTGTGTGCACTATCTTACAGAATTTGAACACATTCCACAATAAAAGATGACATTATTACTCCTATTTTACAGATAGGGACACGGAGATGCTGAGAAGCGGAAAATGCTTCGTGCAAGGTCACATGGCCAGGAACTCAACCTTACCCTTTCTGACCCTACACACTAACAGTATGCTGCTTAGGTGCCTCCACCAGGGACAGTGTTCTGCTTAGGTGCCTCCACCAGGGAGTAGTGATGTCAATTCTCCTTAAAGATACAGAAAAAAATTCTTTGTGATGCTGGAGCAATAGTGTGGGGCAGCAAGGAAAAATAAAACAAAGATGAAAATCATTTTTCATTTCTTGCCCATCTCACTGCCTTCAATTTAGAAGCAAATGCCACAGGGCTCAGCAACACACACTCTTAGTGTACCTGGAGTAAAAATGGTTTGAATCCGAATTCTTTAAGTGTGATTTCCCAAGATTTTTTTTTTCTGCAGAGAAAAACAACTTATATCAGGTGTCTTTGTTTTCTATAATAGAAAAGAACACTACCATGGAAAAACTTATGACAGGATGGAAGTAGGCCAGGACAGTTCCTGGGAGCCTGCACACTCCCTGAAGCCACTGGGCATTCTACGCTGGTAAGAACCGAGTTGTAGAGTCAGACCTCACGACGGTGACCTGGTAGTACCACTACAGAGAACCCATCTTCTGAGCCCCAGGATTTGTTACAGAGCTGAGCTATGTTTATAAGATTTAAGAAGCAGGCATCAGGGAGAGGAATCTACAGCTTTAAAGGGAGCGCTGTGAAGGAGAAACCCTTCACACTGGCAACTCAGGAGCAGCAGTGCAGTGGGAAACCTGCAGACATGACTCAGCACCGGTTCCAGTTTTCTCCCGTGTAAGGAAAACTGGAAAATCACTTTTAAAATGGTGAAACAAGCATTTTCCAAAACATTTTCCATCAGAAAAAAGGAAGCCCACAGAGGGGACAGAACCTTTTTCAGCTATACATCAGACAGAAGATTAATATTCAAAATACAAAATACAAAGATCTCAACAAAACAAAACAAAACAAACAAAAAGCCTCAAGAGAGCAAATGACCTAACTTAAAAAGCAGGCTTTGGATCCAAACAGGTAGCTCACAAATGAAGAAACAAAAATGGCGAAGAAATGTGCTGTGTTCAGCATCTTGAGTGACTAGCGAAATGGAAAGTAAAGCGACTTTGAGACTTCATCTAATCCTGGTCATAATGGCTGAGAGGGAATGAAATTGATAACGAACACGGGGAGGGTGTGAGGAAAGAGAACCCCCCGCTGACTGTTGCAGGACTACAAACTGGTGCAGACACTCTGAATTCAGTGTGGAAAACTCAAAAAGCTCCAAGTAGCTTCACTACACAGCCCGGCTATACCACTCCTTGGCACATGCCAAAAGGACTTGATATTCTGCTGCAGAAATACATGCTCAGACATTCTCAGTGTTGCTTTATGCACAGTAGCTAGGAAGTGGAAACAACTTGCATGTCCCTTGACTAAGAAACTGGCAGAGAAAATGTGGTGCCCACACACTATGGAATACTATTGGGTTATCAAGAAAAATGAAATTTGCTGGTAAATGCAATTTTGACGCAATTTTGTGTAAAACGCAAATGCAGGAACTAAAAAATATTCTGTGAGGCAACCCACACCCAGAAAGATGGATGTTGAATGTTCTCTCTTACTTGTGGATCCCAGCTCTGAATCTTCAGATATGTATAACCCTGAGTAACCATAGAAACCAGGAAGGTAGAAAAGAGATCATCAGGTGGGATAAGAGGCTTTAGAGAAGGGATATTGAGATGCCCTGAATGGGGACAAGGGGAAAACTTGGGAAGGGCTTTAATTAGGGAGGACAGAGAAAGGATAGCGCAGAGGGGGAATGAAGGAAAAAGAAGAAAACACTAAAGATGTTTTAAAAGATATAGGGAAACACTTTATAAAATTACTTAAATATTCAAAAGCATTTGTGTTTGCCTGTATGTGTGTGGTTTAAATAGGGTTCTGCCACATGGGGTGACAATATTCCCCTTAAAGGCAGCAGATATTCTTTAAAAAAAAAAAAATCCTCCAGGCCTAAGCAAGGGAAATTTTCCCTCTATTTGTTGGTCAGGGGGACTCCAAAAGACTCCTCAAACAATATAGGCTATTGGTTTTGCATTTGTTTGCCTCCCAGAACATGAAGGTAAAACTTTCTCATTGAAGACACCACACACTTTGCACACAGGACTTGAAGGCATAGAGCCGCAACTGACCCCAACTGATATATGCACAAGTGAACCCCTAAATCGAAGGAAACATTTCAAAAACAGGGGTAGAGAGACTGCTAGAGGCAGAGGATAAGAATGCCCATTGAAAGATAGTACCTTCTAGACATGGCCAGGGAAGCTGCACCCATGAAAGTTCACCAACAAGGTTGCCTAAATAAGACCTTCATAATGACATCAGTCAACATGCCAGTGTGGATAAGGGAGATGTCACAAGGCATCTAGTTCTCCTAGATAAAGAACTATAGCCAAACTATAGGCAAAGGGATGGGGAATCAGTTTTCTCCAGTTAGGAGCCTCCTGATATAAAATCTAATCAAAAGTAGGCAGCATGAGTACATTCGAACAACACAAAATGGATGCAGCAGTTTGAAATATTAGATATCACTCATATGTATAGCAATAATAAAGAGAAAGAGGTCATAAATTTGCGAGAATATGGGATAGAGACATGGAAGGAGCTGGACAGAGAAGGACAGAAATTATGTAAATACAGTGCTCAGATATGAAATTCTCAAAAATATTTGAAAAATTTTAAAAAGTTTCTATACTATTTTTTCTAATGACAAAAAAAGAATGTGGGAAAATATATTAGGAAAATGAAATAATGAAAATGAATTGAGCCTCAGGGATTATAGAGACTCATGCCACCAGGGTTCTGATGAGAAGCTTCCAAAATGCATAGTTTGAGCACACTGGGTCCAAAGAGCATGGTCAGAATGTCTTAAATTATATCATTTTTCAGATTGAGAGCATTCTCATACATTGAATGAGCTATAGGGGGGATAGTAGTAAAGTATGATCCAAAATTACCAATATCTCACACATACCTTCATACAAAGCTGAAGGTCAAAATCTATATTGTATATCCTGTCCCTTATTTTTATGTTTTTAATTTATTCTTTAAGAATTTCCTCAGTATGCATAATGTACTTTGATCATTTCTACCCCCACCTCCCAGTTCCATGTTTCATCTCTTACAGGATGTAAGTTCCCATGGCTACACACTTTTCTGGGCTGGTGATAGGGATCAGTGTGTAAAGGTGCTTACTGCCAAGCCTAGCAGACTGATCTCAATCCTGGGGCCCAAATGGTGACAGAGTCGAGAACTGACTCCTGCAAGTCGTCATCAGAACAAAACAATGCATGAAAAGAAGCTGCACGGCATGGGACTTTCTGCTCTCTGGCTCTCATACGATTTGGGATTTTCTGTAGCGTTTCAGATTTCTGAACGAGAGATACTCAACCTTATGTGTTTTCATCAGTGTCGTTCTCTGTAACATGACAAGGATTGCAGGGGACTGCAACAATGGTGCTATATTGCATACACATTCAGAGTAGAGCAAACTGCAAGCAACACATTCATCCGTCCATACGCTTCTGTGTGACCACTGATCCAACTAGAAGGAGTCACATGGCTGATGGTGTGAGGGTAGAAAATTAGGAGACGAACGGAAAACAAGTCAAGACTACGTAGGTTTCGGCATGCTTCTGATACTATGGCTAGCACTCTGACAACGCCCATCTACACGTCAGCTCTAAGTGTCTGTCTGGCAGGTGCACTTGGACTGCTAGGAACAAAGAAGACCCTGCCAAGCAGATACTCAGTGAGCCAAACGGCCAATGTTAGGAAAAGGATGCGAGTCTAAAGCTTCTGTCACTGTTCCTCGTCATCCGTCCAGCCGAAAGGCGAGGTGTTGGGACTTCCAAAGAACACTTCTCATTCTCCCAAGAAACTTGTGCTAAAGGGCGACCTACAGAAAAAGGGGTTCTGAGGTGTGACTGTCACTGTCTAGTACCTAATCGGCTCTGGCTTCATTGACCCAGCTCAGGGACACTACCCGACTGAACCAAAAGAAGTATTGCTCTTCTAGTCCTTTCTGACAACAAGCTTGCTCTGGATATTGTCTGTGGAGCTGTCCCCAGCCAACACAAAAGGAAAAGCCATTTAAGGAAAGCTGCCCTTTGGGCAGTCATTTCTACATAGTTTCCTATACTTGGATGACACCCTGCAGCTGCAGACACCGGCAAGCATGATACTCTATTCGTAGGGCCAGAAAGCAAGCCTGGATCCAGCATTAGCTGTGGATAGGAAGGGCTGAGCTTTGGATAAGGAATGAGCCTGGACTCCTACCCTCATGGTTCACTTGAAAAACCAAACATCACTATTATTCGAGCTACTGTGATTTGGGAATTCTGCTGAAAGCGTAGCGAATGATCCAACAATGACTTTCCCAATGAAGAAGAGAGCATGCATGGTTTCCCAAATGGGCTTCATTTCCCTGGCTTTGTTTTTGGGCTGAGAGTGTGAGAGGGGGTGATAATTCAGTATTTCTACTTCCTAAAATATTCGAAATGAGGACACATTTACTGGTAGCCTAAAACACTCATCAATACTATAATAAAAATCAGAAGCAAGTAAAAATGGCCTCTGTGGAGTAGTTTTACGAATTGAAGCCATGTGGCATTTAGAGAAGTATATGGGTGATGTTTCAGAAAATGTCAGAAGCCACATCACTTACTAGGCACAGTCTGGTTTTTTTTTTAATCAAGATTAAGTTATTAATGTTTATTTAGGAACTGGGATATAGTTGAGTTGATAGGGGTCCTGCCTACCTTGTACAAAGTCCTGGGTTCTATTCCCAGGAGTATATAAAACTGTGGTGGTCCACACTCATAATCCTAACACTCTGAAGGTAAAGGCAGGAGGATCAGGAACACAGTGCCATCCTTGGCTACAGGGTGAGTTAGGGGCTAGCCTGAGATATGTGCTGAAAGGAAGGGAGGACGAGAAGGAGGAAAAGAAATAGCATGAACGTTTATTATTTATAAAGACAATACCCAAAACCAAAAAGACATAAATATCCTTCCTGAAGTCTGAGCCAAAGCAAAAGTGAATAACAAGGATACAGAAGGAAAGGCTCACAGACACACACACACACACACACACACATACACACACACACACACACACACACTAGGCACACATCAGCCAGATCTAGTCTGCCTAAGACACCATAGATGGCAGGCAGCACAAATATCCTCAAAAGGACTCCCAGGAGAAATAATCTGAATCACTGCACCATCAACAACTCCCTAGGAATACCAGCTCCACCATGAGGAAGACAGAAGACAGCTCTACACACTCTGGAGGACAAGGCCAGACCAAGCCAGACTCCAGAAGTTCCAGACATGAGACAGAGTGAATAGGGCATCCATGCAATGGGGCTTCTGTTTGGCCACCCGTGGTAGTTTGGGGGGGACAACGGCCCCCACAGACGCATAAGGAGCCACACTGTCTGAAAGGATTAGCAAGTATGGCCTTGCTGGAGTAGGTGTGGCCTGGAAGTGTATCCCTGGGGGTGAGCTTTGGGTTTTCAGAAAGCCGAGCCAGGTCCAGTCTGTCTGCCCGCTGCCAGTGGATCCAGATGTGGAACTTTTAGTTCTTTCTCCAGCACCATGTCCGCCTGCATGCACTGTGCTGTGCCATGGCGACAATGAATTGAACCTCTGGCCTGTGGACCAGCCCCATTTCAGCGTCTTCCTTTATAAGAGCTGCTGTGGTCATGGTGTCTCTTCACAGCAATAGAACCTAGGACAGCATCCATCTGACTGGCTCATCCTCAGCAAATACTTGTCATATGAGCATTCTTACAGCTAAGAGTCTGGCTTAAGCACAGACAACATAAAAGTCAATATGAAACACAGGCTCATAGTGGACATAAATGCTACAACCAGGAAAGTGCCCAGTTTTATCAGATCATAGGGAGGCAGAAAATAGACTTATAGAGTAGAATAAAACCACCAGTGGATGTGGCCATTAATGTAAACCTAAAAGTTGAGAAAGTTGTCTAGAGAAGGGCTGACGTGGGGGGGGGGGGAGCATCCCAGGCACAGAGAGAAACCTGTGCCAGGGCTGGCGTCTAAAATGGGTGAAGAGGCGCAAATGCAGGATGAGGACAATGAGGAGGAGATGGAGATGGGTGTGCTTGCGAGGCATTTGTGCTGGAAGCAAGATAAGACAGAGGCTAAGGTTTGCTAAGGGTGAAGCTAAGTAGGTTCATCTTTAAATCATATTCTGAATGTGGAAGGTAAGGAACAAGGAGAAGAAGGGCCTGGTGCCTGCTGGGTCTATCTTATCGGAAGAAGTGGAAAAGACTGGCATAAGGGCGGTGGTGATGCGGAAGAGAAGGATTTCATGAGTTGCATAGAACCTCCAGCGACGCTGAAGGCTGTGATGAACCAACTGCCTGTGGGAGCCCGGCAAACCCAGACAGGAAGGTCACCTTTTAGGTTTCTCGTAGTAACTCAGCAATGAGAGGTGGCAGAGTCAGAGACACACAGAGGCACGGGCGGCAGAGAAGCAGGCCATATGGAAACACAGGCAAACTGGAAAGAATGCCTGGAGTCACTGGGAGCTGGAAGAGGTGAGGCTGGCCCTTCTGGATCCCTAAGTCACTCATCTTTTAGGGCTATAATACAGCAGCTATAAGGAGACCAACGTGGTATAGAGCATCTGTTCTCAGCTTCAACCGAATTAAGACAAAAGACCAGGCATATACCAGGCACTAAATAAAAATATGGTAAACTGTCTCCCAAACTTTGTGAGTTTTAACCAACTAAGGTCTTAGATTAGGGCCAAACATACTTAACTTCATAAGGCTGAACATGTCGGTAGAGTCAACAGCCAGCCTATTGTGTTATTCTTGGCATATATGGGCTACAATATGATAGTACGTATCAACCCACTAGTATCTGATAACCTATCATGTTTATAATGCATTATTTCTATTACTGTTGTGTCAAGCCATGCACTGACATGCACCTGGTGTTGGAGGCCCTTCTGTTTATGTGTTGCTTTCATTGGTTAATGATAAAGAAACTGTCTTGGCCTTTTGATAGGGCGGAACTTAGGTAGGCGGAGAGGACAGAACTGAATTCTGGGAGGAAAAGAGCAGAGTCAGAGAGAGACACCATGGAGCCACCAGAATCAGACATGCTGAATCTTTCCTGATAAGCCACTGCCACATAGCAATACATAGATTAATAGAAATAGGTTAAATCAAGGTGTAAGAGTTAGCCTATTAGTTAGCTAATAGGCCAAGCAGTGTTTTAATTAATATAATTTCTGTGTGGTTATTTCGGGGCTAAGCTAGCCCGGTGGCTGGGATGAACAAGCGGCTCCTTCCGCTGCAACATGCGCCAACAGTACTGAGAAAGCAAATCTGGGTGGTGAAGAGGCTTCCACCTGGGGAGGCATTGGGCAACTTTCCTGGAGACGGTTTCCTTACCGCAATGGGAAGAGATACTATTAGCAAACAGTGGATAGAGACCAGAAATTTTGCTTAACACTACATTACAGGATCCCCCACCCCAACAAAGACACACAGGCCCTATACCAACACTGCTGAGGTCAGAATCTAGTGGGGTCCAGGTAGCTGCCAGTCCCAGCTTCAAGCAACAAAGAATTCACTTTCTCATCAAAAGTAATCAAATTGGATGTATTCCTTTGAAATTTGGCAGAATAAACTATTAATAAAAGGACTAGCAACCCAGATAGGATACAAAAATTTATGTTTTCTTCCAATCTAAAAAAAAGTGAAAAAGGAAAGAAATAAAGAAAGAAAAAAGCACTATCTTTGAAGACAACTCCATGGGGCTAAATCACCAAGTCCTGCTATGCAAACACCAGCTATATGGCAAAGGGCCACACACTCAGCAAAGCTAGGAAATGTGTATAGTATGCCCTATGCGCCAGTCTGGAATGGAGGAGAAAGAATAGTGCTCCTCCCATAGAGCCAGTCTCAGCAGGTGGAAAGCAAGCCTTCCCATGCTACAAACTACTAGCGTCCACGCTAAGCTCCTTGCCGGAACCTTACAGTTTCAATCAGTCCGTGGGTGGCTGGATCAGCCCTAGAGAGCTGGCACAGATAATGATCCCTTATCTCTCTGCCTTGTAGAGGGTCTGAATTATTGCCTGCCTCAGAGCAGCCATATCTCCTCCGCCGCTGTCTCTGGCATGCAAAGCATCTGCAGCTGCCTCCTTGAAGCTACTGTGTAAATACAGCAGCACATACTGTACATTTCACACCCAGCCTGTTGACCAAGCCTCTTTCCCACAGACTAGCGTCGTGAACCAGCGCTTTCCAAGGGTGTCTCCTCAGCTGGGAGGAATTCACACATACGACGGACTTATTGATGGGGTAAGAAAATGTCAGTTTTGACAAAAGTTAATTAGGTAGGTGCTCAGGTTGCCCTGTCCACTGGGAATATATGCCTTGCTCTTTCTGTCATTCGGATTATAATTTCAAAAACACACTTGGGCCCACGAATTTGGCATAGCTGTATCAACATGAAATATAATGGCAAAGCCACCTGTGAGGAGGAAAATCAGCTGCTGAGTGAGAAAACATCTGCCCTACTTCTGCATTCACTGACTAGCTCTGTGCAGGTTCAAGAATAAAAGCTGCACTATCCTGGCTTTAGAACGGCCTCTAAAGATGATAACTCTCATCAATTTCTCAGTCAACAGTCAAAACGACTCTCATATTTAAAACTGGCAGGGTATTGTCAACCTTTATTTTATCATTCAACTCAGAAGATTAAACTGTGGGTCCACGGAGACAGCTGGAAGATGTTAGAAGTCAAGAGTCTGACACACATCGTTGTGCCCTCTGAAACTTACTTCATGTTGAAAGCCAAGTTTGGTGGTACACAGTGTAATCCCAGTATTAAAGAAGCCAAGGCAGAAATGACTGACAGAAGCCAACCTGGTTACACAGCTAGCCCAAGATAACTAGAAAAACTGTCTAAAATCTCAACAACTCTGAGGAAAAAAATGAAAGTTAAGATAACATGCTGTGCTTGCTATGTTTTGGGGAAGAGGGAACCTCAACTGAATAAAACTGTCCCTGACTGCCCCATAGGCAAGCTGGTGGGACATTTCTTGATTAATGATGGATGGTGGTTGGTACATCCTATACTGGGCAATGTCATTCCTGGGCAGTTAGTACTGGGTGGTATAAGTAAACCTGGGGCTAGCCAGTAAGCAGTGCTCCTCCAAGGCCTCTGCATCAGTTCCTGCTCCAGGGTTCCTGCCCTGACTCCTCTCTGTAGTGAATATTTATGTGGAAATAAAAGATAAAATGAACCCTTTCCTCCCGGAATTGCTTTTGGGGATCATCAAAGTTCCTACTCTGCTGTCCTGGGCATATGTGGTAGTTTGAATAAAAATGACCCCCATAAGCTCACAGGGAGTGGCACTATTAGGAAGTGTAGCTTTGCTGGAATGGGTATGGTCTTGTTGGAGGGAATGTATCACTGTGGGGGCGGGCTTTGTCATATATGCTCAAGATACCACTCAGTGAGATGCAGACTACTTCCTGTTGCCTGCAAGATGTAGGATTCTCAACTACTTCTCTGGCACCATGTCTGCCTGTATGCCACCATGCTCCCTGCCATGATGATAAGAAACTGCATCTCTGAACTGTAAGCTGGCACCTCAATTACATGTTTTCTCCTTTGTAAGAGTTGTGTGGTCATGGTGTCTCTTCACAGCAATGGAACTCCCAAGACAGTATACAACTGAACAATTCATATTACAGTCTGATTAAGAAGCTCAATCTCTATTTAGCTTTATTTTGATTCATCAGTTAATAAAGTCAGCAACTTAGAAGTAGTATTAGAATAAATATGCCATGATAAATTTGGACATGTACTGAATATTTTCATAGATAGGCTATTTCTACTGTTGAAAGTTTACTCTCTGAACTACCCATTCTTTCGCATGCCATTAGTTCATCCCATTTCCTTCATACATGGAAATGACCCACAGTTTGCCATTTTTATTTCCTGACTATAGTCTAAGAAATACGTAAAATATATCTTATACCAACAGGAAAGATAGCTGTATGTGAGTAATGTCATCATGTGATACATGTGACAGAGAATGTCCCCTGGAGAAAGGCAGAGATGAGAGGGAGAGAGAGGGAGAGAG
>JAQHUG010000039.1:2367057-2384380 GCA_028555095.1 Dicrostonyx torquatus | reverse complement strand
TCCTCTGGTCATCTCCTCAAAGAAGGACATGAATGCAGAGCAGAAAAACAGAAGGAGAAAAAACACTTGCCAATCAACTGAGTTACTTCACTTCCCCAGGAAAGGAGCACGCTCAACGCCTTGCCATTAATGGGCACATTTCTTAGATTAAAACATCTTTTAAGTCACAAGGCACACCAGAGTTGCCCCTAGCATGTCCTTAACCATTTATTTTTTGATTTATCCAAATGCCCTGGGACAAAGGAAGCATGAAAAATGCTATGGGGGATAAAGTGGCAGGAGAACTGAGTGATGTGGAGGTGTCAGATGCCCAGAGCACAGGCTCAGTAGAGGATGGCTGTGATTAGGAGGTTAACTATACTTGTACTTTGAGACAGTGAAGGACAGATGTGACTTTGACTCAACGCTTAGGAATTACACAATTTCCATTCAGGCTTTCGGAGGATGGTGCCCTAGCAGGCCACACTTGTCCGGCTCACCTTTTCTTTTTAGTGATGATGAGCACATCGTTGAAGAGGAAGAAGTAGACCTGCTGTTTGGACATCCTCTTTGAGAAGAGCACCGTGTCTTCCACGTAGGCTACTAACTCCCCTCTTTTCACCAACCACCGCGAAGAGGAGACGAGGGGAAAAGGCTATAAAGAGAGAAAAACTCAGTGCCCATATCCAAGTGAAGGCCAGTAAGACATTATAATCAAAAGGTACAGCTGATGAGATGCATTATTATTTTATAGGCAGATGGTGGCAAAATGCAATTAGATAAGGCACATTCTCCAGAAAAACGCACATTTATTTCTCAACATAAAAACTTACTAGCGTGTCCATACAAAACTGAAACCACAAGAAAATGTTATTGCGCCACAAAATTATGGCTCTTCTATTAACTCTGAACTACAAAAGAAAACTGGAGCCACTTAAAATTCAAAAACCTTAGTGGCAAAATCTATCAGTTATTGTAGATAGCTCAAAGCTGAACATAAACATATGGAAATCTGTAGATACCTCTAGTTACCAAGAGACCTCTCAAAGTCTGTGTTCACTTTCTGAACAACAAAAGGATTTTTCAAAATGAAAAAACCCACAAATGTTATGTTTCGTCTAGAGATCTGCTCAGTCATAGACTTGAGAGCACCTGTTTTTAAGTTTATGGTGTCTCCACTGTGGAAACACGGCCCTGAAAACCTCACTCCATTTTTTCTGGAGTGAAAGTCCAGTTTCTGGACTTTCTGGCTATGAAAGTCGAGTTCTTTTACGGAACCCCTCAAACTCACACAAAAGGCTGAACCCAACGAATTACACTCCGCATTTGCTTTATTCCGTTTTGTAAAAGCCAACTGGAAAACTCTCAAAACCACAGAATAATTTGTACCCTTTCGAGTTCTTTCCTTTTTATAAAGAAAAAAAAGTAAAGTTACTAGAAATGCATACTGCCAAAAATTTGATTTAAGAACACATATCCATAAAAGAAGCAAAAGTTCCTAGATACATTGTCAACAGACAGGCACAGTAACATGGCCCAGCAGATGACATCCTGCTAAGTGAAGAATGATTAAAAATGGCTGAAGGAAACTGAGGATATTATGGAGGAAATGAAGAAGCAAAGAAAGGGTTTCATAGTTTTCCAACTTTATAAAGGGCTTTTATAAGAAGGTTATTCATCAGCTGTATACAAATTCAATAAGGAAGATCAAAGATTATGGCTAAACCCAAACTTTGCAAACGGGCTTTTAAGGGAGGTCCTGGGGTTTCCAGCCCCTTAATCGGAAGCACACAATTATGTAATAGGCACAGCAGAGCCCTGTAAGGTCAGCAGAGAAAGAATTGCTTAAGGTAAACTCTGACCCGTGTGCTCAGGACTTGGTACAAAAACACACACGTCAGGTTAGGTCCTGATTGATGCAAGTGCTGGAAGCACAAGGCTGCCTGCCATTGCCTGTCGGCCTGGGTCTGAACCAAGGACACTTACAACGATGCTCTACCGTGCATACCACCCTAGGACAAGTCTTTGTGTAGCAACTAGGTAAGGAGTTTTTCATTGCTTGGTGTAGATTGATTTTTGTATAGTCTTCATATTCCACTAGGAAATAGCAAACTTTCACTTATTCACCCCAAATTGAGAGTAGCTTTCAGAATGTCTACGCTTTCTTTGAAACCAAAGTGTGTTGTGAATGAAGTATTGTGCGGAAAGCCTCCTCTTCCCCATCTCTCTCACCCACCCAGGTCCCACACACTGCCTCCTGCCTCCACAGGTAAGGGCGGATGCTAGATCTTTCATCGCCTCTCCAGAAATTTCTTTGGAAAAAGCACTTTTCTTAACAACTATTTTTTTTAACTTAATGATATATATGATTACCTTCATAGGTACCTAAGAACCCAGCCATTCTTTGTTTCCCCCAAAGCTGAGTGGGTCTATTCTGATTCATTCTGATGCAATAGTTCTCTGTGATACATATCTGGATTGATTCCGTTCCTCTGCTAAAACAGACTAATTGTGTGATCTTTATATTCCCCAGTACAGAATAAATTCCTGGAAGCAGACTTGCTGGTTTGCAATAACTCACTTTGAAAAATGGCAGCAAGTACCGCGACCGTGACAATTCTTTCTAGCAATAGCTGCAAAATGCCGCTCCTATAACCTCAACTGCCTTCTCACACTTCTGGATTGCTTGCTGCCCTAACGCCTATTAGCAATTTCTTTATGAATGAAATGAAGCCATTTTTCAAATCCTTATTCGTCCTTTGCCATTCCTGCTCTGGTAGCAGCTCTCTAGCCTGTCATTTCCAGTGTCTGTCCCTTCTCCTTTCCTGGACACTCTGACTTTCCATGTGAGGTACGGCATGCAGACTGCATGAACAAGGCTGCAGCTACTTCTTCCCCTCTGCAGGCTACCTCTGTTTCTGTCTTTCTTGTTCCTGTACTGTGAAAGGTTTATATATTTTAACCTAATGCACTAGGCATTGGACTAGGCATTGTTTTCTGTTTTCTATTTATGACTTCTAGATTGGTTATGCGTTAAAAGACCTTCATTACACTGCTGATGTTATTTTAACCAAGCACACCTCTGGAACAAATCACGACAATTTCTTTGAACTTCTAATTTTTTCATCTTTACAATGAACTGGTTACAAATGTGTATTATTATTATGATTATGTATCTTATTATCCAACTTAAAGGCCACAAATTGTGCCAAATGACATTTCTAGGTGGTCTGAATTAGTCAATAATCTGTGCTTTGATTTATGAAACTGCATTCAGACGACTGTAGTCAGGGTATTACAAGGGCAAAGTTTACACCACCCATCACTCAGAACACCTGGGTCCTTGGGCTGATTTCACATCGATCTTGATGTGTAGCACAATTAGTTGAGTGACTCTGTTGACATTTGGCCTCTGGGTTTTGTTTTCCTGGTGTATACAATAAGAGGCCATAGTGGTCCCATATCAGTGGTTCCTAAACTCTGTACCGTGGTAGAGAATGTGCCTTCTGCAGAATACCACGACATGTTGATCACCAGGACACTACTGTGCAAGTTAGAAAATTTGGCTAGGAAAAATATAGGGTCATTTTAATTTGCCTGATTAAATTTCTGTGTTATATAACAAAACAGAATCACACTCATAAGCTGATCCATTACAAACTCCAACAAAGACCCAGGTTTGCCATGAAGTGCCACTTTCTGCTGGTCTGGGCATTCTGATACCTGTTCACGAGCAGTGTCAGACAAGTAGGAGAGGTGGCACGGATGCAAAAAGAAGATATACGAGAAAACGCGCTTAAGAAATGGTCCAATAACTATCTCTTCTGCAAAAGCAAAGTAGTAGTCGCACTTGGCTTAGAACACCCTAGTCCAGCCAGGGGACTCCATTATATGGCAGAACCTACTGGCAACACTTGAGAACTCTCCTTTATCAACTGTCAGCTTCAACTATTTTAACTGTCCAGTGGTTTTCTGAGGAAGGTCATACCATCATGGCCTGGAGACTCCCCTAGGCGTCTGGGGAGTCCTCTGTCCTCTGCTCTTTTCAGCTGACTGTCCTTCTTCGAAACGCTAATTCCAACCGTCATCTGCTAGATGAGATTTTAAGCAGCAATGATATGATAAACACAGACAGAAGGCTACCTTAATTTTAAATTCCAGCTGGGAATTAATCGTGTACATCATCTCTGTCCTCTCCATCTTCCGGGCTCCTTCGTTGCACAGTCGAACCAACTGGGAACACAGCATAGGCGGGTTAAGAAATATGAAGAGAAATTTTATTCACTTTCTTTTACTTTATATATGGCCCTTTCTCCCCACCAGAACCTCATTTTCAATTTCAGATCTCTCCCTAAAAACCATCTACTCTCTAGAAGTTCCAAGCGCCCATTTCTGATCATTATAGAACTCACCGTGCCACCCGGTTGGGACACGGTGCTCAGATATGGAGTGGGTAACCAGGAGTGAACAATAGGGTGGGGGTTGGGTAAAGGACTCTGAAGTCTTTTAGAGTGGTTTCCTCTGTGGCTCCACAGCCTCCACACAAGGTTTCGCCACACACTCTAGGTCTCTTTCTATTCTGCTCCTATCCTTTGCCTGGCCTCACCTTTACCTATGAGAACCCAAATCTACCACAAGCTACAGTGCCTCCTCTCTTCCAGACCAGAGCAGCAGGAAGCAGACTACCAAGTTCAAAGGCAAAAACTAAGCACAGTGTTATGTAAAGCATGAGACCACAAAGGGATGCTGGAGGAGGGAAGTCTCGGCAATTCTTCCAGAACACCCAGATAAGAGAAGCTCTGCTCAATTAGAAATACTGTATTATCTGCAAAGAAATGGATCTATGGGCCACTGATGAATACTTAGTAAATATTTGGGTCACTGGACTAACCCTAAACTTTGCTTTCAAAGACAAGTAAAATGATGAGTGTACTCAAAGCTGATAAAAAGAAATAGTGCTTTATAATAAAGTGGAATGAAGATCTCTCCCATTTATGCAGGAAGCAAGCAACAAAAGATAATTGGAAGTTTCCGGCACACTCAATGTCCATTCATCTAAGCCCTGTTCATATGCTACTCACAGGGGTGACCATACTTTCTTATGCTTTCTCAGCTACCATGTGCCTAGCAGCAACTAAACACACAGTTTTCTCTTTAAATATTACTTCCCTCTCATCACAGTTCTTTCTTTCTACTCCAGGCCTGATTCCCGAAGGAGTCAGCCACCAGGGCCAGCTGATCGTACTGTTGCACACCCAACTCATTGCTCAACATATTTCAATGAGGTTTCTGTGTCATTTACCTGTGGATGAACCCTGTAAACAGCTAAGTCATGCTTGCCTCTTTCTCTCTCAGGAGCACCCATGAGCTATTTAGCCACCTTTGCAATGCTAAAGGCTGTTCCGTTTTCCTTTACCCTGGCATGTCTTATTTGTTTTTTGTCTCCTATGCTAGTTACTTTCTTCCAAATAAGACTAAAAATTGGTATTCCTTGGGGTTTTCACAACGGGCTACTGTACTCACTATCCTGCATCCTCGTCGTGGGTAAAACCCTTCACACTCCAACCTCGAACTATCATCTATGCTGATGGTTCCTGAACCCAGGTCTCCGATTTCTTTCTCTCTCCTGAGCGCTGATCCAGAACACAAATTTTATAGGATCTAAATTATATGTCCAAAATGGAATTTATCTTTCCATAGTAATAAAAAGAGAAAGTGACTCAGTTGTCTACAATCAAGGATTATGTTTCTTTGATGTGATGCCAGTCCTCCAAAGTGCTCATCATTCCAAGCCTACTATACATATACTATACATTCACACACACACCACACACATATACACACACCATTTCTATCGTCTTACATGAATTCATAGCTTTATCATCATGTTAGACTATAGCCTCCAACTCCCTAACGTGTATAAGAAGTTTTTTCCATGTCATCCCTCCTTTGCCTTCTCCCTCCCTCTTTTCCTCCTCTCCTCCCTCCCTCCTTTTATCCTTTCCCTTCCTCCCTCTCTTCCCCTGTTTCAGTGAGTTCGTCAAACTCTGTAACACTTGGATTTGGGTCTCTAGACACATAAGCCACTCCTTCCACCTTCTACCCCCTGGCTCACAATTATTCTTGCTGTAGATCTCAGTTGAAATCACTCCGTACTTGCGTCCCACATCTCTCACCACCCGTGAGTGTAATTCTATTTCATGTATGTCTTTCTCTTTATTCTGCACATACCATGAATGCAACAGCCACACCTGCCTTGTCACCAAATAGTCAGAGGCCAGCATTAGTCCTGGCATAGTGGTTCATAGTCAATAAATATGTGTTGAGGGTAAGAATCAACAAACAGTTATTAACATACCAGACAAATGAGCTACGGATAGGCACATAACACAAAACCTGTCTGAAAAAGTCAACATTCCAATTTATTTGAATATGGCTGCACACATTTCAGTGCTTTCAGCAAGGGCAGATCTGCTAGACTCTTGGACACTCTCTACATGGTTTACTGTCATCATGGTAAGCAGTTACCTTGCTCACTTCCTTCAAGGCCCTTTTGCAGACTTCATACTTCGGAGAGTCCTTAGGTGTTTTTTGACATATAGTCTAAGAAGAAGGAAAAGAAGCAAAACCAATTGATTTGTCATACAAAGCCAAATAAAGTACTACTCAGCCATTTCCTCTTACTCATACAAACCACTATTTCTGGACACAATATCAGGGGTGAGGATATTAAAACACAACTAACAGAACCAGAAAATATTCTTTAAATACATAAAGCCTAAATGAATCCAGCTATTTAGGAAAGAAGACGTCAGAGGTCAGGAGGTCGGCTAGCAAATCTCAGACCTGCCTTATGATAGTTATTTATCTACAGTCACTGGCCGTAGATAAGCATCATTGTCCTCTGTAAAACTGTAGCAAAGCCAGACACAATACAGGCTATTGGTGCTTGACCTTGTGTTCCTTGTGCAGAGATCCAACCCGGCCTCGCTCATGCCCTGTTCCAGGAGTTAAATGGTAGGTGATCTACACACCTTATCTGAGAGCTTGGTGTACGGTCATTCTTTTCCCCGAGAAAAGAATGACCAGCTAAAGATAAGCAGAAATATGGATGTATTAAACATGAAAATCTGAAATTCTGAATCTTAAAAAATGCAGACCTTTTTGACTGTCAGAACACCACAAATGGAAAACTCCACACCAGAAACTGTTTCATGCACACAATTAGCAAATACATATAACTGCTTTTAGAATATGTATATATACAGGTATGCTTGAGACACAAATGAATTTCATGTTTAGTCTTGGGCCCCTTTCCCATGACACCTCCAAAAATATTCCAAAATTATTCCAACTGTAAAAGACATCTTACTGCAAGCATTCTCAGTAAGGAACACTCAGCTTGTTCATACAACTTAGAAAGCTCGGGGAACCGATCTAATTGTTTTAAAATGTCCAACCACTTCGACAAATTTAAGTCAATTTCCTAATGAATGAAGTTTAAGAGGCAGTGCTTGGAGCCGCCTGGGTTCTCACATATGGGAAACAGATGAGGACAACAGTCACCAGGGAGGACAGAATGTGGCTAATAACTAGCAGGCCCCCGTGTCTTAACGACCAATGAATGCAGTCTGTAAATCTGGAAGTCTGGCAGTGGAACTGCTACATGAGAGAAGGGTAGAGTGCACCATATGTGGGCTTACAGTAATGATTCTTCCTTTCAAAATTGTGACCTATTATCAAGAACGCATTTATACTATAACCGGTTCCTATGCGCATGTAAATTAGGCAAGGTTTTTAGAAATAATATTTATCGACATTATGAGCCATGTATATATCAAATACTTCATATTCTGTTATATGTACTTTGAAAACTCTGCTCATGGTTCCACAATCAATTATGTCCCCTTTAATGGATATAAAAGCAATATGAAAAATATTGGGTTATTTCCATGAGAGCAGACATCCTTCCTTGGAATCTATATGACAAAAATGTACATAAAAGTGTGTGCATGCATTAATAATCTCATAATCTCAAACAGGATTATGACAGAACAGCATAAAACCCTACTATGTAACCATGCCATAAATATCCAACATTGTGCACTTCAGTGTGTTAGAAACAGGAATACCATTCTGGTCTCCAAATTTGGTTTTGGTTGATTATCAATTAATGCATCCTATCTTTAGATAGAATAAATACTGATCTAAAAATATATTCAGTTTTTTGAAACTCCACATTACACATTGGGCCAATGATGAACTGCATGTAAGACTTACAAGATGATTTCTCCTAGGGAAGCTGAGGTTGCATTGGTAGATACTCCTAGTTATATTCACTGGCGCTACACAGCACCGGCACTGTGAGCCATGCATGTCTCAGACTGCTAAGCAGCTGTAACTATGTGCGTGCAGGAAACAGTAGACTGAAGGGAGGACAAAGAAAGGGCTAGTGAATCAGAATTCTGAATAACTGATAAAGCCGTCACACCGCTGTGGCAGAGTGAGAAAGTGACAACATGTCCTTTGCTGCACCTACACCTCACTGTCGTTTGAGAGTATCTCAGCACCTTATGGTGGAATATGGCAAATGGCACCTATATTTGCAATTTTACTCAACTATGTATCTCTGATAAAATTTTCATCCCATGTTTTGGTCTGTAAAATCAAATACATAAAGACTGATACCAAGCCAATATAATGACCCAATTTTAAAGTACATCTGTGACAAACTGTCCTACTTAGATCAAAAGACACTATTTGCCCATGGGCAAAGCAGGTCCTATCACAGGCCAGATGGTCTCCTCCCCCTTCCCTCAGCAGACCTTGCCATTATTCAAAGTCAACGGCTTCTTCCTCTAGGACTATTACCTAAGACAGACAGAAAGGATGTCGGGCTTTTTACCCACTTTACACAATGCATGGTAGATAATAGTTCACACCTTATCTTGTCAGGAGAAACTGGGCCCAAAGCATCTTAGAAAGTTCAAGATGCAAGGCCCCTAAAACAAAGTGACTTGTCCAAGGTCTCATGCTTAGTGGTCCAGGCAGAAATAAAATCCAAGTCTCTTGACCTCAAAAAGCTAATGTCATTCCCATTCCAAAAGTTTCACCAAAGTGATCACACAAGTCTAGATTAATGATAAACTCCAGTGATCTTAAACATAGACAGATTTTCCAATCGAACAGCATCTTCTCAATGAAGGGGTTTTATAAAAGAGATATGCATCAATTTAAGCAGAATAACAGTAAATTAGTTAATAAGATTTGTAACAGTGAATATCCAGAGTACAAAGCCATCAAATCCTGCCTTACATCCATCAGCAGCGGAAGGCGAGTCACTCTCTGCATGGGGAGAATGAGGAACGAGATCATGGGTAAGTTCCTGCAGTCTTCATGCGACTCAATTCGTGACAATACTTCCTTAAAGGAGGGGTTGGTGGCTCTGTGGGGGAGATGAAGTAGAAAAAACTTCAAAATGTTTCCTTTGCAAGCTCAAAAGCAAACAAAAACACATTACTGAGGTCAATTTCCACATTACCAATGATTCTTATATATAAGCCTAACATACACTATAATACCCTGGTAGAGACAGGTGGCTTTTCTACCTTTTATATTTAATGCTAAAAATAAGACATGGTGCCCAATAACAATATTAATTATAAAACAAATATATGAACTAGATATTTGTAAAATTGGCATTAAACAAGATCACAAGATTGGAGAATATGTCAATCACCAGTTAGCATGAACAGATCAGATCTCATACTTGATCATGTACAACATTCCACCAACACAATAATCAAGCTTCATACCATTGCTTTGCCCTGGGCAGAGCCAAGAAAGAAATACTAAAAAGTTTAAATCCCCTGGTAGTAATGCTGCTGCCGATTTAATAAATACGATTAGATCGAATTAGTTAATCCAGGTTTAATCTGAGCAAGAAAAGCAACTCCTGGGAGACTCTTGGGAAGGCAGGGGAGGAGTCTCATGGCAAAAATGGCTTACATAGTCTGTAGGCGTGGTCTTGAGCAGCACCAGGGAGGAGCTGATTTTTTGACAGGTTTACTCAGGGGCTGGATTTGGAATGCAAGGAGTGAGACCAGAGTTTGGAATAGGGCCCCTAGTGGGAGATGCCCAACAAATATCACTTAGGCAAGATTTTCAAGGGGCATTTGACCTTTCCAAAGGTCATCTTTCTAACAAAGAAAACTTTTTTTTTGCTTGTGTTCATTGTTTGGGGGTTGTAATTTCTTGGAGGGAGATGCTCTTCAGGCTAACCTCCAGCTTGAAATCTTTCTGGGTCCTTCCTTGGATTACAGACATGTCTAGCCAGGAAACCCTTGGGCCACATAAACCAGAATATTTCTCTTCATCTCCCACTGAGTTGAAAACGGCCATGATACTGGCATATATCCATGTAGTGTTGCCAGATACTCCATCCAGAATCTCCAGAATCTCAGTGGAGCTGTCTATAGAACCTTAAAGGGGGATGAGGTGGAGATTCCAAGAGAATGGCGCTCACAAAACTCTAACTTGTCACACACTTAGCAAAAACAACAGAAAGAAGTCAAACGGAACTTTTTTGACCCTTGGTCCCACCTTTCTCCCCTGCTCCTGCTTTCCCATGGGAAAGAAGGGCTGCAGAACCAACCACTGGACTCCAGAACTGGAGAGAAAGACAGTGTCCATCATAACTATTTTATTTAAAAAAAAAGTGACTTGAAATTCATTAGATGATATGGTTCAAGGCCACTAAAAATAAAGTGTGAAAGACCTAGAATATCAAATTAAGAGAAATTACACAGAACTGTCATATTGAAGGCGTAAGTCACTTCATGCTACATCTTATTTTTATTTTCTCACACTGGGATTTTAAAGTATCCTTTCCTCAATAGTTTTCAAAAGAGTTCTAGGAAATTAAAAACAAACTTCATGTAGGTTGCACATACATCTCACACAGGTCCCAGGCCCCTCCCGTGCCCAAAGGGCTCTGATTAAGACGTCTGGGGTGGACTAGAGAATCTTGGTTGGCTGGGCTTTGAAGATTTCTGGGGTTTCTAACATGCTGAAGTAGAAAGTTACTGCACCAACCGTGAATTCCCCTAAAGACACAAACACTGATACAAACACTAATTTCCATGGGAAGACTCCCATGATGGTTTGATCAAGGTAATCTAGACAAAATCTATTTTTTAGAGTCACAGAATACAGATGCAGTAACTTATCATATATATATATATATATATATATATATATATATACATATATATATATATTTAAATCCTGCAAAACAAAATGAAAAGCAATGTCCCCCTAATTCAGGGCTTTGCTTTCAAGCATGAACGTGTATGTTCAGGTACAGGGCCCTAGTCCCATGTGGGGTAGAGGAAAGTGAAAGGGCAGGTAAATCTGGAGACATTTTTGGCATCAAGTGGGTGGAAGCCAGGTATTAGGCTAAATACCCTGCAATCCCTGAGAAGCCACCACAACAGACTTACCAGGCTTTGAAATCCCCAAAGTACAAGTGAGCCCCTCTTCACATGGAAAACCTAATCACAGCACCAGCTGGGGTTTCCACGCTACCCATGTAGCAGGACTGGGGAGGTGACAGGAAGACAGCATTGTCTGCCTTCCTTACCAAGTAGGGAACCATTACTGTTACCAGGGAAACTGAGGCCTCCTTTGGGTTATTAGTCTCACTAATAAAAGAATTTTAAAATAGACTTGGAAGGAAGTTCATAGGCAACTGTTAGTTTGAGAGAAAGATCCCAGGGGTAGGCAAGTGGAGATCTCAGCAGGTGCCTGGAGGACAGAGAAGGGGGAAGGGGAAGACAGAAAGTTAGGCCTTTGGCAAGGGCTGTTGACAAGGAGCTGAGTGGCAAAAAGGCAGGCCCACAGAGTCTGGGTAAGCAGGCTTAGAAGTGCTGAGCCAAGGAGCTAGGTTTGGGTGGGGGGGATGTTTATAAACAGAAATACAAATAGCTTATTAGGAAAGGGAAGTGCTCCCAAGAGTGGGAGCGGGTTAGCAGGGAAAGTGTTGAGCCTCCAGGGACTTTGTAGGGCATTCATGCAAACAGCAGTTGTAGCTGTTCTCACCCATGATGACTGTCACCCGAAAAGCCAGGTGGGGAAAGTTAACAGGCTTCCACTCCCAACTAGCTCTTTTTCCATATGTTAATCTCGATGTTTCCGTCTCTAGGCCCCCATTCTCCTGACACATTGTCACCATCCCCTCAGACTCTTCAAAGCTCTCACACCTTGCCTGGGGTGGCGGGAGGCGCCATAAATGTCACTACTCTCAGGAAAGAGTGAGAATAACAATAGCCAGGAAGTCGCAAACTGGGTTTATGGTGGACAATGACAGTATAAAATTGCTACTTATGATAATTGGGGCCTCTAAAAACAAAGCAGGATATATAGAGCACTTAACAATTGTTGATTCTCCTGTACCTCAGATCCAAACTCTCAATAATCTAAAAAGGCGAGAAACAGAATGCTTGGCTCCTTATAATGGCATAATTAAAATCTCCACACTTGTCTTTCTCTTCTGTTCTTTTAAACCCTTCCACAGCAAACAACTCAGCCCTATCTACCCAGGGAGGGAGAAGAGGGATGCTGCAAGTCCTTTAAACAGTTTACAGAGGTTAGAATACTAAGGAAAACCCTGGATCCTAGGGACTCACTCTGGTCCACTTAAGAACCCCCTTTTGTCCTCTGGCAAACCACTTAATGGCTAGTTACTTCTTTAGAAAAGTGGGAGGTTGGGTGATGATGAGTCAAGTCTCTGGACAACGGAAGGGATGTGCAAGGGGGCGGGGGGCATGACTTCAGCATACTTTAGGGAGAAAATTCTCCACCACATCCTCACTGGAAAAGTAACCCCCTTACACATTGCTCAAGGAGGAAACAGTTTCCTAGGAGTCATGTCTACGATTAATTAATCTCTGTCAATGAGCTCTAATCAAAAGTAGGTTAGACGATCAAAACCCAAGCCTTCAACCCTGCTTACAGCAGCTTCTGTAGCGTCCTCTGTTGGTAGACTTCATTGGTGCAATATTTCACATAGGGGTCAAAGGTGGATGCTGTGTGCTTTTCTACAATGTCACTTATATCGTCTATGAAGATGTTATTCTGATGTCTTGCTTCTAACTCTGTAAAGAATCTGGGAAAGAAAAAGAAAAACTTTCAGAAATAACAATTATCTCCATGGAGGGTTTAAAAATAATAACAATACACAGTTTAAAAGTTTTAAGTAAATTTTTTAAAAAATAAAACAATTCCCCCACAAAGAAAAAGCATTGAAAATTTTATCTGAATTTAAATCTATTGTGTAACACTATATATCGTATATAAATTATTGCCTTAAATTTTGATCTTTAAACATAGATAATACTAGATATTTCTCTGCTCTGGGGGACATTTTAAAAATAAACAGATTTTTGCTATATCTTAAGAGCTCTCCCTCATGGAGGAGGGAGGGCCTTGCTTATAGATTATCCTGCCACTTACAGGAGAATGTGGGATGCATGTTTGTAATCCCACACTGGGCATGTAGGGGCAGGAAAATCAGGAGTACTGGTTAACCACTGAAACACAGTGAGGCCCTGTCCCCAAACCAGACAAAAGGAGGAAATGCAAACACACACCCAAATGAAAGATGACAAAATGAATCTGAAAGAATCCAATCTCACATGCCCTTGCAAAAGAAAAATCTTATCTTAAATGTGTTAATATGCACAGTATTTAATATGTTCACAACTTAATCAGGCTGCAATTCGGCGTAATCAGATCTTGTCTAGGAGACAGATGGAAGAGTAATTTGGGGTTGCCTGATTTAGTCATTACACACACGAGTATAACCACTGGTTATACAATCATTGTTAATGGTTCTCTTGGCTACTATGACTGAATAGTCTCATCTAACTATCTGTTTGAATCTCTGCTTTCAAATCTTTGTGGGTATAAACAGGAAGACTGGAATTCAGTAGTAAGAGAGTATCCACCAAGACAGGACCATGTACTACCAAGAGCCAGCACAGAAGAATCTGGGTTATTCGCCAGGGAAAATTAAGTCACCGAATGAAAGCTGAGGAAAAAATGACCCTTCCCCTCTCAACACTCACAGTAGTGGCTGATGGGAAACATGGGGAAATTACAATAAAGCAGAGTCGTGGTACAATTAGAGAAAATAAAGGCTTCACTTTCATTCCTAGTTTTTTTTTTAACACAACTCTTAAAACTCTTGGCATCTCCATACCAACACAAATCTTTCATCTGATGCTGGGGAGGCACTTGGAGGTTGGGGAAGCCTTGGTAGGTTCAGGAATTGTCAGCCTGCATCCTAGGCTGACAACTAGAAAAACCAAACCACCTTTATAAAGATGGAATTCTCAGGCCCTCTCTCCTCACATCCAAGGAGGGAAGGAAGCTGAACTTCAGGCTCATTTACCAAGTGCCTGTGGCCTATTATACCTTTCCAGTACCACCTTTACAAAGACCCTTAATAACAGGCTTCAGAGAGGGCCGGAAGCACTGTGGTGCTGGGTGAGCAGCCAGCCTGGAGAGGGTGTGTCACCTGCCCCATCCCTGACACTAAGTATCTCTTCATTTGGTTCTCCCTGAAGTTCCCTCCTAATGAGCTAGTGATAATAAGAAAAATGCATTCATGCATTCTGTGGGCTGCTCTAGCAAGCCAGCCGCCAAGAAAGGGAGGAGGTTTGAAGGAACCCCTGACTTTGTAGCTACGTAGGGTCGTAGCTGAATGGAGACAGGGACTTCAGGAGGAAGAGGTCGTGATAACCGGAGACCCAGTGAAAACTCCAAAGGTGAAGCCACTATAGGGGAGAAGGCTCTGAGTTGCTCAGTCATCCCTGAAAAGAGGACAATACAGTGGAACTAGAGGAGAGAAGCCATGTGGCTACAGTCTCTCATTCAGGAAATGGGGAGTTTTGGGGGCTGAAATGCAAGCCACAGAATAAATAGGCAGACAGAGGCGTCTGCTGAGCAGATGAGAGCTACACTGCAAAGGTCTGGCTGTGTGTGATCCAAAGAAGGACTCGAGAGGGGAACCAGAAAGTCATCAATAACAGTCAGAAGTGGGACAGAGAGAAGTGACAAGACAGATGGCCAGCAGGCCAGGAAGGTGGACTCCAGACAATACAGAGAGGGAGGACAGATTGGGCAACAATTTGGAGGTAAAACCAATAGAATTGAGACACTCCAGGAAGATGCTAAGGTTTCCGAGAAAGGGTTCCACATGCAGAGCAGGTGGCTCATGAAACCCTGAATGGAGACAGGGGCTTCAGGAGGAAGGAGACGCAGCGAGGAAGCTATTCATTTCACCTGGGTGATTTCTAGGGGACAGCTGAAAACACACATCTGTGAGAAATCAGAGGAACTGGAATTCTAGGCACAGCAGAGCTAGGACCGGTGCATTTTTAGCTTTCACATAAATGCAAATATGTATGATTTATTTGAATCCAAACTGTTGCAAGAAAAATATTCCATGAAACCTGATAAAGGAAGCTACTATAAGTAATCGTCATGCAAACTCAGGACATAAATATCTAACAGGTGAATAACCCTCAGAACTTTTTTCCTTATGCAATCATCAACAGACTGAAGAATGCAACTGCTAAGCAAAAAAAAAAAAAACGGTAACTTTGCCTTCCCTAGTGGAAAGAAAAATCTCATTTATTACTTGAAAAAGTTTGCCAAAACGCAGAATTAAGAACAAGCTACTAATGAAATATCTGTTCATGTGACTTGCTTTAATACAATATAAGCCAAGCTATATTCCCTTTGTTTACGCATTAGCATAATAAGGACATAATGTAAGGCTTTCTGTATTAAAAGACCTGTTGGTTATTTGGAAAATCTGCATAGTTCGCTAATCAAGCTGGGCAGCAAGAAGACCAATATATCCCTGAAGAAGGAGTTGCCATCTCAGTAACCAGGAAGGCTGGTGATTCAAATCAGACATGGAGCCAAAGGGGAAGCACTGAAGTCCGGAATGAAACAGGCCCAGGTTTAAGAAGCAATCTGGCAGACAGCTCTGAAATGGAAATTTGGACTTTGGCTCTATGAAGTTTCTTCCTTCTGCAACAATACCATATTCTTCCCGCCTTACAAGCACCACCAGCCAGACTGTTTTACAACCAGCAAAGCTGCAGAACCACCCCACCAACAACAACAATGCTACCAGCACTAACAGTCTACACCATGGAAGTCATGGGGTGGGGGGTGCTGCAAAGGGATCTCCACCAAATACCTCCTGACCACAAACCTATCTCGCCTGCCCATGTGGCTTTTAGGCACCTCCACCAAGCCTTCACTCTGCCACATTCCTCCAGTGCTTTCAAAGACAGCAGCCAGGCTGCAGTTCCTCAGCCAACAGTCGGATTTGCCGAGCTCAGTCTCGCAATGGGTAGGAGCTCCCAAGGACTCAAGGAGAGAATCGGTGTGAAGAAAGCCTGCTGCAAAACATACTCCTGGTGAACAATCCATCCCTCAACATTTCCCAGAACCCCAGGACCTAGATTCTCTTCATTTTCCCAGGTTGTGTTCTTCTACACTTCTGAGGAGGAAACAAATTCAAGGGTAAAGTGGTTGTTCCTTGGATGCACAGCGCCTGTGCTTACTTTAGCTCCCTTTGCCCTTGTCGAATAGGCAGGATCGACTATGAATGAGGCATAGCAGCAGCCTGCAGCCCACTACTGAGCAGTAGACTTCTTAATGAAATCATGAACTCTGCAGGTAAATGGGTGGAACTGAAAATTATTATACCAAGTGTGGTACCCCAAATTCAGAAAGACGAAACACCGCATGTCTTCTCTTATCTGTGGATCCCAGCTCCAACTGCATAGATCTGAGTATTAAAAAAAATGAAACACCCAAAGAAGTCAGGCAAACAGGGACTGTGTTGGGAGTTTGGGGAACACAGTAAGGAGAGAGAAAGCTCTAGAAAAGGGAATAACAGAAATAAAAGGCAGACCTGTGAACATGGATGAGGTAAGAAGAAAACAGAGGGCTTTAATTTGTGAGGAAGGGGAAAAGGTAATACAAAGAAAAAGGGGAAAAATAGAAAGGATGTTTGAAAGATCCAGAGGGCTACATACGTCTTATAAGCTTAATTCTAAAAGTGTGTGTGTGTGTGTGGGTGTGTGTGTGTGTGTGTGTGTTTTGAGGCACACCCACATCGGTAAGGCTCAATCCAAACTGACTAATCATGGACACATGTGCTGGACACAATACTAAATGGAGGTGGGAATATTTTTGTGATATACACACGCGCGCGTGCGCGCACACACACACACACACACACACACACACACAGGCACGC
>JAQHUG010000039.1:2357057-2362057 GCA_028555095.1 Dicrostonyx torquatus | reverse complement strand
TGAAACAAAAAGGGCCCTCGTGCCAACGGCTTCTTTCCTATGCTGCGTGTTGGCCATTCTGGGATGAAATTACCATAGGAAAGAACACACGCTCTCTGAGCACTACACCGAGATCCCTTGGAGGGATTTTAAATCACGGTTTAATCAACGGGCACAAAATAACATGTAACATCAACTCCAAGTCTTTGTTCATTGAAATTTTCATGCTTTATAACCCAAGCCTATCGTCCTAAAGAGCCAAGACTTTAAACACCCGTGCTCAGGCACCTGAGCTGTCAACTTGAGGGAAAAATAATCCACTGTCTGCAAAAGGGAAACAGAATCCCCAGGCTTCACTGCATTTCAGAGATGCTCCGGCTTAAGACGCAGCCAGCTCCTGTTGGCCCACTTCACAGCCAGCCACCTCCTTCAACTTTCACGGAAGACTTTCAAGGTCCTCCCTTTCAGATGTCTACTATGGCGGGCTAGCGAAGCACCAGACACATGGGATTTGTGGTGAATGCAAGCTCTTGCCCTAACTAAGGAAAAACAATAAATTCCCATTTCTTATTGAAGCCAAACAAGTAACAGAGCACAGAAATCTGAGTCAACAATCTCCAGGCCCAGTACAGCCATCAGCTCTCAGAAGTCATCTGGCAATCGGGAGAGGAAAGAAACAAGTCGGGAGGAAAAGACCAGTAACCCAGCAGAGCCCGCTGGGAAGGAGTGGGAAGAGGCGGTGACTACCGCCCATACAAGTCACCAGCTCAAAATCCAGGTCAGGCGTTCCGCTCTCTCGTCCCAGCCTTCACGTTTACCTTTCCCTTGGGTGCTGATGCCCAGATCCTCTTACGATGGAAATATACTAAACAGGATGTCTTTAAGAGAGGAGGCTTCTGGGAATAGGCCATGCCACAGGTGACCCACTGCTTACAATACAGGAGGACTAATTACTTAGCCTGTCTTCAGTGTAGGCCCTAAAAGCCAAACCACTTGGCTCAAATCCCAGCCTGTTTTTTACTACCTATGAAACCCTAGCAGCTTATTCAGTGTCTCAGTGTCCCTATTTCCTCATTTATAAAATGGAATGATCACGTGGTTCTCAGGACTCAACACTACCAGGTAAATATAACACGCCCCTCAACCCCACGAACCCACATGTATTACAGATGACACCTACCGATTCTCTTCCCTTCCCAGCCCACTCAGTTCAAGGACGGCAAGTCTTGTTCCCCTATTTCTAGACATTAAGTAGAGGCAGAAAGAAAGAATCCTGACATCCACTTGCTTAATTTCAGCTTTACACTTTGTCGGCAACTTTAAAAATGTAACAGGTCCTTACCAATGATAAAACTAGAGGAGGGCCCAGCACAGACTTTTTCAGGTCCTCTTACACAGGCTCCTCCACAGTAAGTTACAGATGGAGAAACAAAGGACCATGGAAAACCAACTGTCCTGTGATTGGAGAAGCAGGGAACACTTCTAAAAAGAATTTTGTTCCTGGCCTTGGACCCTGAATCATGTGAGGATTAAGTGTCAAGGTACACTCTCTCCTCTCTCATATTCAGCAAGGACAAAAAGAGGTACATTTATTCTTACCTCTTCTCTTTATGGATGGGTATATAATAGCCTCTGACAATGTCCATGTCTGTAGAGTGTGTTACTTTCACAGAGCAAGAATAACTAAGTGGAAATAATTCTGAATATTGAGATGGAAAAATTTATCATGGGAAACCCAGTTGGTTCCATGGAGTCTCAAAAGTCCTCACAAGAGGCAGGCAGGAAGGTCATCGGGAAGAGAAGGTGTGAGGGAGGAGGGAAGAGAAGATGCTACACGGCTGGTTCAGAGGAAGAAGAAAGAGGCATAAGCCATGGAAGGCAAAAGGCCCCAGAAGATGAAAAAGCAAAGGACACAGGTTCTCTCAGAGCCTCCTGAAGAAGCCGCCTTTATTACCCTAGGATTTTTGTGACCACGGAACTGACTTAAACATCTAACCTTTGGAGCTATAAGAGAATAAATCTCAAAGTCATGTGGTTATAGGCCACTAAGCTTGTAACTTGCCACAGCAGCAACAGTAGATGGCTATCTCCACTGAATTCATTTAGAATCTTTCTCTTACCACCACCACATTCCCTCATCAGCACCACAATACCTGATGTCTGCATTTGTGTCCCTTGGTTCCTGTGGGCTTGGTTACTGTGGGTTTGGTCTTTGTACCTCTCGGCTTCTGTGGGTTTGGTTACTGTGCCCCCCTAGGTTACTGTGCCCTTAGTTGCTGTGCGCTTGGTTACTGTGCCCCCCCCTTGGTTACTGTACCCCTTGATTATTGTGGCCCTTGGTTTTCATGGACTTGGTTTCTGTACCCCTTGATTACTGTGCCCATCAGTAACTGCGCTTGTACTCCTTGGTTTTCATAGCCTTGGTTATTGTGTCCCTCAGCTACTGTGCCCTTTGGTTACTGTGCCCCTTGGTTCCTGTACCACTCAGTTACTGTTCCCCTCGGTTGCTGTGCCCCTTGGTTACCATGCCCCTCCATTACTGTGCCCCTTTGCTTCTGTGTGCTTGGCTGCCTTGGGCTTGGTTATTGTGCCCTTCAGTTACTGTACCCTTTGGTTACTGTGCCCCTTTGTTGCCCTGGGCTTGGTTGCTGTGAGTTTGATTATTGCGTTCCTCAGTTATTGTACCTTTTGGTTACTGTGCCCCTCAGTTTTTGTGTTCTTTGATTTCAGTGGCTAAGTTACTGTGTCCCTTGGTAACTGTACACTTCAGTTACTGTACCCCTCAGTTACTATGCACCTGGGTTACAGTGTCCCTTAGTGTACACCTTAGTTGTTGTACACTTTGGTTACTGTGTCCCTTGGCTTCTCTGTGCTTGGTTTCTGTGGCCTTGGTTACTGTGTCCTTTGGTTGTGGTGGACTTGCTTACTGTGCCCCTTGGATACTGCACCCCTTGGTTATTCTGGGCTTGGTTACTGTGCCACTTGGTTACTGTGTCCCTTTGGACACTGCGCCCCTTGGTTATTCTGGGCTTGGTTAATGTGGGTTTGGTTACTGTGCCACTTGGTTACTGTGTCCCTTTGGACACTGCGCCCCTTAGTTACTGAACCCCTGGGTTACTGTTGGCTTGGTTACTGTTCTCTTTGGTTACTAAACCCTTGGTTACTGTGCCCCCTGGTGCTACAGAGATTTGCATTGATATGGATCTTGGTTTCTGATACACATTTAAGGTCAATTTTGTTATACTGTGTATATGTATTTCTGATCTTGATTAAGGTATTGTGTTTGTCCAGCTCATTTAAAAATGTAATGTATAACTAAAAAATATAGGTTAATAGATAATCATCTATAATAGTCAAGCTTGTAATCATATTAGTTAGATTTTCTAGATGTACAGAGATGTATTTCAGATGGACAGGCATTCTTCAAACCTTTCAAAGACTACAGAATATGGTATTTAAAATGTTTAAGAACTTAGGACTTTTCATGACAATGAGACATATCTGCTCCTGGCAGCACCAATTACTTCAAGAGGAAGATAGGCATCGAAGAGGCTTCTTATGGAATTTGTTAGCCATTTGGGCAAAAAACTGTTCTTGCCTGGACTTTTTGATGAACTGGACATGCAGGATCCACAGAGAAATGACTGCTAAACCTGCCTATACAGAAAAATGTGACTGGCAAACTGCCAACATAGGAGGAACTGTCTTTGATATTTCCTGCTTTGTGAAAAATTCTGCTGGATACTATGGACCTGTAGGCTGAAAATGGATGTTTCAATGATACAGAGGAACTTTGGGTGACTATCTAGGTAGCGAGATTTCTTTGCCAATTCTAGAGGTTTGGAAGTTGCTTACAATGCACTTTCTGTTTACTTAGGTAACATTATATCCTTCTGGAGTCTTTGATGGAGTTGAAGAATAGATAGTTATAGTTTTCCTTAGTTATGATAAGAGATAAAGTAGATATAAATATTGTAACTATAATTGTTGCTTGATAACTGTTTTGCTATATGCAATTTTACTATGTTAAAGTTAAAAC
Source organism: Dicrostonyx torquatus (assembly GCA_028555095.1). Classification (NCBI taxonomy): domain Eukaryota; kingdom Metazoa; phylum Chordata; class Mammalia; order Rodentia; family Cricetidae; genus Dicrostonyx; species Dicrostonyx torquatus. The sequence continues at coordinate 2,358,039 of JAQHUG010000039.1, read as the reverse complement.
CCTCCTTTTTATTTGAACAAAAAAGTGGAAATGGTGTGGAAGGTCCTTCTGTCTATGTGTTGCTTTTATGATTAATGAATAAAGAAATTGCCTTGGCCTGTTGATAGGGCAGAGTATAACTAGGCAGAAAAAACTATACTGAATGCTGGGAGAAAGAAGGTAGAGTCAAGAGACACCATAGAGCCATCAGAGGAGAAAGACGGAAGCTGCCAACTAGAACCTTGCTGGTAGGCCATGAGCCTTGTGGTAAAATATAAAATAATGGAAGTAGGTTAACCCTAGATAAAGGAGCTAGCTAGCAATATGCTCAAGCTATTGGGCAAATGGTGATTTAATTAATACAGTTTTTGTGTAATTATTTTGGGAGTCTGGGCAGCCAGGAAACAAACAAGCAGCCTCCTACAACACCCTGTTTACTGTGCCCCTTGGTTGCTGTGCCCCCTGGTTGCTGTGCCCCTTGGTTGCTGTGCCCCCTGGTTGCTGTGCCCCCTGGTTGCTGTGCCCCTTGGTTGCTGTGTCCCTTGGTTACTGTGCCCCTGGGTTACTGTTGGCTTGGTTACTGTTCCCTTTGACTACTGTACCCCTTGGTTACTGTACCCCCTGTTTACTGTGCCCCTTGGTTGCTGTGCCCTTTTGTTTACTGTGCCCCTTGGTTATCATGCTCCTTAGTTACCATGAGTGCATTTACTATGGGCCTGTCTTAAAACTTTATTTATAACAGAGAGGTAGAGGTTCCAAATCCAGCTATAATCTGTGATGTGGTTTGAACAGGAAATGTCCCCATCAGTTTCTGTGATGAAGACTTGGTCCATAGCTGATGGCACTATCTGGGGGGGACCTGAGTAGGTGGAGGTAGCTGGAGGCGTTAGCTCACTGGGATTGTGGCTTTAAAGACTATACCAGATCCTGGGAATTTTTTCTTTCTTTATTTCCTTCCTTCCTTCCTCCCTCCCTCCCTCTCTCTGTCACTCTTTCTTTCTCT
>JAQHUG010000039.1:2316485-2338581 GCA_028555095.1 Dicrostonyx torquatus | reverse complement strand
TCACTATTGTAGACCAGGCTGGCCTCAAACTGAACTCACAGAGATCTTCCTGCCTCTGCATCCTAACTACTGGGATTAAGGCTTGGCTCACCAAGCCCAGACAGGTTTTCTTCTTTCAATTAGACACCTTCTCTGTATGTGCCACATTCCCACGTTTAATATGTCCCTTATGGGAGTCTTTATCTCCTTCACTGAGTGTCAACCGTATAATAGAACCTCCATCCATAGTCAGCCAGCAGAAAACTAGAAAGCCAATGAAATGTTCCTCATTCTACCAAGTCCTCGACACCTTCTGAGTTCTTCTTCCCTGTCTGTGTTTACCATGTTGCCACCATAGTTGACTACGCTACTAGAACCACCTCAAATCTCTCACCACCGCTGTTTCTCTCTACAATAGATTCGACACTGTTCTTTCCAACACCAACACTTAGCCCCCTATACAATCGCTAAGTGTGAAATTCCTCAGCAAACAGTAGAAACCCAGCCCTATGAGCCCTGCCATCCATCTGCTCTCTTCCTCTCCTTTGACCTCACCATGACCCATGACCTCTAGTGTGACCCAAACATTCTTGTTTCCAGAGATGTGTTAGGCCTCGGGGTCCCTCCGCATACATGCACAGGGTTCTTCTACCAGCCACCACTGGCGCCTCGATACCAGCATCCACAAGGCAGACACTGGCGAAAATGCGGTGTAGCCCTTAGCATAGCAGAACAGGAGGCTCTGTAAGGGTGACTGAAATGAGTGATTTGTCACATAGAAGAGAATCTAAAGGGGACATACTACTGACAGGTGCCTATTTATAGACTTAAAATCAGCATGGTCTTTATTCTTGCTGCCCGTTCATGTGCAACTAATGCTATCTCACATGGAAGGATCCCCTGTGTTTAATCAGCAAACAGAGGTGCCTGAGGTGCCACCAAGGGTACCAGATGACACACAACCTGGATGTCAACAGTGTTCTGACCTGAATACACTAAATATGCTATCACCGATGGCTACCTCTTCCATTCCATAAAAGAACAGTCACGCCGATTGTCGGTAAGGAACATTTACCTGTGGTCTTACATTTTCTTACACTGGAGACTCTTCCATGAGTGCCATGTTTAAGATCTTAGGAGTCGGGGCTGGAGAGATGGCTCAGCGGTTAAGAGCACTGACTGCTCTTCCAGAGGATCTGAGTTCAATTCCCAGCACCCACATGGTGGCTCACAACCATCTGTAATGAGATCTGGTTCCCTCTTCTGGACCACAGACAGGCAAACCACTGTATACTTAATAAATAAATAAATGAATTTTTTTTTTAAAAAAAAAAAAAGATCTTAGGAGTCATTCCTGATGTGCCAGTCTTTTAAGCACATTCCATTTTGAAAAGGCTATCTATGATATGGTATTCCAAATTTAACCAAATAAATGCTCATCACTGGAATTATTGTAATATAAATACAGAGTTATCAAGCTCAGTTGAAATTTAATAACAGGTCACACAACATGTCTCCAAATCAGAGCACTGCACTGCCAGGGAAACCAAGAAGTACCATCAACAAGGGTACTTCTTTTTTATTTTTGTAATGAAAACTGAGAAGTTCTACAGTTAGCTCATTTGTTCAATGTTCTATTTTACATTTATCTATTTTGTGTGTATGAGTGCTTTGCCTGTATGTGTACAGGGAAGCCAGGAGAGGGCATTAGATCCACTGGCACTGAAGTGATGGTAGGTTGTAAACCACCAACCACGTGGCTGCTGGGAATTGAATCTGGGTCCTCTGCAAGAGTAACAAGTGCCCTCATCCGCTGAGCCATCTCTCCAGACCTCAGAGTTTTATTTTAAAATTTAGGTATCAATATTTAGCTATTTATTATTTATTACAGATATTAAAGTCTTTTAACAATTTCATGAAATAGTTAAACTGTGAAAATGGCTAAAATTAAAATACGATTTTAATCCATAATTCAACAAGCTAACGTACTTCAGGGTTGCCTAGATACAGATTTGCCAGCCATCGACTTGTTCAATGTCTAGATTGTATTTTTGGTACACACTTCATGCCACTTGCTTAATTTCTCCCTTTATGAGCTTCTTTTTCTGACGATATGAATGTGGTATGAATTATGTAAGGTAAACTACAAAAACTAAAAGAATAATTCGATCAGGCAAAGGTAATTTTTCTTTATTTTTTCATTTTTTATTTTGAGGTAGGTCTCATATAGCTCAAGGTAGCCTCGAATTAAATATGCACTTGATAATAGACATAACTCTTTTTCCCACCTCGTGGAAGTTAGGATTGCAGGAGTGGCCCATCCTACCCAGTTTATGTGCTACTGGGAATGGGCCCAGGTCTCATGCATGCCAGGTCTCAACTGAGCTATAAACCCAGCATATCTTTTATGTTTTGATAAATTTTACCTTTCAAACAATTAAAATCTAACAATTTAAAAGCCTTCTCTTTGGATCTTTATATTCTGAATATATTACGGAAAAAGTAATATTTTAAAACATACTTCTAAAGTTTTTTAATTGATTGCATAATCATTCCTGATATAGGCCAATAACCCTATTAAACTCACATTGCTGATTCAGCAATCTTTCAAGACATTTTGACTTCCACATTCTTTTTTGATTGCTTGTGTTACATGTTACCCACAAAACCGCACTATGGCGCAGCATAGAACTTTTTGGTTAACAACAGACCACACATAAGATGGTAGTCTCATAAAAATATAACGAAACGAAACCATTTCTGGTGTCTAACCACTTTACAGCGGCCATGTGGTTGCAGAACAGTGTTTACTCATGTCTGGGGGGACACTGGTGTAAACAGCCTTAAGGTGCTGCCATCTCTACATAAGCAGAGTAGGATGAACAACACTGTCAGTGACAAAACTGTGTCAGCCGTTCATGAATTTCCCTGTTATACTTTTATCACTAAACTATGCTCCTTTTACTTAAAGAGCCGACGCTTATAAAGCCATATGCTACATTGGTAGCAGCGTCCTGTATCACGTATTTCCTGTGTCTCATTTCTTCTTATGCTTACTTAATGCTGTTTTGTTCATGGCTCTAGGAGAAATCGCCAGTATCACCTATATTACTATATCATTATTACTACACTACTATATCACTTAGGCATGTAGTAGGCTACACCATCTAGGTCTTTGCAAGTGCACTCACTCTTTGGCCTTTTCACATGACAAAAACCCCTTCCCATGATGGATTTCTCACATCTCATCCTGGTTGTTGAGTAAGATGTGAGTACACACTAATGCCCTTGCTTCTACCCTAAGGCTTCAATATCCTATGTTCATTACTGAGAACAGTATATGTACTGTGCTGAAAAATACCACCAATTTAGTATCTGCTGAGCTACAGTATGTTCCACAACGCTTTCATTTAAAAAAGAAAAAAAGATCTTAAAAGAAATGCTAAAACTGTATTGAGATAACTGTCTTTGCCTAACAGATTGACAAATATCTCAAGATTTGTTGACGGCTGGGGAGGCTGTGGAGGTGCAGGGACTTGTCTGTTCTTATTGGCAATGCAAGGTGGTTCAAATACTCTGAGGAAATTTGGCAATACACTACAGAAGTGCACACACATTCACCCTTTGATACTGCAATTTCTCCTCAAATTTTCTCCAAACATAAAATAACTAAATACAACAGAGCATACTACGCACAAAGGGCAATGGTGAGACTGAAAGACAGAGCCTGAGTCCATAAACAGAGGGCTACATGCGTGAGCCGTGACACAGCCTCTCAGTGGAGGATCAGGCAGCCAGAAATGAGAATGGCTTTCTTTATAAATGACTAGGGAGCGACCTCTAGCCCATCTCATTATGTGAAAAGAGAAAGGTTGAGAGAAGTGTAAGGAATATATCTGTAGTATCTAAGGGAAGCAATACAATATGTGTGTGTGGTGTTTATATGCATACACACATGCTTACACTAAAAACAAAGATAAACAATAACATTTGAGAGGACCGAAGTGAGATGGCTCAACAGTTAAGGGTACTTGTCACCAACCCTGACAACCCTGGTTCAATTCCCTGAACTCACATGGTGGAAGAAAACCAACTCTTGCAGGTTGTCCTCTGATATACATGTTATGACACACCGCGCCGCTACCCCAAATAATTGTAATAAAACCCAGTAATATTTTAAAATTTACCATACAAGGAGGGAACATGGTGGTTGGGACAATGACTGAAGTGGGGCTTCTTGGTTGGATAAAACCGTATAGGCTTTATGGAGCTTAAACAGACATATAAAACCTGTACATTTAATGCATGCATTGTGATGAGCTTGGGATACCTACAGGTTTTTTTTTTTTGAGTATATCTAGTTCTATAGATTTGAATTTGGATCTTTTGTTTTTTGGTTATCTACTAAAAGTCAAAAACAACCCATCAATGAACACCTTTGAATTTTTCATAAACATAAAAAGATACTAAGGCTCTTGGGGCAAACAGTTGACTCCAGATCTAGAATAAGAATTATAGACCATGAAGAGCTATGTAGGAAGAGGATGACCAGAGACTCCTAAGTCTAAAAGCAGAAAAGCCTGAACATCAGCAAAGAGAGCATGTGTATCACTGGGCACATTAGTAGACAGATGTGCATCTGCCGTACAGAACTTACTTTACTCGATAAATAAAGCACGGAGGATCAGAGCCACAGCATCTGCAGTCCTTACTGACCTGATATATCTCAAACAGTCATCACCCCCATGCTCTGCCCCCCGGAAACTGCTGCCCAACCGTTAACCTCATGCCTTCAATAAATAATGTACAAAATAAAAAAGGAGAAACTTTTAATTACAGACATGTAATGGTTTCTAAAATTTAAATGAAAGGGTTTCGGGGAAGCATGGTTTCCCACAGAATGTTACCATTTAAATAAAAATGAGAAAAAGTATATTTCCCTTGCATAAATCTTAATGCACTTTGAAGGATACATAAGGAAGAAATGCTTGCTCTAACTGCTTTCCAGGCAGCCAGCAAGCAGTATATGAAGGGAATTCTTACCATCTAACCCTTTGTGACATCAGCATTTTAAAATAAATGAACCTATTACATACAGACTTCTACACACACTAAAAAAAATAGGAAAGCATCATAAACCAAAGTGTAGTGATATAAGAAAATATTTTTCATTATTAAACACTGAGACATTTAACCATCAAATATCATATGTGTATATCTAGAAATATTTAAGTGAAAAAAGCAAAACTGATAAAATGTTAAATATAAGTTTTAAATGTATGAAAATATATTACACAAATGTAACAACTTCTCATGACATAACTCAATGTGACATAATTAAAAACAATAAAAACACTGTTACAGTCTACTCAACTATTTCATACAGAAGATGAAAGCCTGAAGACTCTCTCTCTCTCTCTCTTCTTATTAAAATAGACAAGTGACACAGTCTAGCCCAGAAAGGGCTCCTTCTCCTGTAAAAAGAAGAAACAAAGGAGCAGATGCAGGGAAGGAGAAGGGTTGGAGAGACCTGGGCTAGCTCCCTGCTGAGACAAGGAGCAAGCACAGATGCTCAAGACCTAAATCACCAGCTCAAAGCACATCCTAAAATTGACTTCATGGGGTGAAGACAGGGACCAGCTGGGTGCAGAGAGACTTCCTAACCCCAGCAGCTCCTCAGTCAGAGGACACCGACACAAGGGTCCCCCGTAAGTGCTGTCTCAGACTGGCCCCAGGCAAACAGAAGAGTGCTTACTTTTTGCTGGCCTCGCAGACGTCTGTGATGTTGGAGAAAAGGTGGTGCCTCTCTGTTTTCGTCATTGTATCACCCAGCTCTTTAGATTCTTTAAACATCCGAATCAAGATCTCCAAGCTGAGTAAGTAGGAGTGCTCAGAGGATATGACTTCAAAGATGGCCTGGCAAAGTGAAAAAAATAAACACCTTCTTAATGATTGTAACTGAAGAATTGCATACAGTGTTCACTGTTCTCTCTAGGAATGACATGGAAAACACATCATCCTTAGAGAAGACGTGTGTACACAAAACTGAGGCCTGTCACTGCCTCTACATAGGAAAAGCTAAAGAGCCAGGATGACTATCCATGGCATCCTGAGGTCATGCCTTTGCCACAGGGTACAATCTATGGAAGGAAGTAGGGCATGCCATAAAATCTCACTGTGACACTAATTAACCTTTGGGGTCACCTCCTCTAGCCCTGCTTTCAAAGCGCCCTGCTTGAGAGACAACAGGAATTTATGATCACCATCTCACCAGAAGTCCCCTGCTCCCTTCTTGTATTCGTTCCTTCTCTCTGTGTTCTAATACAGCAGCAAATGCTGTGTGGCATGACCGCACCTACCCTTGGAAGGTTCTTAGCAGCCACAGGAATTCTTTTATATAACTCATACCATTGAAAGTAATTCCATCTGCTCAACAAGCCATCCACCCTACTCTCATCTGTGTCTCAAGAAGGAACAAAGCACCCTCGGCAGAGACCCTTGGTGACAAACACGGAGGCTTCTGATAATTAGGAATGACGCAATGCCAGGCCACAGCTACAGAGACACCAGCACCCCGTGTAAAGAAATCATCTACCTCTTCAACAAAGTCAGACTTAGATTCTCTACTAACCAGAATGCTAGGAGAATTTCTCAGTGTGGGGTGGGGGCGGTGTAAACATTCCTACAGGCCTGGGTACCTTGACCTTTAGGCCTCATTTTCTTCAAGACCCTGCACAGAGGATGAAGGCTAGATGGGAGGACAGACACAGGCAGGTGGATTCCCAGCTGCTCATGGCTGGGCTGAGTTACATCTTGTATATCACGTTAGCAGTGCTAACTTGTTCAGGGCTAACAGTGATCACTGCCTCTTTATTTCATTTTTAAATGTAAGGTTTTGGAGGCCTTCACCTTAAAGATTCTGGTCTGGCCTCAGCTAAGCTCCAATAAGTTAACTGACATACCTATTTAAAAAATAAAGAGGAAAACCAGTAAAAGTTAGCCTGCGACTTGTACAAGTAAATCCATGCAATCAACACAGCTGTCCCTAAGAAACAGAAAACAAACTCAAGACAATTCTCCACTCCTGAACAAAAAGAATAGGGAATCGGCAGCTGATGGATTTTGTGCCTTGGAATGACTTCCGATATTTTCACAAGCAAAGGCTTCTGCTGTCACACCCAAAATACAAAGACAGACAAAAGGCACATTGGACTATGCAGAAGAGATCACAGGCAAAGGTAAGGAAGGAAAAGTTTAAGACAGTAATGGCTGACTACATCACTAAAGAGACGTTCAGTCCTGAAGAGCAAAGAAGGGAATGCCTGAGGAAGAGAAAGGAGTTAGACCATGAGACCTAAGCTGTCATGATATTTGTATGAGAAACCTCAATAAAGATTTTTAGAATTACAATAGAAAAGGTTTTAAAAAATCCAATCTAAAAGACAGATTGCTTTAATAGACTTAAGACTTTGGAGAAATTCTTGAATTTGTCAATGAAGAGAAAGAAATATCATTGACTCCATCAAGCACGATTAATAAAAACTCAGAGACAGATATTGGGGTACAACCTGAAGACCAGAAAAGCAAAGCAGCCAGCCATTGACCCTTACCTCCACCTCAGTCCAAAATGGTGATTTTGCCTCCAGGAATCTCAGAATGGGACTGAGCCTGAGAGCTGTCTCCTCCCATTTCATAATAATCTCTAGGGCTGGGATTAAAGGTGTGCACCACTGGGATTAAAGGTATGCACCGCCTGGTCTCAATGGCAAACTAGTGTGGCTACTGGGATTAAAGGTGTGTATCACCACTGCCTGGTCTGTAAGACTGACCAGTGGGGCTATTTTACTCTCTGATCTTCAGGAAAGCTTTATTTTGTTAGAATACAAATGAAATATCACTACAATTCCATAATAAGAAGATTAACAAAAGCTCTAGCCTCTGCTAACCTTTAGTAAAACTGAGGTAGGCACCGGGCGGTAGTGGCACACACCTTTAATCCCAGCACTCGGGAGGCAGAGGCAGGCGGATCTTTGTGAGTTCGAGGCCAGCCTGGTCTACAAGAGCTAGTTCCAGGACAGTCTCCAAAGCTACAGAGAAACCCTGTCTCAAACAACGACAACAGCAACAAAACCTGAGGTAGGCATTCAGAGAATGGAGCACCATATGGAGGCTTAAACAATGATCAGAAGGAACATATAGCATCACAGACAAACCCCTAAATATGCTGAGTGCAAAAAGTGAACAGGCTAACATTTAATGTGTGTATGTATATGTGTGTGTGTGTATATATATATATATATATATATATATATATATATATATAATGTGTGTGTGTGTACATGAAATACATGATTTTAAAATATGGGCTGAAGAATATACAGTAACATGTAATTAAACATATCTCTTGGAAAGAGAGAAAAAAATTGAATCACAGAGAACACAAAATTTTGTGAAGTTTTATTGTCTTTTAAGTGTGAAAAAAAGTAAATATGCTGTATTTGTTAAGTTTCCCCTGTGAGTACCCTCAAGTGCTAGGCTGTATTCTTTAATCTTTTTAAACTTAAAAAATGTCTTTATTATGTACCCACATATTTCTTCTTTATTCTGTGCCATTTGAGTAAGACAAAGGTACCTGTGCAGAATTAGTTTACCTATATGTAAAAGAACATGTACATACACATACTAAGATGCATAAAATGAGAAAAAGTGCCAGCTTCACAATATCGTAAGAACGAGCGAAGCAGGGCATGGTGGCACACACCTTTGCTCCCAGCACTCAGGAGGCAGAGGCAGTGGATCTCTGGGAGTTCAATACCAGTCTGGTCTACATAGTAAGTTCCAGGAAAGCCAGTGCTACATTAAAAAAAAAAATCCCTGTTTGAAAAAGACAAAACAAAGCAAAACAACAACAACAAAACAACAAAAAGAAGCAAAATTTTTAAACTGTATTGATTTAAATTTGAAGGTAAAAAGTCCTATTATCTGCCTTTTCCTTGTGGAGACTTCATTTTTTGGTGCACTTCCTAACATACAGAATATCTGCAAAGGCAGTCCACAAGTCCCCGTATCCTTCTCCCAGGTACCCCATGCAGTGTGCACTACACCATCAGCGTATTCTGTGTAGCAACTAACAAAGAACAAAATTCTGAGTTTGGCTTTTTCAACTCCAGAATCGATCATTTGTATTTCAACATATTTCTTCCAAGGGCTTCGTTGTTTAAATATAAATGATGTTAAGACAGTCATACTACTTTTTCTGTTCTGGGGGCTAAGGTGTGTGACACTCTGTTCAAGGACAAAACTTGCTGTGCTCATAGAAAGAAAACAAATATGTTTCCAAACACAGACCAAGCACACAGAGTAGATGCAGTCAAAGGTGTGCGCGCCACCTTACATCACTCAGAGCCGGGAACATACCTCTTGTCTCTTTCTTTCCTCCTGGCTCACTGCGTGAGATAACCCATTTCTCTTCACCTAGAAGAGAAGGCGAAGGAGAGTTTATTGCACTGGCTTCAAATGAATGAAAAGAAATTACATCCAATGTGGGATTATAAAAGTTCAATGTGAACACACATGTGCACACGCACGCATGCACGCACACGCACTACAATGTCATCAGTTCAGGTTTTTGCTTTAGCCTGTAGTTGTGGCTATTTCCAGAATATCCAGTTATCTCCAAGTCATAAAGAAATCAGAAATCAAAGGAAAATTACTGACGGCTCTGAGTGTTAACAGTCCAAGTTTTCACCCAGAAGTCATTCCATCACTTAACCACTGTCTGCGTTCTTCACAGAGCTCCAATCCAGAAAAGCTCCTCCCACAACTGTGCCCAGCACAGAGGTCTCCGCAGATTTCAACCTGATGAGCAAAGATGTCAATCTGACTGTTTCTGTGGGAACCAGCAGTGTCTCCCATCCACATGAGCACGAGCAGTGTACTGGATATAACACTGTGGTGTCATCCTTTGAGTGGCTGAAAGACTCATCTCAACCACCACCCTACTGGACTGCTGTAGCTCCCATCAAAATCCAGTTTCTAAACCCAAGAACAAAGGAAGCCCACAAACCCCAAAAAGGAGGATTCTGGTTTTCTTTCAGCACACCTGACACTTCTGTCAGCACAGGAAAGATAGTCCTGACTTTCAGTCCCGGGCTCACTTAACAGAAGGTCGCCACAAAGAGGAACAGCCACCCCTGAGCATGGCAGACAGAGCCGCAAGAGAGGAGCCCGAGCTTCTTCAAGGGGAGAAATCTACAGCAAGGAAACGGGACTGCATTTAAACCTTGCCTTGTCTTACTTTCCCCAAACAGTGAGAACTGTTTCTCTAGGCTCATTATGAAACCGACACCTAACATTTTTCATCATAAGCTTAAAAACCTAGAAGAACATGTCTGATACTGGTTACATCTTCAAATTGTAAAATGCATCCAAAGAACCACAAAGACTGTAATCATTGGCTATCCTCTGTCATCCATGTAGACAAATCCCCTCAGCAGGTGCACAGTTCATATTGTTCTCTTCCGGACACCGGAGTCTCACATCAATTTCCCACGAAAATTTCATAATCTAAGTGTTTGGGTCCCCTTATTAACCACTGTTGGAGTACTTTGAAATCAGAGATACTTTTCAAGTTTAATTTTCTAAAATTCCCTTTAGTCCCGAACAATCCCTTTAGTGAGTCCCAAGTATAATGAAATTCTCCTGAAAAGTGTCATCCTTACAGATGTCAGGAACAACCTAGGATCAAGGCAGCACAATTACTAACAATTGAGGGGAGATGGTTTGTTTGTTTTTCAAGACTGTGTCTCACTATGTAGCTCGGGCTGTCCTGGAACTTACTATGAAGACCAGGCTGGCCTCAAATTCACGACAATCCACCTGCCTCTGCCTCCTGAGTGCTGGGATTAAAGGCATGCGCCACTATGTCTGACAATGACTGACAATTTTAGTTCATTAAGCAGAAAAAGTAAAATATTTTTTTGCGAAGTTATATCTCATTAAGAGGGAGATTCACGATGCCTTTAACAAAGAAGATTCCATTAAAACCAATATTTCGAACTTACTCGGTCATCGGGACAAAGATGCCACGGAAAGATTTGAGATGGGTAAGAGAACCTCTGTCTATAAAAAGGGTACGAAAGTAACTCTTAAAGGGTAGTGGGAACGAGGCTCTGTCATACGTACTATAAGAAAAATACTCAGGAGCTGAGGGTCTAGAAGATGGAACCTTCAAGGCATTCCTGGCCATCATCACATGCTCTTCATGAGGTCCCAAGGGAGGGACACATACTCTATCGTCAAGGCCAGTGGAGCATGAGTCCCTCTCCACAGCACTGTTGTGGAAATTGCAGGCATTCTGTTGTCTTCAATTTGCTTTTGATAACAATTTAGAGAGCAGTAGAATAGAGTGATCCTGAATCAATAGCAAAATCAATAGTCATTTAACACTCTTATTACATGCTAGGAACTGTGTTGAGCATTTCATGGATTTTCCCATTGGAGTCTCATAAAAATTCTGGGAAATTAATAGTGTTCACAAATGGTGACAGCTGAGGCTTAAGATCCAAAAGAACATAGCTACTAGGAGCAAGGCCAAGGTTGGGTCTACGCCTGCCCAACTGCAAGGCTTCACTCTTGGTAATTTATAGTGAGCCTCTGCTCTCTATGAAAGGCGCCCCGTTTTCAGGGCAGGGCTATCATCACTAAGACTCCTTTGCAGCCAGCTCTGCAACACAGTTTCCATGTGTTTTTTGGACCATACCCATGCTGGAATGCTCTTATCTTTACCCACCATCGTGACCTGAGGTCAACCTGCCAGCAAGAACTCATGGGTTAAAAAAAAAAAGGCTTCCGAATGTGTTTTAATAAGGCAGGAGACCAACCAGAAGAATGAAACCCTTCAGAGCTCCATTTGGTGAGCCTGGGCAGGAACTTCACAGGATTTCCTGCCTGACAAAGTCCTGGCGGACGGATGTGCAGGAAGGCACAGGGCCCACAATCCCTGCAGGTGAGGTCACCAGCAAACCTTTCCCCACCGCTGGCTTCTCTCTCCAAGTGGACTTTAAGATCTCAAATTCTGCTGGGGAGGAAAACTAAATACCCTGCTAAGAAACCCACAGAGATGACAGCTGATATTTCTGGGAGATGAAGACTACCTCATCCTCTCCAGGAAAGAGAACAGCTAATACAGTCACCCTATTGAGGAGGAAAAGCAGGTATTTTGAGGGGGTTGAACGATCAGTGCAAAGAATTACTACTCCTCGGTAATATTAATGCAACGAACGACAAAATATTCCTTTTACCAAGTCATGCATAAAAACCCAGTGGTGTCCCAGACAAACAGAGCAGCAAACAAAGACTCCAGGAAGTGTTCTTGAATTATGATTAAGGAAACTGAATCGGAGTACATTCGGGGAGGCTGAAAGTTCATTCTGGTGAGTTATGACAAAGTCGCCCCTTGTGGCTCAGGGTCACAGGGCCTGTCCTCTCGTACCAGACACTCACATCATGGGCAGGATGCCAGAAGAATCCTTTTGTCCACCTGAGGGCACTTGCACATTCAACTCTAAATTAAGGAGCAGCTACGGTGTCTGGCAGTCATCTGGAAGCGCAAGGTCGTGAGCAGAGCAGACGGGCTGAGAAAACCGAGGCGTGTGGAGAGAAGACCAAGGAGAGACTGATCCGCAGGGCCACTCAGAAAGAGTGGCAGTAGCCAGAGAAAACTGGAGGAGAGGAGCGCACAGAAGCACAGTGCAAGAGGGATGGCAGGAAGAGAAGGAGGCATAGCGCACCGGAAAGGGAAAAGAAAGAAAAGAGAACGTATGCAGAATGCTTTGAAAAAGTCCTCTTAAAGCAGATATTCAAAATCAGAAATGGTGATCTTGTCAGTAAACTTAAGCCAAAATGACTAGAAGGACCAAGGCTTTTTTTTCTTTTTCTTTTTTATTTTAAAACAATAATCTGTGCAATTTTAAATGATTCATACTTTCTGAAGTTTGCAAACTTTTGCTCAGAGAATCTAATGGTCAAGTTTATTTCATGTCCGCATGTGTGCTCCTTGCTTTGATGTCTGGAAAAGGAAAAGCAACATAGTAGCTACTGAGACATATGAATCCCAGTTTGCCATCTAAAGTCAAAGAAACTAAACTGTTCAGCGTTCTTCTTATTCCTATTTTTTTTTTTTTTTGGTTTTTCGAGACAGGGTTTCTCTGTAGTTTTGGAGCCTCGTCCTGGAGCTAGCTCTTGTAGACCAGGCTGGTCTCGAACTCAAAAAGATCCTCCTGCCTCTGCCTCCCGAGTGCTGGGATTAAAGGCGTGCGCCACCACCGCCCGGCCCACCTATTTTTTAATCGCTTTTTTTTTCAACATGAGAATCACAGTGCCCACTTTATTGACTTTATTGGTACCACTGCTGGAGAACAGGGTTTACCCCTGGGATAGTTTCTTCTTTCTTGTTTCCAAAAGTCGAACACTCACACTCCCTAGATGCTGAGCAAGTCCCCAGTCCAGTCCAGAGCCTCCTGGCAAGACTTCACGCATGGCCTCCTCGTCATTTCCTTAATATATACATCACATCCAAAGCCCCAGCTGGGTACAAATGGAAACACACAGATGGTCAAAGTAACTGCACGTGAACTTTGTTGCCTAATTAGATTGACTTATCATCAATAAGTAGAATTGTGAAAGTATCTTCAGGAGATCTTAAGAACTAAGTCATATGGGGTTCTTGATTTGTCACAATCTATTTCACAAAAGTGTTCAGAGCTGGCCATGCAGACATGATACAAAGTCAAACATGTCAATATCTTTATATTTTAAATGAATAATTTTTTTTGAAATAAAACACCAGAATGTTGAAGACTGTACTTCTGGTCATTAAAAATAGAAAAATATAACTGTGGTTTAAGATAGAGAATAAGGAAGCCCACTATGTTATAATATGTCAAATTTTACAATCATAAATTATGTATTCGCTGTTGTAATCAGAAATTCTTCTCCTTTGATCTTTGCGATTTATATACTTTGACTATTTGAATGATAAATTAACAAATTGCTAAACTTAATAAGCAGTGCTGATTTGGATAAGGAACTCTTTAGTTCCCTCCTAAAACAAGGTTTACCAAATCTCTAAAAGGGTAAATACCTCAAAGGGAACACCCAGATGTGAATTCATGCCAATTTCCTCCCTGAAGTCTGAAGTCGGGTCTCCCTCTAAATTCGCATTCTGAGGCCCTATCCCTAAAGTCAATGATATCAGCTGGTAGAGTCTCCTAAAATGTGATAGGATCATACAGGTGGGGCCCTCATGGCTGGGACTAGCGCCTTTAAAAACAGGCCAGAGGGAGACAGACCCCTTGCCCCTGACACCCAGCAAATGTGCCCCAAACAAGAACTAAGTCAGAAAGCAGCCCCTCACCAAATATCAAATCTGCCTTGAACTGAACTTCTCAGCCTGCAGACCTATAAGGAATACACTTCTTTTGTGCCCTCTTGTCATAGCAGCCTGCAAGTCCAAGAGCCTCAGACAACTGTCACAGGGAAGGACAGATAGGCTTCTGCAGTCAGACAGTACACGAAGTATCCTCACACTGCAGAGAGCTGTCAGGAAATCCATGGGCTTTTTAATTTTATGACCCAGGACAGAATTTTCAGTCACGTTCTCTAAGAAAATCCCTTAACACTGAACCTGCCCATGATCCTCTCTGTGCAGAGCTGAGACCAAGAGCACCAGTACTTAGCTCAGTAGACCAACATTCCCTGTAGTGCAATGTCATGTTCTTGCTCCCCTGTGATATAAGGCTCTTTCTGGATAAGATGGATGTCTGTATTGCTTCTATTTCCCCACCACTCAGGGAGAACAGAATAGGGGGACCCGTGTAAACAGGCCAACCGTGAAGAAGCAGAAATGTAGTCAGTTTGAAATGATACTCCATCCATATTTATAATCTAAAATCACACTGGTTTCACAAAGCAATTTATACAGGATTCCTATTTGAGCTAAGCCAACGTTTACTCAATTGCTGAAAATAAATGGTTGCTCATCTCCAGCAGCCACTGCCTACTCATGAGCGCCCTTCTCAACAGCCCAAGTAGAATGGGGTTACAAAGAAAAAATTATACTAGAGGACATAGTCATTTCTGAATCCTTTCAGCCCGTCACCCCTCAACTACAAATGAGCCAGAGGTCTCTCGGAGCAAAGACAACATGGCAACGGCAACAACTTGCGACAAGGACGTAGCTGGCAGGGTCCAGAAATAGTGCCCTCTTCTAAGACTCCATTGGCCTTCTCCATTTCCACTTCATGTACAGAGAAGGATCCTGAGACATGAAACTAAAGAAGCTACAAGGCACCAGGGGACATCTCTCATTCAAAGTATCAAAGTCCTACATATCTAAGAACAGACACATACGGTCAAGATGGAGACAGTGTCACTCTCCTGGTGAACAGTGACTAAGTAGAGAGGATGCTATCTGGAGGGACCGAAACAAGCAAGACAAGAAATGAAGGGAGGGAGGAAAAAGAGAAAGAACCAGTAAAGCACAGACTTTGCATATTTTTAGTTCATCAAATAGCATGCCAGTGACTTCTTGATTCCTTTGTTCAAAAGACCAATACCCGCTCCTATCTTCTGTTGTAAGATCAGCTCTGTCCTTGGCCCTCAATAGCAAGCATGCCTTTTCAAGCAGCTAGGATCAGAACTGTTACAACGAATGAAAGCCAGATAACACAGGCTGGGGATTGAGGTTTCTGCAGTCATACACTGGCCAAGATTCCCAAATGAACTTAAGTTATTTCAATATAGATCTGAGGCTGAAGATCCAAGCAAACAGGTAATTAAGTGCACAAGACTTAAGTGCTAAGTTAATTAATTCTTGAGATGTAAGAGATGAGCATGCATTCCTTCCTTGGTAGCCAGCTCTCACTAGCCAGTAGTTCCCCATGTTTAGCCAACTCCTGATTCAGAGTTCTTGGTTATTACCACTATATCAAATGTTTAGTATGCACCAGGCACAGTTCATGTATCTTAAACCCACACCCATGCAAGGTAAATACTATTATCCCTCGGTTACAAGTTAAAAACGAGGCATAGAAAAGTTTGCCTTTCAAATCTAAGCTTCCCTGCCTGCCTGAGCGCTCAGCCGCTGCGGCACACTGACTTCTAAAACTTCTTTGTGTGTGGGTTTGGGTCTGTTGTTATTTGTGGGAGCATGTTTGTGAGTGTATGTGTAAAAAGAAACCAGAGGTCAAACTTGGCTGTTGTTCCTCAGGAGCCAACTGCCTGCTTTTCAAACAGTCTCTCATTGGCTTGAAGCTTATGGGTTAGGCTAGGCTCACTAGCCATCAAGATGTAGAAATTCTACCTTGGCATCCCCAATACCGGCATTAAAGAGCATGCTACCATCCCAGATCCTTTAAAATAGGATCTAACTCAGGTCCTCATGTTTGTTACCTGACTTGGGCCCCTCAGATTTCTTTATTGAGGTCTGAGTCATGATTGGCAGCTACCCCTGCCCAGGTCCTCCCTGCCAATGCCCCAGAAACCATAAGTCATTAGATACCCGGCGTCAGCTGCATCAGGAGCTGAGCTGTCAGCAGGGTCCTGACATTCCTCTCACCAAACAAATTACTCTCCTTTATTTACTGTTCTCTAACCTACATCCCTTCCCAACAGTTTGCTTCTGAGTTTGAGCTCAAATGTATTCATTTTCTTTCCCTAAAAAAGTGTGAGATGTGGTTTTTATGTATACAGCAGGAATTAGAAAAGAGTATGAGGTTAGCTAACACATGGAAGTTGGGGACACAGAAGTAGAAAGCACGTGAGGCTGTGAAAGGGAAATTCTATAGCACCATTTAACAAAGAGAAGTAATTTAAAAAAAAAAGACTATTTAA
This sequence comes from Dicrostonyx torquatus, assembly GCA_028555095.1. Classification (NCBI taxonomy): domain Eukaryota; kingdom Metazoa; phylum Chordata; class Mammalia; order Rodentia; family Cricetidae; genus Dicrostonyx; species Dicrostonyx torquatus. Next base: position 2,321,709 of record JAQHUG010000039.1, on the reverse strand, counting down.
TAAAATAATGACGAGCAGAGCAGGAACAGCAATTTGCGGTTGAATGGTTGGGACTGGGAGCGAAGATGGCAGCGCTGGTTCTGCAATTAAACACAAAACTACTTTATAGAGGGAAGAGAGAGCTCAGCACTTAGGAGCAATTGCTGCTCTTCCATTCCCAGCACCCATGCAGTGGTTCACAACCATCTGCAAGTCCAGTTGCAGGAAACACAAAGCCCTCTTCTGATTCCACATGCACCAGGCATGTATGTGGAGCATATACATACAGGTAGAAAAAAAAAAAAACGCTTACCCATAAAATTTTTAAAATAAGTATTTTTTAAGTAATTTTGAAGAATATTAAACTTTTAAACAAATAATTAAAAACTAATGGCAAACCATAGGAAATTAGTTAAAGGAACTAAATTTCGACTTGCTTGATGAAATAGTATATGGGCTTTAAGAAGAAAGCTTGATAATAGTAGAATTCATCTGAGGCAGTGCTAAAGGAAAACAGAAACATGCATTATATTACTGCAAGTTCACCAACACAGACACTGTTAAAGTAAAAAATAACAGGTGGCAAAGCTATTTTTACGTTATTGAATTTATGCTTAAAAGAGAATATCTATCTCTCTATATATATTCTTAAAAAAATCTTTTCAAGAATTCTTTTACTTTTAAGAATGTGCGTGTATAGGGGCATATCTACATGAGCACAGGCGCTTACGGAGACCAAAACAGAGTTCCAGATCTCCAGAAGCAAGAATCACAGGCACTAGTGTGGGTACTAGAAACAGCTTCAGTCCTCCACAAGAGCAATATGTGGTTTGAACCACTGAGCAATCTCTCCAACTCCTCTATATACATATTTTAATATTATTATTATTTTATTTAATATTAAATTATATTATTTAATTATTTATAGTATATATTAAATATAATTAATTTAATACTAATAATATTTTTATTATTCATTTTTTTACATACCAATCCAAGTTCTCCCTCCCTCCTCTCCTCCGGCCCCCAACTTCTTCCCCCCCACCCCATCGGCTCCTCAGAGAGGAGAAGGCCTCCCCACCTCTTGGTCCTTAGAGAGGACCAAGCACTCCCCCCCCACACACACACATGCGTGCTGCCCCCGTGCCTAGGCTGAGCAAGGTCTCTCCCCATAGAGAATGGACTCCACAAAGTCAGTTCATGCATTAGGGATTAGATCCTGGTCCTACCACCAGTGGCTCCACATACTGCCCAAGCCACACCATTGTCACCTGCATTCAGGGGGCCTAGTTCGGGCCTATGTAGGTTCCCCAGTTGTCAGTCCGGAGTCAGTGAGGTCCCACTAGCTCAGGTCAGCTGATTCTGTTGTGAGATTAGATTCCCCATCATTGCCTTCACCCCTTTGTTCATAGATCGCTCCTCCCTCTCTTCAATTTTATAGACACATTTTTTTTAAAGACCAAAGAAGTTATGAAACAATTTTCAGCAGTAATCAGACAAGGAGAGATTTCAATTAATTTCAATTTTCTTTTGTTTCCTTGTAATTCTTGACATTCCTATAATAACTATGTTTGACAATGAAATGAAAAGATCACTTTCAATAACAAAAACTAGAATGTTTTAATATCTTCCATCCAAACAAAGAGAAATAAAACAAGTAACGCATGCAAACAGAAGTGTTTAAGGATGTCAATAGTAACAGTATTTCCGTGTAAAAGGGAAGCCAGGGAAAGGAGGAATGGCCGTTGGCACCTTGAAGAAATGAAGACACTAAGAAAAAGGGAGGCGACAAGAAGGACTTGAATCACGTCCAAACCAAGCAAGGCTAATGAGGCTGTGTTGAAAATGAGTGGTGACAGACAGAGCTGGGAGTTCCAGAGATAAGGAGGAGGATCAGGCTGGAATCAGCATACCTGAGAAGGAGGCCATGACACATAGCGATGGCCTGAGTCAGGAGGGACAGAGGAGGATGGGGTGAGATGCCTTTCTCAACAGAAGAAAGAGCAGCCCCTTGCACAGGCTGCGCCAGCATCTTGCCACTATTGCATTGGCTTTTCTAGTAAAGCGGCAGCTGCCTAGGAATGGCAAAACGCAAAACACTCACGCTGAGGTTACTTTCTTGGGTTTGCAAAATGTACTTCAGGAAAAAACTGGGTGATAAAACTCAATGCTTTCTATTATGCAGACAAAACATACAATAGTTTTTTTCAAGATGCAAAGTAGCTCATTGTACAGAGACCCGAGGAAGAGACACCAAGTTCTGACTCCCTTCTTCCCCTCGCCTATGCACCAAACTTTATGACATACTTTGTACAAGTATCACCTCTATTCTAGCTTTTCTGCTTCTCTGGTCTGTTTGACCTTTGACCTGCGACATCCCGTAAACAGAACTCTCTGAATCTTTCCTGCTCTCTATGTTTTCTATGTCACTCATGTTCACAATTTTTACATATTTTGAAAACATAACTTAGGCCTTTCATATGCATCATATTCTAAACGATACTCCAAGTCCCTGGAGTACAGGCTGGTGTCAGGACTGCTCTTTCTGCTCCGTTTACTACAGTGCCTCAGAATACAAGTGAACCGCGTCATGAGATACTAGCATTTTCCCCAGACATTACAACCTTGTAGTGAATATAGTGACATTATTACTTAACTGTGTGTGCGTGCACACATACACACACGCAGAGTACAATAAATTTGTCATTATACTACACTAATACAGACCATAGTTGCAATAATATTCCTACGGACGCTATAAGAAAAGCTAGACTACAGACACCGCTTCTGGGTCGGGGAGGATAGATGACAGTGAGAGAAGAAGGAATAGAGAAGAGGAGACGAGAGAGGAATATCTTCACTAGGATTTCTATTGCTGCGATGGAACACCATGACCAAAAGCAAGTTTCGGGAGAAAGGGTTGATTTGGCTTACACTTCCACATTGCAGTTCATCATTGAAGGAAGTCGGGACAGGAACTCAAACAGGGCAGGAACCTAGGGGCAGGATTTGATGAAGAGGCCTTGGAGAGGTCCTGATTACTGGTTTGTTCCCTGTGGATTTCTCAGCTTTCTTTCTTTCTTTTTAAAAATATTTATTTATTATTTATATAGTGTTCTTGGCACCAGATCTCATTATAGATGGGTGTGAGCCATCATGTGGTTGCTGGGAATTGAACTCATGACCTCTGGAACAGCAGTCAGTTCTCTTAACCTCTGAGCCATCTCTCCAGCCCCTCAGCTTGCTTTCTTATAGAACCCAGGACCACCATCCCAGGGATGGCACCATCCACGGTCTTCAATCAATTACTAGTTAAGAAAATGCCTTAGAACCAGATATTATGAAAGTATTTTCTCAGTTGAGGTTCTCTCCTATCAGATAACTCTAGCCAATGTCAAGTTGACATAAACTATCAGGACAAGGAAATAGGAGAGAGGAGAGAGGTGGGGAGAAAAAAAGAAAAAGCACTATCCAAAGTGGTCAGTAGTCATACTTCATAACACATCATAGATTGCTGCCAAACTTGGCTGTACTCCAGTTAGTCGAACACTGGACAAAGACAACATGTTTAAGACCTATTATGTAGGATAAAGCAGCTCAGCCAATATCACCATCTTCCTCAAGAAACCAAACTTGTAGGTTACTTCTGGAATCTGGAAGGAACATAGAAGTTAGGCTATGTTAGGCAACCTCAAGTCTAAGGTACAGGATATCAGGAACTCTGAGTATGGAGGACCTCAGTGGAGAAGGAAAACATGCTGACAATGGGACAAGAGCCAATTTATAAAAAGAGAAGGGAGCCAGCAGACAGAACTTAAATAGATCACTGGCTGAGCACTGGAGGGAAATGCGGGGCCACTTTCTCCAGTGACTGGGCACACGTGCCGATTATCAGAGGCTCTGTCCCAGGTCATCTCAAAAGCCTACGGCAACAGAAACGCAGTCATATTTAACAGAGTCAAAGCTGCCTCTATTTTTTTCAATATTATCTCAAGGGCTACATACACTGTGAAATGATTAAGTACAACTCCTGGCACATCAGTGCTCTGGTCAGTAGTTCAACTACACGTAAATTAATCATTATGTTGATGATCCACGGAAGGTCCCAAGCTTTCAAGACAGCAGTTATAGGACCGTTGCTCATACGGAGACTCGGATCCATGAGTGTCTATATCTACAAGCCTCATTATTGTCCTATGAGCACGCAACCACACACAAACAGTGGCTGAACAGCCACGGCTGTTTTGATATCACTGCCGTTTGACCAGGTGGCGAGTTCACTTCTCACATCACAGAGAGAATTAGTCTACAGTTCTCTTTTACTGGCAATAATACTTCCCTCTCCTGCGATTGTTTGCTGACTTTGTACTCCGTATCTCCTCAAATAATAGACTTGCAGATTACAAATGCCCTACTAATTCAAAGGCAGAGACCAATCATCTGGAGATCATCAGACCATAAGTCTATTGTGAAAATTCAGAATCTGAACAACAAAATTTTGAAAACTACCCCATATGTAAAGATTAACTGCCACTTCTGGGACTCCCCAAACAACATGGAGACCAACTATTGGTTTCATCTGCTCTTGACAGTGCCTCGCTTGAATGAGAGAGAAAATGCAAGAGGTCACGTTAAAGCCAGGAGGGCAAATAAAAAACTCCAGTGAATGAAATCCACATTGCAGGGCTCTGCACTGCACAGCCCTTTTTGCAGAGATTCACAACTACTCAACAGGATCAGCCTTTTTATTTTTTTTTAACCTAAAGCTACATTTTCCAAAGAGGCTGCTTTGCTCTTGCATGTGTCCCACCCACAACCCTGAAAGCCCCAGCCGGCAAACTTTGATTTCACAGTAAGAGCTCATCAGCCAAAAGTATCTAGTCAAAACCACAAAACTGGCAAGATTACCAAGTGCAGGTGAGTAAAGACAGTGAAGGACTGAGCCCAGGAAAGCCCAATATTAGGACCTCAAAGGGATGGGAGGGACCAACTGAGAGGATCCGGAAGCCCCAGCCATGCTATCCATACCTCAAGTCCACTTCTCCAGGGCCACTCAAACACTCATGTACACTGTATTTCCTCTGACTCAGACTCCTCTATCCTGCCTTGTCAACCTGGCCCAGCCAATTGGGACACTCTTTGGATCTCTTCAGTGGACCCTTCTCTCCACTGAGCACATTTCCCAGACAGATGTTTCTCCACATGGGATCCCCAGACAGATGTTCCTCCACATGGGATCCCCAGA
>JAQHUG010000039.1:2273410-2315194 GCA_028555095.1 Dicrostonyx torquatus | reverse complement strand
ACACACACACACACACACACCCTTTCCACATCCTACTTTTACCTCAGAAAAAACAGTAATGTGAATATTTTCCATATCTACCACTCAGCCCAGATAACAAATCAGCTCCAAACAGAATAATTTAGTCCTCTACTTCTCTGCATTTTTCACAAGATGGACACATAAAGCTCAATATGACAAGCTAGCTTCTGGTCACAGACAATGAATCCAGAGCCTCATCCAAGTTTAGCAAGTTTTATACCACTGAGCTATATTTCCTGCCCCAAAGTAAAACTCTAAGTGTTTTATTATGTGTGTGTGTGTGTTAGCGTGTGCGCGCACATGCGTGCATGTACTCATGCGTGCCTATATCACAGGACATCTGTGGAGGTCAGTTCTTTCTTCCGGCTATGTAGGTTCCAGTGATCAAATTCATGTTGCCAAGAAAGGGCCTTTACCCACTGAGCCATCTCTCTGGCACAAGGATATCCTTTGAAGGTGACTGTGAACAACATTCAAATGGTTCACGATATATAAAGAGGTACAGTAAAACACTCCTAGCATTTGGAGACCGAATAAATAATAGTCAAAACTGAAAAAGTAGGTAAATATTAAACATATATGTGTGCATTTTTCTAAATAAAAAAATTACTCACAATTTTTTTTTCTCAAAGCATGGACAATGCTCCAAAAGGAAGATGGCTATATTACTGAATATGGCAGAGGATGCCCAAGCATAGGTGGTTTACAGTCTCCGGTAAAAAATGTCAGGGTAAGTATCACTTCAACGGGTACAGGAAAGAGCTTTGATGCAGCCCAGGATTTCATTATGATCAAACTCCAACAGAAACGATCAATAGGAAGAACCCAACCAACATCACGAAGCTAATATGCAATGAAACTACACCCAACATTGTAAGACATGGGGGGGAAATGTTTTATTCTCACCGAACTCAAGAATGAGCCTTATTTATTCACTAAACTCTCTCCATTTGTATTCAATGGTATATTGCTTAAGTCCAAGCTTAAGCAATATCACAAGAAATAAAAAGGATACAGACAGAAAAGCAAGCAGTTAAATTATTCTTTGTAGACAATTTGATCCTTCACATAAAAGACTCTAAGGACTCCATCAGAAAACCCTGAGACATGACAAACAGTTTTAAAACGTAGCAGCATACAACATCAACATAGAAAATCAGAGACTTTTTATAAGTTAGTAATAAAGATTTTGAGAAATAAATCAGGACTATAATCCCTTTCATGATAGCTTCAAAAGTATAGATGAATAAACCCAACCAAAAGGTAAAGACCTCGCCAATGAAAAATTTTAAACACAAAGAAGGAAATTGAAATTTTTATTTGCTTGAAAATGGAAGACATTCTACACTCTTGGCTCAGCCGAATAAATAGAAAGAAAAGGGCTATACTACCCAAAGCAATATACAGAATCAATGTAATTCTCATCAAAATTCCAGTGCCGTTCTTCACAGAAATAGAAAAAGAAAAAAAAAAGCCTTTCCTAAAATTCATATGGAAGCACAAAAGATCCCAATAAGCAATCCTGAGAAAAACAATACTGCTGGGGCTGCACAAAACCTGATTTCAAGTTATACTGCAAAACCACAGGAGGAAAACAGTATGGCACTGACATACACACACACACACACACACACGGAATGAAGCGGAGGGGAGGGGAGGAGGGGGCAGAGCAGAATGGAAAGGGCCATAAATAAACCCACACAGGAACAACACCTGACTTTTGATGGAGTCCATGGTGCTGGGGAAACATGAAGAAGAATGAAGCTAGATCTCAGTCTCAGATCCTGTACAACCCAAGTAACTCAAAATACATCCAAGACCTAAGTCTAAAACTGAAACTGCTAGGAAAACACTTCAAAATACAGGGCGTAGACACAGGCTTTCGGGAAAGAACTCTAATAACTTAAAAGTAACTATAAAAATTGACAAGACGGAATTCATAAAACCAAAAAGCTTCTAAACATCAAAGGAAAAGAACTGGGTGAAGTGACAGACTATAACGTGGGAGAAAGTCTTTCTTAGCTACACATCAGATAGACTACCATCTAACACACACACTATCTAACACACACACAGTACATCGGATAGGCTACCATCTAACACACACACACTATCTAACACACACACAGTACATCGGATAGACTACTGTGTAAGACACACACAGAGTGCATCAGATAGACTACTGTCTAATACACACACACACACACACACAGAGTACATTAGATAGACTGCTGTCTAACACACACACACACAGTACATCGGATAGACTACCATCTAACACACACACACACAGAGTACATCAGATAGACTACTGTCTAATACACACACACACACACACAGAGTACATTAGATAGACTGCTGTCTAACACACACACACACAGTACATAGGATAGACTACTGTCTGACACACACACACACAGTACATAAGATAGACTAACATCTAACACACACGCACACACACAGTACATCAGATAGACTACTGTCTAACACACACACACAGTACATCGGATAGACTACTGTCTAACACACACACAGTACAACAGATAGACTACTGTCTAACACACACACACACACACACAGTACATAAGATAGACTAACATCTAACACACACACACAGTACATCAGATAGACTACTGTCTAACAAACACAGTACATAAGATAGACTAACATCTAACACGCACACACGCAGTACATCAGATAGACTGCTGTCTAACACACACGCACACACACATACACACACAGTACATAAGATAGACTACCGTCTAACACACACACATACACACAGTACATAAGATAGACTACTGTCTAACACACAGAGTACATCAGATAGACTACTGTCTAATACACACACACACACAGAGTACATCGGATAGACTACTGTCTAACACACACAGAGTACATAAGATAGACTACTATCTAACACACACACACTATCTAACACACACACACACAGTACATCGGATAGACTACTGTCTAACACACACACAGAGTGCATCAGATAGACTACTATCTAACACACACACAGTACATCGGATANAACACACACACACACACACAGAGCACATCAGATAGACTACTGTCTAATACACACACACAGAGTACATTAGATAGACTGCTGTCTAACACACACACACAGTACATAGGATAGACTACTGTCTAACACACACACACACACACACACAGTACATAAGATAGACTAACATCTAACACACACACACACAGTACATAAAATAGACTAACATCTAACATGCACACAGTACATCAGATAGACTACTGTCTAACAAACACAGTACATAAGATAGACTAACATCTAACACACACGCACACACGCAGTACATCAGATAGACTGCTGTCTAACACACACACACACAGTACATCGGATAACTACCATCTAACACACACGCACACACACATACACACACAGTACATAAGATAGACTACCATCTAACACACACACACACATACACACAGTACATAAGATAGACTACTGTCTAACACACAGAGTACATCAGATAGACTACTGTCTAATACACACACACACACACACAGAGTACATCGGATAGACTACTATCTAACACACACACTTTCTAACACACACACACAGTACATCGGATAGACTACTGTGTAACACACACACAGAGTGCATCAGATAGACTACTATCTAAAGTATATAAAGGAGCCCCCAAACACACACACACAAAATCCAATTATCAAAATAAAACGTGACAACCCAATCAATAAATGAACTAAAGCAGTTAGCTCATTTAGTTCTCAAACAGTTCTCAAAAGATGCAAAGCAAAAGCTCAGTAAACATATTAAGGCACGCTCCCCATCTGTAGCCACCGAAGAATGGAAACTGAAATTATGACAAGAAAACAAGCGCTGGTGAGACTCCGGAGAAAAGGAAACAGAGACAATAGGGATGTAAGTTAGATGGGTGCTATGGAACCAGTATGGAGGACCCGCATAAAGCTGAAAATGATGCAGCTAAATCAATTCCAGATATATCCAAAGAGCTCTAAGTCAATATGCGAGAGATAATGTCACATTTATGTTTATTGTGGCTCTGTTCCCAATACGTAAGTAACGGGGTCGGCCTATGTGTTCATCAACAGATGACTAGATAAAGAGAATGTATATACAAACAAATGTAAAAAGCTTGTATGTGTACAACGTTTTATTCGGTCATAAAGAATAAGGAAATTACATAATTTACTACACATGCAACTTGAAATTATTATATCAAGCAAAGTAAATTAGACTCAGAAAGACAACCGTTTATTCATTAGTGAATCCTAGATTTTTTTATAAAGACATGCAAAACCATTCTATATAAACACAATATATACATATATAATATAGCAGAAGGAAGGCTGGGAGAAGGAAGCAGACTAACACAAGTGAGATAAAAGGGGAGTTTGGAGGAAATAAAGTCAAAATACATGATATAGTGCATAGAAAACATCTTTATGAAACCAGCTCTACATATAATGAGTACATGCCAGTAAAAAGAAAAGGTCCAAGTACTATACACAGATCCTACAGAACAGTGAAGCAATGACAGCAATGTCAATAATTTCACCTATGGACCTCAAATGTCTGTAAGACTCATGATTCAGAAAAGGCAAATGTTATCTTATAAACTATCTATTTATGTGAGCATATATAACCTGTTTTTCTTAAATATGTATGTAGATTTTAGACAGTGTTACTAGACTTAGAACAACTTACCTGTGGGAAAGGAAAGAAAACTGGGATTAGAAACAGACTGGAAAAGACTAGTTTTATGTGAATATTTGGATTATTTTCTGCATAGGGACCATGTTACAAATTGCTTATGTAAGTTAAAATTAATTTTCAAAAATGTTAAGAGAACACGTCAACATAATTACAGCGACATGCTAAGACCATGCCTAGAAGTCCCATTATCCATCATAGTGAACATAGTACTAGTGCATCACGGTGCACTAGTACTCCAGATGACCGGATAGTGAAAAGGGGTAAAAAAGCCAAACATGAAGGATGGTTAATGTCTGTACTTTAAACATAGGTGACAGGCCAGAGCTCAGAAGGGACTTGCTGACCTCACTTCAAACCCTGGGGCCTGAGAAAAATCAACCCCAAATGTACTCTGACCTCCATGTGCCCTAAGGTATGCAAAGGTGTGGGCCCATGATTGTGGGCACTAGATAAATGAGCATAGCAGCTCATTTATTAAATTAATTTATAATTTATATTTATAATTATAAATTAAGCTCAAAAGATATTGTAGACAGCATCAATTGCCATCAAAGGTTTAAGAAAATCTTTATGAGATTGCTGTCTTACAAAACTCTTATTGAAAACATATTGGCCTGCAGAAGCTACTATTTTAAGCAACAAATGTGGGCAAGTGTTAAAATCTAAAGACCAGAATGAACGTTTTCTTTGGCTTTTAAATGTGTTAAGCATTTCTCCAAAAGGGAATGCTATTCATGGCTTTTATATTTGTTCATCTCCGGTTTTAAGCAAAAACAGTATCTTCTGCAATACATCTAGTCTAAATCCTACAAGAATAAGTCCCGCCTGGTTACACTGCTAAACCTCAAAAGGCTTTATCTTTAGCCTAAACAAAATTATTCTTCTGAACGTTCTGGTTCCCCTTCCTCATTTCTGCAAGTTCCAAAAAGCCTTCCAAAGGTTACTGCCCACATGCAGAAGCAGAGAGTAAAAGATCCTAATTCTGAATTCCACATCGTAGCATTAGCCACTACACAAAGCATTCTGATGAAAATGTAAAAAGCCAATGCCTAACTGGAGAGTCTGAATTCTTTAAGCACAGGGAAGAAACATCTGAACTGATGGCTGATGGCTGATAAAGCCACATGCCAGCAAGCACAGCAGAGTCCATGAGTGGATGACTATATTAGGTGTGGAAAGAATGCCAGCATGTTCCAGCTTCTGCCCCGGGAGCCTGAACACCCTTCTCAAAGGTACCTGGCATGTCAAGGTAGGAGAAATTATACAAACACACCCCATCGCAATGGGGTCAGGGCACGGCTGGCAAGGGTTGCTCCGGTGCTGTCACTGAATGTAACTGAACAAACACGGGTTTCACAAGCCACTTTCTAAATGTCCCCAGCATGTGCCTGGGGTGAGAGTTAACGACGAGAAGCAAAAGTCCACGCGGAAAAGAGCGACACTCCTGAGATCCTTAGTAATGACAAAACTTTGGAGGAAATGGAGCTCGCTTTCCACACCGGCTCAACTGGCAGTGCACCTGGCACTCAGCGTAACAAGTACCCAGTGTTCTACCCCTGACTAACACAATCAATATTTCCCTTTAAACCCACAGCTTTTCCCAGAGACCCAAGAACTGCTGGCGCGGGTTCCTGACTTCCATGTCGGTGAGTCACTGAGCCATTCACCTGTCTGTGTGCGGCAGGTTCCCTGACTCTGGGCACGGTTCCAGATACCGATCTCTTGGGGTCGAAGCAACTTCACGATCTCAAAACCTTCCACGTTTAAACAACTAAACCCTGGGCGCTGAGATGCAGGACAACCCTGAAGGGAGGCCCTGACAGCGACAGTCAAGTGTATGAGGTCTGAGCCTGTCCCACCCTAGGAAAAGAATGAGTGCGGCCGCTTTCTGGACTACAAACTAATTCTACTTCTACACGGGGAACCCGTGGGCTGAGATAACATCGATAAATGCATACACCAGCACCAGTTTGCTTGAAGTCTGTGCAATCAAAATGCTCATTTCAATGAGGGAGTAACTAACTACATCTTTCTTACACAGGTCTGCCTCTCCTTCATCCCTAAATGATCATAACACCACAGATAAAACTGTCCCGTCCCTGTACATGAGCGCTGCCTGCACCTGTCCAGCTGAGCGTTTTCCCTTCCTGGCAGTAGCCAATAAAATCAAAAGACTCATATGCTTAAAAACACTTAGATAAATTGCACTACAGAATGAAGGCCTAAAGAGCTTATATAACAGTCATAAATTACTGCAAATTGCTGCACATCAAAAGAGACTTCAGCATACTGCATGCTTCGTACAGTCAACAGATAAGAAAATTGCATCATGCTAGAAGGCAGGCAGGTGTTTGCAACACAGATAAGAGCTTTTTCAAAATTAAACATTCAACAGTGGCCAGCACGCATGTGCACCCACGCAGAGCCCTCTTAAGTGAAAAGTTAAATGCGTGCCAAATTGAGACGTGCCAACTACTAGAAAACTGCTTGTCTTGTTCTCTTTCCGGGATCAAGGCCACACTCAAGGAAGAGTTTGGATAAAAGTGATACACACAAGGATTTTACGTGGGGGCGACGCCGCTAACCCAATAAAAGTTAAGCATGGCAAGATGATACCAAAACGAGTCTGAATAACAGAAGTCTTCTAAGAACTGCCTTCAATGCTGCCTCTGCTCTCTAAGAAAGCATCAGGATGTGAGGGCAGACAGATAAGGAGTGACCATGACCACTTACATGACAGGACTTGCGGTCCCAACTAAAACATGTCCATTCATTAACACATGCTAGTAACTGCCTTTTAGGATTACAGAATCAACTCTGCCGAGCTCCAGAACTGGTTCCACCTTTGTAGTAGATAGAGTTCCCACCTCAGATAATTCTAGCACTCAGAAGACTATGACAAGATAAACTGAGGACATCCTGGGCTAAAGAGAGAGACTAGATCTTATTTAAGAAAAATGAAGACCATATGGAAAAGGCAAAGACCCTCAGGATAGTCATTCTCTGGGGAGTAAAAGACAAGAACATAGGAAAATAGGGGCATTAAGCTGGATTCCCCCAAAAGCAGAGACTGAGAAATATGGGCTAAAATATTAATATCCATTGTTTATAATTGGTGAATACATGGAAATATACTACCTTTATGACTGTCTGCTTGGGTTTTTTTTTAAACTTTTCTGTATGTCAACAGCACTTTATCATATGATAAAGTAAAATGTTAATGAAAGGGAAATAGAAAAGTTGCAAGGAGCATGCAGATTCATACATAAACATCTATGTAGATGGCAAAAGTCTGACCATGCAGCAGCCAAAGAACACCATAAGTACACGTTAGCTTCCTGAGAACACTCAAATCTAAGACGCCACACTCTAAAGTTAAAGGTATATCAGCATGGTTCCTGCCGGCCAAGTGAAAATACGAGCTCATAGGCAAAGCTGTACCGAAGGGCATCCAGCTTGTCTTAACTGCATCTGGGTTTGTTCACTGCACTGAAAGCCAGATGCCGGGAGGTCAGAAACACGGCAGCCTCAGTTTTAGTGCTGAAGTTAAGCTGGACCGAACGGTGACACAGAAGTCACATTTCTGCTGATAGTTCAAAAGCCATCCCCAGGACTTAGGCGTACAGCAAGTACATTGGCTGTCACAAGTGAAAATTCAAAAAATAAAACAAAAAAAAATTCTCCCACATCCTTTACCAAATGGTCCATATCAACGAATGAGAACTGAATGACAGTCATTAATAGCTACATTTTCCAGGTATCTCTTCTGATACATGCATATCATCAGATCATTTTATTAGGGTATAACAGAACTAATACACCAACTTTCTGAAGATATTTTACTACCGAGCCTCATAGGAAAAAAAAATCCTAAGAATGTCATAGAAGAGGCACAGCATTTGTGGAGAAGATACAGATGTTTTGCTGGATCCACATAACATTTCTCTAAAACTTAAATTCAGATCATACTCATCAAAGTCTAGATTTTTGTATCAGAGGACCTGGCATATTATATAATGAACCTCTGCAATTCCCTGACTTGAGCTAAGAAGTTGCTCAGTCGACAAAGGCCTGCCCATAACAGCCCTCACTACTCCCTATCACCCACACTCAAAAGAATCACTGGTTCCCACAGGCTACCCTGTTGCTATCAGCATTGCCATTCCGGGCATAATTTCATAGGTACCACAGCTTGGACATACCAGAAAGGAACAGATTTGCCACAGAACAAGATTAGGAGAAGAAGATGGTCAGGTGTGATGGCACACATCTTTAATCCTAACACTGAAGAGGCAGAGGCATGTGGACCTCTGAGTTCCAGGATAGCCTGGTCTACATAGAGAATTCCAGGGCAGCCAGAGTTACATAGTGAGACTCTATCTGAAAGAAGGAGATGGGGAGAAGGGATGTGATTCTAGACTTTGAAATTGCATACAGGTTACACGAGGAGAGATGGAGTCTAAAGCAGAAGCTGTTCCCCCTGCCTTTAGCATAGCATTTCCCTGGTCCTGGCTGCACAGCACCAACGCATGCAACTGTGCGCTATGCTGGTGGCTTCCCAAAACCCATGAGAATCATGACTGAATAACCTTCAGCATGGCTTAAGAGGGAGCTGACTCTGTTCTAGTAGTGCCTGAGACACTCGGAGCTTCACTGGCCTGCTTTTGATACAGTGTCTTTACCACCCTTGCCTAGCCATGGGAACTCCTTCCAACTTGCTAATGCGTCAGGCCGTCAGACATGGTATGCCCAAACTCGATCAGGAAAACAGAGTGACACATGGCAATTTATAAGCCAGGGGAAAACTGACTATGGCTAAAAATGAAATATGTTTGATCCATAAAGAAGAAATTATACATTATTACAAAAGTATTAGAACCACATATACAGAAGATATATAGAGAAGACAGCCTCACTAATTTTAAGAAAATATCCATATGGTTATATAAAATAAAATGTCCAAGAAACAACTGTAATTGAGTCTCCAAATTGTACATACACACAAATATACATATATACATATATATATATATACATATACCACATTTATATGCATATATATAGGCAACTGTGAAAACATCCAGGCTATATTATCATTACACACATACTGAACGAGAATTCACTGAGTCCACACAACATCAGTCTCAAGGCATGTTCTGTCATTTTATCAAACCTGCTTTTCCTGACCACAAGTGTCTACTAGTCTGCCGTTTCCAGAAACATTTTGCAATGTGAAGAGTCTTTTTTTTTAGAATTACAGGATCATCGGTAGAAAAAAAATAAAGGCCACATTCATGCACGACTTCCACAAATTGGCCTTTTCCTCCCACAGATAGGAAAGAAGAATGTAAACACTCACCGCAGAGAGCTGGCTCCATGTGGATCTCAGTGGCTTATGGTGAATCACAATTTTCTCCTCTGGCTTCTGTTCTTTGGGCTCTGATTCTTCATCAGAGTCGATGTCAAGGGCCTTTTCTTTGTAGTTTTGATACAGGACTGCATTTTCTTCAAGAAAACAAGTCAGTTAAGTCACTAGTTGCCCCCAAGAAGCTCTGTCAACAAAGGTCTGTATTTTTACAATGGTTAGTGCTGGCTTAATTATTAGCTGGGGAAAAAAGCAAATATGTTTTGTCATGAAAGAATATATGGCATTCCAAGTTAAGCCAAGTTTCGATAGCTCTGTCCACTATAAAAGGATGGGTAGCCTCAACCCACTGTAATTCATGTTAAATTAAATCCATGTTGTTTTCTCAATGTCTATCATTGGTCCTTTCACTTATCTACTTAGCAGACATTTACTGTACATCTGTAATGTTTTACTTTCTGAAAATAAGGGAAAGATACTTGTTATCCCTCCACAAACCAAAGTTAAGTTAGTAAAAAGAATGAACCTCATAGCCACACATTTATTTATTCTACTGACATTTAGGAAATGTCTACTAAATGCCAGCAACTGCTAAGCAACTAGGAATACAATGGACAAGAAAGATAAGAAGTTTCAATGTTCATGAAGCTGACATAAAATGAAAGAGATTGAAGTAAACAATTAACTTTCATAGTATTCAAATATGACTATGTTGTCATGGAGAAAAAACAAATGATGGAAAGGCGTAGGAATTCTGGGAAGAAAGTGTGGTTTAGGAAGGCCTCACAGGACATAAGTAAGGCAAGACATAAGAGGAAAGAAGGAAAGCCATTTGTACAGCTAGAGAAATAGGTGTGTGTGTGTGTGTGTGTGTGTGTGTGTGTGTTTTACATACAACAGCATACCTGAGAAGTCAGAAGACAACTGTCCACCTTATTTGTCACTATACCAGCTCACCAGAGGAAGACTTGGATTACAGATGTGTTCTCCACACCTGGCTTTATGTGGATTTGGATAATACAAACTCAATTCCTTACGTTTGTGCTGTAAACACATTATCTGTTGAGCCATATCCCCAGCCCATGAAAGAATATTTCAGGTGAGTGAACTCCAAGTACAAATGCCTAGGGGCAGACTGCCTAGTATGTCTGTATGGACAAGAAGCAACAAGGCTAGTGTGGCAGGAATACCAGCAGTGGGCTGAAATCACAGAAGAGGAGTACAGGGCAGGGCATATGGGGCCACTAAAAGGACCCTGATTTTCACCCCAAGTGGGATCACACGTTATTGAAGCGTTCATGATCTCACATTAAACACATCGTGACAGAAGGGAAAACATGTGTGCAGAGTTCTTCTGACAGAGTACGATACAGCCTGGGTGTCGGAGAGGCGTCAATGAGGACGATCTAAGCTCTGAAAGTAGAAGCAACAGAGATCAAGGAAAAAGCAGATGGACTCACTCTGAAGCAAAAAGAAATAGAAACCTTAGGAGATCTAACTAAGGTCGAGGCAGTGATATGATGGCTATGGGAAAGTGGTCAGACAATGCAAGACGTGTTTTCAGAGATGAGGCACACAGTCCAAATCTAAATAATCTAAATAAAAGAATTAGATTTATCCTGAGTGCAAAAGGATCCAGTTTCTTTCACACTGTAATGATTGTATTTTATCCTGAATGCCAAGGAACCCACCAGAAACAACTTTGCTTCAGTGAGTTAGTCGAATACTAGCTACCCAGGTGACTAAGTAGGATGCCAGTGGAGTAGTCACTGATAGGTAATGGAGACTTGAGCTGGACTGCTTAGAAGGGACTGGTGACAGCCTGGATGTGGGGCGGGGGGAGAAGTGGGTTCAGCTTTCAAACCCTTCCAATTATACAGACAGAAAGCAGAAGACAGGAGCCTCACAAGAGATGCAGGGATGATGGGGAAGACTCTGAGTTTGGTATAGGGCTTAGGGAGTAAAGGAACGCTTTGCACGTCTGCTTTTTCTCTTGGCAACCACAGATAGCTCTGTGTGCACCATGTCTACAGTAGCACCCAAGTCGATGCAAGACTTCCCTACTCTGGGATTGCTCTGCACATGGAAATAAGTGAGCCAAACTCAGTTTCTGCAGTCCCTAATGTATTTCCTGGGGGAGGCACAAAACATACATAAACAACACCCATGCGATTTCTCACTCACTCTCACAAGAGTGGGCTGCAGTAGCATCACCCTCATTTCCCGTGAGACAGGGCTCAAAGACCTACAGTTCTGTATCCCTGTCAGTCAATGACTAGAAACATCGAGAACCTGGCATCACAAAGTCCTCACCCCTGGACAACACTGCCTCATAGGTGCATCCTCCAGGCCACCTTGCACTCTTCCCTTACGCGTGTCAAACAAAAAAGATATTTACACCATCGTGTGTAAGAATAGATAAGACACTCAGACAAAGCTGACATAAGGAGATGACACACAGTCCTATTCGGACTTTAAAACACTCAAACTTTTCAACCCTTTAAGGCCTTCACAGAATCGAACTCAACTTCCCAGAAGCAAACCATTATCCTCTGAAGGAAATACAAAGTGGAGGGTTGCTGACTTCCCATTGGTACCACAGTCCAGGAAACAGCAACGTGTATAAATCTTCAGCCAGCCCTAAGTTCCGGAGTGTCACCAGGAGTGTCAGCGGGGATGAGTTACTAAGATTCTCGGGGCTTCTGAATTTCCCAGTTATAAAATCAAGGAGATGAATTTCCCTCAACTAGCCCAAATACCGTATGTGGGTTTCTCCTCCAAATCGCAATTACTTTCTACAATTAGCACAATGACTTCATTAGTTACCTATTTGTAGCTATGCAGGAACTATTTGACAGCCACCCGAATTACATATTTTCAACCTACGTCCCTTTGCATCAGCTTTTCTTATGGAAGGGCAGGCTTTCCTTCATTATCCATTTAAGGGTGGAAACTCTCAGCATTTCGAAGTATAACAGAATGGAAGTACACTCACGGTCCCCAGTCACCCCAAGCCTCCAAGCTGAGGCTGAGGCTGCTCCCTCCCTGCATGCTCCTCCAGTTGGCTGACACTTGACCCATCTATTTACAGAGTCCACTAATCTGATTAGCATGTGAACACCTGGCCGAAGCCGCTTTTGTTTCTGAAGTCCTTAACAACCAATAATATACAGGTCACAAATTCTTAAGATTACGTTTTTTATCTTTTTTCCCCCAGAAAAGCTGCATTGCCCCAAATATGAAACTTGGTAGGAAAACAGGAAGTCAGAAGTGAAAATCGAAGGTGAAAATAATATTAAGGAAGAAAAAAGAATGAGGCCTAAGGAAATTCCACGTAGGATCCAAGTGTCAATTTCAGAGTGCTTGACTAAAGAGCTATCTATAGCTTGCTGGGTTTTGAGGCAGGTGGGATGGAGCCAGGGCAAAGAAGAATGAAAGTTCCCAAGATGTGAACCAAAAAATGTTACCAGCTTATAAAAATGCCCCCTCTGGGTAAAACACCTTAGCTTTGTACTTTATAGTCCAAGACAAAGTTGGGCAATTTTGTTGTTGTTGTTGTTGTTTTTTAATCACAAGCGTCTTTCTTACTTATAATTGAACTTCAACTTATAATTTCAACTTATATTTTAGCCGCAACAGAAGTCTGGAAAATTAAATGCTTACCTTCCCCATCAAATGTTCCTTGTCCTTTCAGCATTTTTTTCTAAGAGACAACAAAAACAGAGAGAGAGAGAGAGAGGAGAGAGAGAGAAGCAAACTATGTATGAATGAGCCAAGTAGAAAATACAGCTATTATAAGCAAGTGCCCCCTTTTTGTTACATCCCTCAGAGAATCCCATGCCAATTCACAGCAACAGTAAAATAAAATGTGCGGCATCCCCCATATCCAGTTAAATCACACTAAGGACCCTGAAACGGACGGGCAGTCCCCCTTGCTGCTGTTAAACTGAAGTTTGCTGTCCTTGACAGCTGGGGGAGGGGCGTGGACACAAAATGTAAAGTCTTTCCTTCAAGACCTTACGTCTAAAATGAAACAGGCTTGTTTGCGTATTACATATGTGACATTTATATAGACCGGTTCCAGTTCTCTGATGAAATCAGGAGAAAAATGTGACTGCCAAAGGCAGCCTTGGCACTCTTGCTTCTATCTGTCTTGTTTCTATGAAAGCGGCACATCAAAACATCCCTCCCTAGTTGTCTTTTTCCCCTTAGGTCCCGGTGGAAAAAATATTCAGTAAGTGCTAGGCCTGTATCAGAGTACACTACTTCACACCCTCACTCAAGTTCTAAGCTACGAGTTCGTCAAATACACCCAATGATTAGCAGCAATATCATATTGAAAAGGGACATGGTGACTAATGCAAACAACAGAGGTCAGCGCATCCTTCCATGACTGGGACACTGAGTAAAACTCAATTTACTTGAATGTTATCGCAAGTGCCATGATCATTCAGACCTTGTCCCCAGCACATTTATTTTGAGTTTAATGAACGGCATGAGAGCCTGCCCAGTCCTACCTTTATCCTTCCCAGGCTAGAGAACTTCTCCTTGTCTTCCATGACTGCCTTCAGAACAGGCTGGGACATCCTGTTCTTCTTCTTTGAGCTGGTAGGGCTGTCAAAATCAAACCCGCTGACCACTGCCCTCCGGTAAGAAGTGGACCGCAAGCCTCGCCGAAGGGAGCCCGGGCTGTCCATGTCGTTGTCGACTTCACCTTCGTCCCCTTCGTGGCCCAGGGGCGCTCCCAGCCCCTCCACCATGCTGCGCACCTTGAGGAGTCTCCTGTGGGGCTCTACGTTTTGACTGTTGGATTTACTCAGCTTAATTTCCGAGGCAAGGCTTTTCGGGATAATCTGCTGCTTTCCCATCTTGAGGGCGGCCGGGCTGTTGGTACTCAAAACTACGGGAGGGTTCTGGAGCTCATTCCCTTGGGAGGACAGCCTTTGGAGCGGCAGTTTGTGTTCTGAAGACCTGTGCTGGGGAGCAGGGGAGAGTCTCGAGGAGCCCGGTTCCAAGTCCCTAGCCGGCTGACCAGCTTGAGAAGGTGAGCCAGGTGAGTCGTTTTTCGGGACAAGGCCATTGGCAATGGGCGAAGATACCTTACTGGCACTTATCCCGGTGCGGTCCTCCTCCTGGTCGTTTGAGACAGGAGGGTGGGCAGTCCGGGAGGCGCAGGACAACAGCACCGTAGGCGAGGCCACCGTGCCATTAGCAGGGGACTTCAGGGAGCCTCCCGACGCCGCGTGAAGAACTAGGGGTGACTTGGGCCGTCGAAGTCGAGGAGAAGCAGCTCTATAGTCCGGGGACACCGTGCGACCATTGGTCACCGGCCTCCGATGGGCGCACAGAAGCTGAGGGCTCCTGGACACCGTCCTGTCGTCCGGGGCGGCGGGCAGGCGGGCGGGAGTGTGCGGCGCAGGCAGAGCGGCCAGTTCTTCCACCGGGAAGTCGGTGATCAGCAGCCCGCTGGGGCTCTGGTAGGACTGTGGCCTCGGCTTGCTCCGGCTGAGCAGCTGGAGAGGAGGGGTGGACCGTCTCCGCCACAAAGGGGTGACGCCGTTGCTGGAAAAATCCACCTCGCTTTCGCTGTCCATAGCGGGGCCTTGGGGCCGGCCCCGGGAGAAGGAGAGCTGCTCAGGTTGCCTAAGAGGAAAGAACTTTGCCTCCGGACAACTGGTCTCGTCTGGGAGCCTAGCCGGCTCCCAGTTTGGCAGTCACACGAGTGTTGCGCGGGACTCGGCAGCGCCGCACTTACCCGCCCTTTCTCGGGCACAGCGCCTCCCGCCACGCTTGGCGACCCCGGGCAGAGATCCGACCTGCAGCCGATCGGATGAATCCGGTCCCTTCTGCGTCCTTCCTGCGTCCAAAGCCCGCCGGCACCTAGAGAGCCCACTCGCAGTGGGTAGCCAACGCGCAAGACACTTGGGAAGAGTTCAGCTGGCACCGACAGCTCGCCGCGGGACGCTCCCTGGCGCCTCCATCCAGTCGCCCGCTCCGCGCCAGTCCACGGGGCCCCCGCTGCACCAACCGCGACGCGCTCACCCTTCCGGGTGTCCAGAGCGCAGATCAAGGAGTGCTCCGCGCCCCGTGGGTGGCCTGGGTCCGCACCAAAGCTCCGGGCTAAGAACTCCGCGCAGCGCAGCAAAGGCCCGGGGCGCCGGCTCCGCCCCCACGCTAGAGCCAGCCCCTCCTGGCCCCGCCCCTGTACGCCCGGGAATCTTGCAGCGAGGAGTCCCGGAGTACCAGCCCCCGCCTACACCGAGTGCACTCTGATCTTTTAGTCTAGAGGAGTTGCACACCTGAGCCGGGTGCTAGACCCGAGTACCAGAGCGCTGGAGCGCAGGCAGCGCCGCAGAGGCCAGCTGGAGGGCGCGGTCGTGCCTCGTAGCACAACGTGGGAACCGACGTGAGAGTAGGGCCAAGGTGTACTTTCTGATCTCTGAGCCCCGGAGGAGGAGATTGAAAGGGTAAACCACGTCTGAGCAAGGCGCTATGCCGCTTGGAATGGTGAACCAGGTCAGAACGTGGTTCCACCACGCTGCGCCACCAACGATCTTCAAACTGAACCTCACTCCCCTACTTACAATGCTGTGTGGACTATTGACAGATTTGCTTGTGGGCACTCGGAGGAAAAATGGCTCTGAGGCCAGGTGGAATTCATTTCATAATCTTTGGACCTTGTGTGTTTGAAAGTTAAACAGTAAAAGTAAACAAAACACAAAATATGCATTGAGTGTGCAATTGTGTATAATGCACTCTGAAAATGAATGTGTAGAATAAAATAGTGTACAAGGAGTAAATTCCAAATCCTTATCAGAGATTAGAGGTGGGCCAAGCCTTACAGCCCCGTCTCCTCCCTAACTGTAGTTAACCAACCCAAGTTCACAACCTTAGAGCCTTCACTCTCTTGGCCTTCTGGGTTGTTACTCCATCACAAAGCCCCCCCACCCCCACCCCCGAACTGGAACACTCTCTGCTGGTTATTTCCCCAGCCCACCTGGTCTCTTTCTTTACCACACTAACCCAACTCTGTAAATCTGCAGGCTTGCGTGTTTACGTGTTAATGCTTAGTCTATTATGCCTTTGCATCGCAGTGTTGAAGAGGGCAGGGGCCATGCACACAGTAGGCGGTAAGTATCTGTTGAGTAAGTGAGGAGATGAGTGAGAAAAACGAGCACCCCTCCCGTGGCTGTCGGTTGCCAAGCTGACTCTGACTTGGTATAAGAATAATGTGGCAACCTGGGAAGGGAGAGGGATTTAGTTGGCTGGGCCTGTAGAATTGGTACTGTTAGCAAGACACACACATGGGAGTCTCCAAGCTGTCAGCATCTGTGTGACCACCCACTGTTTACAAGCTATGCGTCTTTCTGTTTTGGGTGACGAAAGGGAGGGCGAAGTTTGTCGTGTTTCTTTATATGTTTCTATACTTACCGAAGCTGTACAACTTTGATCTGAGGAAGTTTTGTGAACTAGAAGAAATGGCATCACAATGCTCACCAAAATCACTTTTCAAAAAGAAATTTGCCAACCGTTTCGTACGGAATGAGCCAGATTCCGTGTTCATACACAGGTCCTTAACATAAGGAATTTTGTATTATTAATATTAGCTTAATGTAATAAAATAAATCTAATTTCAGAAAGTGTGGAAATTGATAAATGGAAGATTTAATATGGATGACAATCCTATCTGTAACCAAAGTTGAATGGCTGTAAGTGGTGATGTAAGAGTTGGCGTCTCTGCGAATTATGTTGGATTTTCAGTTGTGATCGGTGTTTATGATGAAGTCCCAGATTCTGCTTCCATCTTCCTGAGCAACAGCCTAATCCCCAAACAGCAATGAAACTGCAAATGCTGCTCTTTCATTAAGGGAAATTTGGGAACACACAGACTGTGTGTTTTAGCCTTCAGTTAATTTATTGTATACTTTCAAATCTAAGATATAGTCAGTTGGTTGCCAAGCAACTAACTAGTTAGAATATGTCACAGTGTAGTGTTATGGAATTCTTTATACTTACTGAAAAATACTTGTAGACTTGCTTAGACAAAATTTTAGTACCACACACATATAAAAAGTGTAAAATACAAGCAGAGTAAATTGGTTGAAGTTTTATACACCATGACTATTTCTTTACAACACTTTTATTTTCACTCGGCTATTAAGATGTGTGGCTTCACACACACACACACACACACACCAATAATAACAGTATTTTTAAAGAGCATGTTGTAATCTTGTGTCTGGGATTTTCTTTCTAGCCATTGATAAACATATCGAAAATCTGTTGCCTTCATTATTCTCTGATTGAAACACAGAAACTTTTATTCAAAGTAATTATGTGGATCTGTCTGTGTGTGTGTGCTGTACACAATACAGAGGTAATGACAACTGTATATGTCATTCCCAGAACTTTGTCAGTAGTTCCTATTTTGATAGCAAGAAAATTGCCAGTTTCAGAGAAATTAAAAAGCAGGACTGAATGCTCTTTAAAATTGGAATAAAGGAGTGTGTTGAGCAACACAGATTATTGGTTCATTCAAAGGCCATATTTGTTGACTGAGGTTTCTGTCCCACCCAGTCCTGCAGCCATTCAGTCCCAAAGAAATACACTGATGTCTACATTAATTATAAACTGATTGATCTAGTATCTCAGACTTCTTATTAACTCTTATAACTTACATTAGCCTATAATTCTTGTCTGTGTTAGCCACGTGGCTTGGTACCTTCTTTGGCAAGGCAGTCATATCTTGTTTGCTCTGTGTCTGGCTTCCTCTGTGTCTGGGTGATGACTATAGACTGAAACTTCCCTCTTCCTAGAATTCTCATTGCCATGCCTTTACTTCCTGCCTAGTTGCCCTGCCTATACTTCCTGCCTGGCTACTGACCAATCAGCATTTATTTAAAATACAAGTGACAGGGTACAGACCATTGTCCCACAGCACACATTGAATAATTAGAATATCCAGTGGTATACTGCAGGATATATTTACTTTTATTGTTTTTAGCACACTAATCGAGCTAATTTAAAGTACACTATGTTGATTAGACTTAATACCTTTGCTGGTATGTCCATGTACCTTTAATTGATTTAGCTACACTTTCCACAAATACTGATCTATGTTGATTAGACTTAATACCTTTGCTGGTATGTCCATGTACCTTTAATTGATTTAGCTACACTTTCCACAAATACTGATTGGGTCCAGTTAAAAGTGAAGCAGTCTGCATGAAGGATCCAACTTGTCTCAAGTTCCTGAAGCATCAAAATGACAACAGAAAACACTCAAATTGAGTAAGATAAGCAGAAAGTTCTCTGTTCTATGGAAACCTCTGTTAGCAGATACAACCAGGTCAAAGGAATATGGTGTAGGAGGTTCTTTTGTTCATGTGTTGCTTTTATTGGTTAATGAATAAAGAAACTGCTTTGGGCCTGATAGGGCAAAACTTAGGTAGGCAGAGAAGATAGAACTGAATATTGGGAAGAAGAGCAGAGTGAGAGATGCCATGGATCTTCTGCCAGAGATGGACGCTGGTTAGAATCTGGCCGGTAAGCCACAGTCATGCGGCAATACACAAAGTAATAGAAATGGGTTAAATTAAGATGTAAGAGTTAGCCAATAAGAAGTTAGAGCTAATGGCCAAGCAGTGTTTTAAAGAATACAGTTTCTGAGTGGTTATTTCCGGTATAAGCTAGCCAGGTGGCTAGGACAAGCAAAGGGCCAGCTCCTTGTAACAGGAATGGGCTTCCAAAAGAGATGTTCCAACGTGAGCAAAATGTGGGGCAATGATCAGACTGACATTTCTTAAGTGCCAAGGGGTTGCTAATCTAGTATACAGATCTGCTTGTTCTCATTTAGAGTTCTACTTGGATGATATAGAGCAGCCAACTGTGGCTACCTCATAGAGACTGAGGGAAAGGATGTGGGCGGGCATTCGGCTCAGAGAAGACAAAGGAGCACGCTGCTCCTCTTTGTTCCTTTACTGGAGAGCCTGAGGATGGCCCCCTAGGTGTGTAGGTCTGTAGGTGTGTATAATTCTGGGGCACACACCTACGGGATTGCAGTAACTGCCAAATGAGAGTCTGCAGGTCACCAGAACAATACCAGGCACAGGTGCTGTGAGTTGAGGAGTAAGCTAAGTGTGTGTGTGTGGGGGGATTTGGGGGACAATTGGCAAAAAGTACTAATTCCATTGAAGAGTCTGGCACTTAAAATTCCAAATTAAGAATTTAGGAATTCTAATCCTTTTTTGCAGTGGGCCCGGAGTTATCTCTGGAAATCAGGGCATAGCAAAAAGAAGTATGTAGCCTAGGTGTTTTGCAATGTGTTGATCTCTAAGCACACCCGAATATACACCAGATCCCTGTTCCTTCATCAGTGCATAGGAAGCACATGTGTGCCCAACATACACTACTCAGCTTTCCCATCTGCTTGATACCAAGGGCTTTCTGGACAGTTTGGACGTTGCTGACAGTCCTAAGGA
This sequence comes from Dicrostonyx torquatus, assembly GCA_028555095.1. Classification (NCBI taxonomy): domain Eukaryota; kingdom Metazoa; phylum Chordata; class Mammalia; order Rodentia; family Cricetidae; genus Dicrostonyx; species Dicrostonyx torquatus. Next base: position 2,294,586 of record JAQHUG010000039.1, on the reverse strand, counting down.
GTGTACAGGGTTGTCCTTCTGATTTCTAAGTCTCTGATTTAAGCTTTTCTGACACAAATAAAATTCAGACATGATACCTGGAATATTAACAGTATCAATTTAGGTTACCCAAGATAAAGAATTCTCGGTTAAGTTGGTGGGAAGGTTCTATAGCATGGGCCTACAGGAAAAGGAAAGTTCAAAACTGAAGGTTTTCTAAGGGTCCAGCAATTCAGTGAGTTCAGTGCATCTGGGAACAAGACCCAGCCTTTGGCTTGGCAGAAGCCCTCTTTCTTTCCCCTTTACCCAGTAATATGGGCCTGACAAAAGACAACTTGGCTTTTCAGAGGTACTTAGGATTTAGTTATAATCCTTGGGAAAGTAATCGAGAACTCTGCAATATTGATTTATATTCTGTCTTTTTCTGTGTGTATGGCTGTCTTTGCATGCATGTTTCTCTGTACTGTCTATCTCTGTGTATATGCCTCTGTGTCTCTATCTCTCTGTTTCTATCCTTCTCTGTGTTTCTGAGTCTCTGTCTCTCTTTCTCTGATCCACACTATATTATGCTATCGACATAAGTTTTGTGGAAAGGTCCTTCCCTACTTTTTTGAGTCCATAGGTCCAATCTAGGCATTGTGCCAGGTCACTGCCTGCCTCCTATTCCAGGGACCCAACCAAACTAGAAAAAGCAGCATGGTTGAGGAGTGGGCTGTGTGAACGATGAACCAGAAGGGCAGCTCTTCCTTCTGTCTTCTGCTGTCTTCATTACTGTCAAGGAATTATTGCTATGAGGCAGGGACCAGGCCTAGGTCATCTCTCATCTATGTGCAGAATCTTTTAGTTTGCTAATCAGAAGTCTGCTATTGTGAGCACTCTCATCACACCCTCCAAAAGGGACAGTCCTTTTCAGGTAGGTCTCTTTGGACCTGTCCTGTTGTTGGATAAAATCTGCCCATAGGAAATAGTGTATATGGTGGGAAGTGGCAGCCACATATAAATTCTGCCCTCTAGTGTACTCCCTGAGTAAGGGTTTATGAAGGGAAGAAAGTGGGGTGCTAAGGTTAGCAAAATGGTGCTGCTTTGTTTGAAGTGCTTTTCTTACCTCATCCTGTAGCCCAGAAAAGGGCAGCTGCACCTGTCTGGCATGGCCTTATGTTCTTGCCAACTGCACTACCTGCCTGCCACCAATCTAGAAGACTCAGGAAACATTGTCACCATTCCTCAAATTTGGATTGGAATGGGCAAATAACTGTTTTGTATTGGTAAGACAGTGTCATACCTAAGCATTTTTCTCTGCTCGACCACCTTGCTAATAGACCTTTCTTCTTTGCCTGCTTCAGTTACATCTTCCCCCCCACCAAAAAAAAAAAAAAAGTATTTGGACACTCACTGCCTCCTCTTAAGTCTTAAGCAGAACCACAAAGACTGAAACAGGAATAGAGTTTTCTAAGGACAAATGGTCCCTACTATAGTTGACAATAGTTAGACATGTTCCCTCTTCCTACTATGCTACTTGGTATTAACTACCTACACAGTTTGGAGTCACTTGGAGAACAAAAAAAAAAAAGGAATGTCAGTTGAATGATTATTTTTATCAGACTGGTGTGCAGGCATGTCTGTAAGAGCTTGTCTTGATTGTTAATTAATGTAAGAAGGCCTAATCCACTGTGAGCAATACCATTCCCTGGACAGATGGTCTTGGTCTTATAAGGAAAGTGGAGAAGAATGACCTGGAGGGAGCCAGCATGTCCCTTCATGGGTATTGCTTCAAGTTCCTGTCCTGATCTTCCTCAGTGATGGTCCATGATCTGAAAGTGAAATCACAATCAACTTTTGTCTCCTAATTAACTTTTTCTTATGGTATTTTTTTAAATCATAGAAACAGAAAGGAGCCAGGTGGCGGTTTAATCCCAGCACTTAGGAAGCAGAGGTAGGCGGATCTCTGAGTTCAAGGTCAGCCTGGTCAGCAGAGCCAGATCAACAACAGTCAGGGATACACACAGGAAAATACTGTCTCAAAAAAAGACAAAAAAGTATAATAAAATAAATAAATTAAGAAGAGGAGGAGGAGGAGGAGGAAGAGGAAGAAGAAGAAGAAGAAGAAGAGGAGGAGGAGGAGGAGGAGGAGGAGGAGGAGGAGGAGGAGGAGGAGAACCACAGCTGCATTCCTGTTTCCATTTTTAATGAGCTGTAGCAATAACCCTCTAATCTTATTAAGAGCTGAATGAGTGTGTAGAGAAAGGGTTGCTTCCGCTTCCTGGGGTTTATGGGCTTCTCTCTCATGCATTCGCACCCTTGCCTGCCTGTGGAAATCCTTCGGCAATGGGGTGGGATAGGTATGAAAGTCACCACTAGTTTATTTTGGGAGTGGTAGGGGGACTTTTTTAGTTTTTATTTTTTTACGTAAGTAATCCATCCTATATTGAGAACTGATTAACTCTGTGGGATCCCTTTGTCTTTAAGGCTACCCATGAAAATAAACTGCATCTTTCCATCTCTAAATAGAAATAATACATAACCTTTTGAACCATACCTCCCATTCTTGGAAAATGGTTGACTTGGAATCCTAACTCAGTTTTTTCTTTCTTTCTTTCTTTTTTTTTTAACAGTCCAGAGTTTGAATACTGAAGCAACAAAAAAAAAGTTTCCCAGGGTGGAGAGTTTGTATTAATGAGTTGTAGGGAGTTAATTTGGCTAACTATGGGTAAAAAAGATGGCACCAGCTGCCAAAAGGACTACATTTTTACCTAAGCAACTGGTACTCCCTGGAGAACTTAAGCTTTGTTCCTTTCTGAAAAAAAAAAAATTCTGAAAAAAGCAGACAGAGTCAAAGAAACAAAAGATTGACAGACTATACCACCTGAAGTAGTGCCTTTGTGCATTAATTCAAGCACATATATCTAATTGATATCTCTTATTAGCATGTTACAGAATATATATATAAATATACATTAAAATAAGACAGTCGTACTTGGTCCTATAGCCATTCAGACCCAAATAAACATACAGAGGCTTTTATTAGGTACAAGACTTTGGACTCACCAAGACAGGATAGATATGGAGCATTTTCTCTAAATTTGTCAAATGAAAATGGACTACATATTGTTGATGTATCTATTACCTGTATATATTATATATAGTCATTGTATTTACTGTATGTAGTTTTTCTTATATTAGTTATAGCTTTCTTTTTTATTTTTGACAAAAGAGAAAATGTAGTGATATTTTATTTGTATTTTAATAAATAAAGCTTGCCTGAAGATCAGAGAGTAAAACAGCTGTACTGATCAGCCATACAGACCAGGTAATGGTGACACACACCTTTAATCCCAGTAGCTACACTAGTTTGCCATGGAAACTGGGCGGTTGTGGTGCACGCCTTAAATCCCATCACTAGAGAGGAATATAGGAGGAGAAAGGTTTCAATCTCAGTCTCATTCTGAGGATTCCTGGAGGCAAGATCACCACCATTTTCGGACTGAGGTAGAGGTAAGAGCCAGTGATGGACTGTTTTGCTTTTCTGGTCTTCAGGTTGAACCCCAGTATCTATCTCTGGGTTTTTATTAACCATGCTACACATATTACTTCATTCACTAATCAGCAAGGAGAAATTATCTGTCAAGGGAAAATGAGCAGATTGAGAAAAAGCACTTTAGAGAAGCTACTGATGTCTACTTGTTAAGACAACAAATATGCTAAGCCAGAGCAGTGAAAACAGAAGTAGCCAAATCATAGTTTTCCATATGATAGATTAGCAGAGATTGTAAAAGACAATAAATGGGGAAGCTGGGTAAAGTGGCTTACACTTCTAATCCCAGCATCTGGGGGCAGGGGGGGGGGCTGAGGCAGAAACACTGCTAGGAATTCAAGGCCAGTTTAGGTTAAAGAGTGAGGCCTTTCCTCAACAAGCCAAAGATGGGGCTGGCAAAAATGGAACATCATATAAAGGTGTCTGTCATCAAGCCTGATGACCTAAACTCTATGCCAGGGACCCAAGAAGTGAAAGAAGAAAAAAATGTTTGACACAACAATGTCTTCTGACCTCCATGTGTACACACACACACACACACACACACACACACACACACACACACAATAATAATAATAATAATAATAATAATAATAAATGTCATACTAAATTAAAGGAAAAGTAGAATGGATTCATGATGCTTGTCATAGTGCACTGGGAAAGACCAATCACTATAGCCTCTAACACTACAATGTTTTCCATTTAAAACCCTTGAACTAGAAGGATTTTACCTTCGTGAGCATGAAATTCAGCTTGGAGGACTAATAGACAAGCAGTCAGTAAAGAAAGCAGGTTTTTAACTACAAGTAGCAAGGGTCTTTTGTTTTGTTTCGTATATTTATTTTTTTTGTTTATTTGTTTTGTTTTAGTTTTTTGAGACACGGTCTCTCTGTCTATGTAGCTTTGCCTGTCCTAGAACTCCCTCTGTGGAACATGCTGGCCTCAAATTCATAGAGATCTGTCTGCCTCTGCCTCAAAAGTGTTGGGATTAATGGTGTGCACCACCACCACCCTGCAGGAATTTCCACAAAAAAAAAGAAAGAAAGAAAGAAAGAAAGAAAGAAAGAAGGAAAGAAAGAAAGAAAGGAAGAAAGGAAGGAAGGAAGGAAGGAAGGAAGGAAGGAAGGAAGGAAGGAAGGAAGAATATAGGGCAGAAGTTGGAAGGGAAGGAAGAAGTAAGCAGTTTTAGTTTTAAGGCTGGGCCCACTTGACTGGACATCAGGAAGGTATGCTTTGGTGTGCTGGCTACTTCCAGTTGTTAGAAGGACAGTCACTTAATCTTAAAGACCATCATTCCTTCAACCACAAAACAAGATCGTTTCTCTTCCCCAGCATCGTTTGTGGAGAACTGGTATAGATAAGAATAATTTTGTGGTCCAGTACCTGGAGGCAATTATGAGCACAGGAGTGTGCCTAAGGGGAGAAGACACGGAACAAATTGGTCTGGTCATGGAAAAGGGTAGAGTTTATGGAAATAGCCACAGAAGACTCCTGGTGGTCACACCTAGGGAGAATTACAGGCAGACATGATCAGCAGGACTGGGTTTCTCCTTTGTTCCCACTGTGTGGAAGATGAAGCATCCCCTTGGCCAGTCCCCAGCCACAATGAGGATGATTGGCAACTGAAGTATGTGGAGGAGAAGATTCAGAGAAACCTCTAAGTTGACATGGCTGGCAGCCCCAGCCAGGTTTGTGAGCTCTTCAGTGGGTTCCAGTCGGAGCACACAGCATGGATGAACAAGAACTTCGTCTCTTTACATAGCTGTGCTCCTGCGGTTTTGTTTTATTCACTTAAACAGTTTATCAGCAGGTATTAATTATAGTTAATGGGTTTGATTACAGTATTTTCATACACACATGGATATAATGTATTTCAATCATGTTCATTCCTCATTACGCTCTCTTTGTCTCCCTCCCTTTTCCCAACTAGTCCCCTCCTGTTGTCATACCTCCTTTAGGGGTGGACCAGTGGGTTTAATTAAGGTTGCTTAATTAAGGAACCTGGGTGCAGAGCTACTTACAGAAGCATGGGCAACTCACCAGTGGTTGTGCAACTGAGGAAACTGCCCCTCCTTCCCCCAGCAATGGCTAGAGGGATATGAATCCCCAGAGGGGTGAGCCTTGTGAGCTTCTCTTCCCTCCAAGGAATAATGCGGAGGAGCCCAGTCTCTACAGGTCTGGTACGGGTGATCAAAGCTGTCTCGAGTTTTTGAGTGTAGGGACCTCAAAGCAAATGCTCCACAGTGTTTCATCTCCTTCCTCCAGCTCTTATTTTCTTTCTGCCCCCTCATCTGCCTTGTTCCCTGAGCCTTGGACGGGGTGATAGAGATGTTCCATTAGGGCTCGGTTTTCATTGGCCAGTTGTTCTCATCACTTTGACCAGTTATTTGCCTCTTCGGTAACTGCTGCGAGAAAGAAAACTTCTATGGCAAAAACGGACAGTGTCCTCAATCAAATGGTGATAAGACATACATGTAGTAAAGATTGGGATTGTACAAAAGTGGAAAAAAGATAAACAAGACAAAATAAAATTAGCAAATAAACAGAAAAAACCTTTCTTCATTTGCCTGTAATTTCTTCACTGTCCCTTGAGGTATTCACTATGAGTGATTTGCACTAGCTTATAGATTTATGGTAGATGCAATAAACACATAGATTCCCCAGATATTTGAAGCATACATCACACCTTCTACATTAGCTAGAGTGCTCGGAAGTAACAGAACTGATAGAATGTATGTATCTACATCTACATACGTACATATATTTACATAGCACATGTATATGCATACATATGTGGAATTTATTAGACTGGCTTACAGGCTGTGGTCCTGGTAGTCCCCAGTGGCTGTCTCATGACAAAAAGGCTGAAAATCCAGTTCAGTCCATGAGGTTTGCTATCTCAACAGTCTCAATATAATACATTAAGGAAAAAAATATGAAGTTCCTTCAGGTTCTACCTTTCCCATAATTCATTGCTTTACCCCTTCAATGCCCAGAGTACCAGGGTAGGTAAAGTAGTAAAATAAATAAATAAATAAAATGATAAAACCTGAACACTTGATGGAACACTATTTGGGTATGGTGTAATGCTGATATACTTAACATTGAGTCGTAATAGGGAAATCACACACCAATATCCTCTAAAAGGTCTGGTCATTTTTATGGATATTTTCTTATGGATGCTATCATCAATGTCATTTTTCCTCTGGTGATTATTTCCCAGTGTCTAGTGTCTATTCACTTCATTTTCTGAGCTTTCTTGTATTCTAACTTTTCTCCCGGATTAACGAAATGGCGTGTAGAGTCACAACTCTTGTTTCATGAATTTAGATAAGTAATTTGAACAGAGGTGTACCTGAATAGGCCACACTGTTCCTTTGTGTGGAGAATTCTATTTGGAAGCGAACTAACTCCAGATAAACCAAATTTCTGTGTGTGCATTCCATTTTCCAGGTAAAATTATATCAAGAATAATGTGGAGATACTTAAGACTGGTCGGTACTTTCAAGTTTTTTCCTGCCCAGATTTGTTTGGCAGAAATCCTTTCTTACCTATCTCAAAAATCCAGCAGGGAAGAAAAAAGAAACAGCTGAAATAAATTGAACCCTGTGATTATTTAGTTCTCTGTTTACCTAGGCATTCAAGCATTTCATACAAAATAAAATCTTTTCAGACACACTTTCCAAGCTCTCTCATCAAGTTGTAGTTAGACACAAAAGGTAGCACCCAAGTAAAGCCCTCTGTGCTGTGCTCATCCAGGCTCACTACCAAGCAACTCTCACCCAACAGTGACAATCAAGTCTGAAAAATGCTTTCCCAAGTGGAGATCTGCCACCTAGCAACCCCTTTGAAATGCTTCCTGCACTGACTCAAGATGAATCAAAATGTCTAGTTTTGAAACTGATGGGCTGTTGTACAGACCAAAGCCATTAAAGGACTGCAACTTTGTTTTTTAGGGTAAAGACATGCAGATTAGGGGTATTGTTTAATTTAACTGCTAGACTGATTTTGGAGTAAGGTTGGCAGATAAAATACAGATGAAAGGTTGTGTCAGATTACAACACTAAAAATTATGTTTATTATTTATGGGGAATTTAGTTTTGACGAGGAATAGGGTATTCCCATTCATTAAACTTGGTGATCCTATTTGAAAGAGACCTCCGTGGTGAATATGTATATCACATACAAGGATTCCATTTCCTCAGGGCCATTGAGCGACTGTGCATAGGACACCTATCTCATAACACTTACTCCTGGGTCTGTGGAGGAGCCGGAAGCATGAGGCCATGAATATGGGCCCAGCAGAAGCTTGTCGCTGAAGACAAGCAATCACTCCAGGGTTGGTATCCAGGAAAGCCAAACTGAGGAGAGGACAGGAAAAAAGATGAGTTGGGCACACAGGGATAATGGTACCCTCCAAGGTGAAATGGTGTGTAATGAGGTGAGAGAGATTTGCCAAGAAATTTAGGAAGGAGTGGAAGTCACAAGAAATCAGCAGTTACTTTACTTCTGAAGAAGGAGAAGGAGGCAGAGGAGTTGAGCCCTCTGAACTTCGCTGAGGTGGGAGAGATGAAGCCTGTGACAGACTGGAAGCCATTGCCCAGTAAACACCCCAGCGTTCCTCAGCCTGCTTGCTTTGGCATGAGGTGTCCCCTGTGGATCTAGAGGTTTTGTCGAGGTCCTTCCCTTCCAACTTTGCTTGGCCCAGCTCTGAGCTGGGAAGAGGCTATCATTTATTCTTGGTTTACCATTCCCTTCATGGTCTGCAGCTGTCCTTGGCTAACTAAATTCAGCAGCGCAAAACGGTTAAGAGCATTGAGTACACACCTAACCTCTGAAGGAGGTAGCTGGCTGGGAGAGGTGGATTAAAGGGGCAGTCTGTAGAAGAGCAAGAAGGTTTTGTGGCACATCTTCTGCATACTTGTTTATCATTCATTTTACTATGGGTCTATGTTGGTGACATCATACCTAAAGAGAGTTTAAATATAGTGGCTCTGTATAGACAAACTTAGCCCAGAATCTGGCTCAAGTTTAATTCGTATACATCTCTGTTTTAAAATGTTTAATTGTGATAAGAAAATTTTAAGTAGATTTCTTCATAGTCATGAACTATCTGTATCTGTGAGAAAGACCTGCAGCTGGCACTGAATAAACATTCTGGAAAATGTGTTGCTTTAATCAGTGACAAATCAATACCAACCTTCATAAAATTCTTCTGTGCATCTTCTGAGTGTTTCCTATGATTTCTGTGTCAGGTGGTTATTATACATAAATATACAGATATTCAAAAACAAAACTAAGGGTCAAAATATATAGAATTTTAAAAAATAAAAAAGCATTATTGAGTATTTCCTTGGAAATAGCAGTAAGGAATATCTCATTGTTCTCTGTGGATCTCTGGGCATTAGAGTAATCTTAGCTCATATAGTCGTTATAAAACACAGGCATTATGTACATATACACTATAGAATGGATAATAGTGCATCCCTTTCACCTAAATAGCCAACTTGTCTGCTTCTTAATATAAAAGAGGTCATATTTACTGAGGAATAATATTTTCTGAAAAACTAACACTAAAAAGATTGAGCAAACCAGCCTTGATATGAGGGTGGGTGCCTGGCCTTGCTGTAGCCTGTTATGCTGTGTTTGCTTGATAGTCCTGGGAGATCTGCTCTTCTCTGAAAGGAAACAGAGTCAGTGGGATGGGGGGAGGGGAAGTGGAGGGAGAGAAAACTGCAGTCCAGATGTAGTGTGTGAGAGAAGAATAAATAAAAAACTACATTAAAATTTATTAATGTAATCATTCACTCAACATAGATTTATAATGTTCACAGGTTTTACAGTTTGGATGACTATCATTAAACACATTAATACCTAATTACATGAAACTACAACTGCAGTTATGACAATAATTATGAAAAAAATGTTCTTTGAAAGTATATAATTGAAAATGAACACAAAAGACTATGTCAAATGAGACCTTATGTTATTTCCAACTCCAAGCAAATTTTCAACCATTTTTGTTGGAAATACTTCAAGGTTGCTTTAAAATTATTTGATCAAGGTGTTTCCATTTAAGATGTATTCCATACCATAAAGCATTTGCTATTTTACTAACTAATAAAATAACTTGATTTTTTTTTAAAAAACATAAGCATGTGTTAGAAAGAATAGTAGAAAATGTTTTAGAAAGAATGGGAGAAAATGTTTTGTACAAATATAAATGGCAAAAGATTAGGGTCGAGACATAAAGAACACAGTCCAATCACAGAGGAACAATGGTAAAACTCTTTGGGAGACAATAGAATGCATGTATATAAAAGCAAATTCTAATGCTTTTAAAGCGAGTATGCAGCGTTCAATCTCATTAGTCATGAGAGAAGCAAAAATTAAAACTATACATGCCCATGGCTGCCAAACATGTTACTGTCTCACAATGCTAAATAATAGTGATCTCCCTGAATTTTGTGTCCTGTTATTTAAAATAGAGCTGATGCCCAGATTGGGTGTGAGCACAGAACTGGAGAATGTTTGTAAACATACCTTTCAAGTATTATAAAACAAAGTAGATGTTTATTGATGACAAAGGCAGCATTCTCTAAATCAAGTGCACACATAGAATGAACCAGAAGTGTTGTCAAGGCACCCAATGCCAGTTTCCAACAGGAACACCCTTGTTCTCTACTTCTCATCCTGCAGGGAAAAGGCATCCAGGTGATTCCAAGGCACTTGACTTTAGACCTGATCTCGAGGAAACGACAATGTGAACCATTTCACAGGCACATAGTATTCCTTCAAAGAAGACTTTAGTCTTTCAATGTAAATAAAGATGCTGATATTATCAAGCTGGGGATGTCAAAGGAGTTAAAGGGGAAAGACCAGAAAGCCTCACATCCTTCTGATAAGTAGAATTAGAGTAAGTTATGTCCAAAGCTCTGATGTGTACATGTGGGTATGTAGTATATTTTTCACATATATTTCATGCATTAATTGTTCATATCCTTTATGTGTTTTTTACTTTGGGTATTTAGGAAAATAACCCTTTGCTCATCACACATTTTGCAGATATTTTCCAGTTGTTCTGACTATTTTTATGTATTACCAAAATATATATCAAAATTGGTAGTTCTTAATGTTTGTCATCACACATTTTGCAGATATGTTCCAGTTGTTCTGACTATTTTTATGTATTACTCAAAATATATATCAAAATTGGTAGTTCTTAATGTTTGGAAGACCTATTACACTTTAATTATTGGAGGGGTGGGAATTACTCAGAGTGTTTTCTCAGACATATATGGTCAAGAGAGTGTTTTGCCATAGGTCTTATAGCTAGTATAAGAAAGACCTGTGTCAGTCACTTGTCCTGTTGCTGGGATAAACACCACGGCAGAAGCAGCGGAAGGAACTGTGGGTCTATCTTGGCTCAGAGTTCCAGAGTACAGTCCATCATGATGGTGAAACATGACAGTACAAGCTTGAGAGACCTGGTTATACTTCATCCATGGTGAGACAAACACAGGTTTGGACTTGGCTAGCTTTCTCCTTCGATCCCAGGATCCAAGTCCAGAGACTGATGCCACCTACTTTAGGGTATGTCTTCCTACTGTAACCAACCTATTTGACAGTAGTACCTCTTAGACTTGGCCTGAGGCTAGCCTAAGCTAGGTGGTCCTCACAGTGCCTGGAAGTTTGTTGCCTAGGTTACTTCTGTCAATACTGGTTGTCACAGACATCAACAAATGCTGCTCTTTCCCCTCCCTTCTTGTCACCATGCACAAATCATGGCCACAGTTGGCACCTCCTTGGGGATTGCTGACTATACCCTACCAGGATATGAACAAGAGCCTTGAAATTTTCCCTGTATTACATTTATTCCTCTGAGATTGTTTCAGTGGCTTAATAGTCTTCTGGGTTTTTTTAAGCTGAAAAACTTCACCATGAAAATTAGGGACCAGGCTTCAGTGTAGAGTAGTCCTTGAATTTATTTCCTTTTTTTTTCTTTGAGTATTCCATATAAAAGTACCATATATAGATCATTTTCACCTCTCCTCCCTCCTTCAACTCCCTGTGTCTCGTTGGATGGTAATATCCTTGTGGCATGTCACTGGTGCAACTTGCTAAAATCATGCTGTTCAGTATTCCAGTATTCAGTGTTTATAATAAGATAACTTACTCCGCTACAAAACCACCCAACAAGGTCCCAGGGTGCCTTTCTTCCTGCTAGGTGCTGCGGTTCACAGTACAGTCTGGTGAAGATGCAAGAGCTGCAGGATGCAGCTGCTGAGCCTTGGCAGCTGTTGGCTTTGGTGCGCTGCGGAGGCTGAGCACTTGGGGATCCATAGACCCCACTCTCACTAGTAAGCACACGTAACTCTTTTCAGACTGCAAATTCTCCAGGATTCTCTGGTGATAGTGATTTAGCGTCAATATGGTTGGCGATGTGTTGATAATTAACCTATTTGGATGACTATAAACGACAATTAATGACCTTATTCTCATTTTCTGTTTGTTCATGCTTGAAATTTTCTATAGCAAAAATCTCAATAATATATATTATTATTGACCATGTATTAATATTCCCATTGCAGGATAAAAAAGTTTTGAGTTATTATTATTATTAATGATTACAGTAAAATTATTTTGAGCTGTTATATTTCTTTCTAGTAACTTGGGTCACTTATTTACACATTAGTCTCTGTAATATGGTGGAGAGATTGGATGCTCAGCTACGGCTGCAGTAGCTCTGTCCTGGAAGGCCAGTGGACAAGATGCTATTCCACTGGCCCACACCAAGCTAAATCCTGCCAATAACTGTCTGAGAGAGTTTGGGAATGGTCCATATCCAGTGGATACATCCTTAAGATATCTGCTGTGTCAAAGAATGCCTTGATGGCAGCCCCAAGAGAGACTGAGAGTCACAGGACTGCTCACTGCTCCTTCTAGTGAACTAGAAGCACGGCAACAGATGTGCTTCGAGCCCCTCGGTGTGCGTGCAGGTGTGCGTGCAGGTGTGCGTGCAGGTGTGCGTGCAGGTGTGCGTGCAGGTGTGCGTGCAGGTGTGCGTGTGACACTGCTGCAGATATCTAATCTAGCGCACACTATACATTCATTTATTTCAGTCCAGTAATGTTCTAGTTACTTCTCTGCTGCTATAGTAAAATATTCTGAGCTAAAGCAGCCTAGGGAAGGAAAGGGTTTATGTCAGCATACAGGTTATGGTTCATTATTGAGAAAATTCAGGATAGGAAATCAAACAGGAATCCAGAAATGCTGCTGTTTCTGATTTTCTCACAAGCCCATGCTTAGAAAGTGGTTTTTTTTCACATCCAAGAACCACCTGTCCAAAGAAGAGTGTCCCCCCACAGTAGGTTGTGCCCTGATTCATCTGTTAAAATTCGATATAGTCCCCCACAGACATGCCCACAAGTCACTTTGATCCAGGCAATTTCCTAATTGAGTCTTTCTTCTCAGAGGACTCTGAGATGTGCCAACTTGACAGTTTGAAGTAACTGGAACATGCATGTTTAAAAGCAAACTTGGTGGCATATACCTTTAATCCCAGCACCCAGGAGGCAGAGGTAGGTGGATCTCTGTGAGGTCGAGGCCAGTCTAGTTTACAAAGTGAACTTCAGAACTAGAGCTACATAGTGAAACGCTGTCTTGAAACAAAACAACTTTCCAGGGGTATTTTGTGTTGATTAGTTATAAATCCCTGCCATATTGCCGTACATTTTACTACTGCATACCTCCCGTCACTGAACTCATCATCCATTGATAATACTGCTGATTTTATAGCCACATTAATAAAGACTCTATATTACTAGAGTCAGAAAACTCACCAAGCTATTCTTAGCTAAAAACAAGCTTGTCCCAGAGTCCATTTGTAGCTTTGAAGTCACACACTGCTAGGTGGGAGGCTCATGGATTTGCTGGCTCTCAATTTGCTCATCTTTGTTTCTGGGCTGTATCCAGTTCATTGTTTTCTAGAGTGAACAGCGTTTTCTGTGAAGCTTCAGAAGATGATTGCCAGCAGCACCAGGCTTCAAAACCACAATGTAGCTGTCAAAGAAAGAGAGGTGCTGTCTCCCAAATTTTGTAGATTGGCCTTACAAGAAGGCTTGACCCTTCTTCCACTATGCCTACTCCTTGGACCAATTTCTGTCTCTGAAAGTTGGCACTATTATAAATCAAGCCTGGATATTGTTTCTACCCACAGTGGGTAAGAGGAGTTTCATAAATGGAGAAGCCTTAATAGGACCACATAGAACTGCGGAGGCATTTCCTGACAGGCAAGAAGGAGAAATGAGAAGACACTGTTAAGAGAAGAATGGAGAACTGTGAGATGGCTTGTTGAATAAAGTACTTACTCTACAGGCATGAAGATATGAGTTCAAATTCCCTGTATCTATGCAAAAACTGATTATGGTAGCATGCACCTCCGCTTCCAGTGCTAGGGCTCAGTGGAGCACAATTGCAGAGCCCTAGATTCAGTAAGAAACCCTGTCTCAAACATAAGGTTGAGAGCAGTTGAAGAAAATGTTTGACATTAATCTCTGGCTTCCAAAAGAATTTGCGCTTGTATACACATGAATGAAAACACACACACACACACACACACACACACACACACACACACACACACACACACCCCAGAGGAGGGAGAAGAAAGATGATGATGAACAAGAAGAAGGAGATGAAAAAGAACATGGAGTATTTACAGATATCTCTGGGTCTATTCATCTGCTGCATTCAAGAGAACAGTATTATAATTATTTTGGGAAAATGGAATAAGATCCCTCCCAATGTCTGTTCCTTTAGGATACAGACTGTATTGAGGTCCCATAGAGTAAATGCATTTGATGACGACAGAGTTGGTTTTTACAGGAGGGAACCGATAGCTACCGCCAAACAAACTCAAAAATGAACTGAGGGCAGGAAGGAGAGGGAAAGGGAACTGGGGGTTATTCGGGGATGTTCTGAAGAGCTTTGTACAAAGCTGTCTCTGGTGGGCTGGTCTTACTGTCCTATAAGAGAAAATTACTTGTCCCATAAGTGACACTCTAGCTTACTATGAAACAACTGATAAATAGAAAATGGTTTGTTTGGTTTTTTTGTTTGTTTATATAGTTGCTGTGCTTAAAGCCATTACTGGGAATAAGTGGAAACTGGTTTAAACTTTCTAAAGGTTTGAATGTGAGTGCTCTGTTTTATTTAAGCTATTCTCCTCCTCAGAATTTATTCACCTGAAGTATTTACATATACATATTGTCATAAAGCATTAACTGCTGTTACAGATTGTAGAAATTAGAATCACTAGAATCAAAATGTGTCATGGTATGATAATGGGTAGGTAAAGCAATGTGTACAAAGACAAAGGATTATATTACAATCATCTAAAGTGATGTTATAAGAGAGTGTTTAAAGAAATAGAACCCTATATAATATATTATTACCTGGTTAAAAAAGTTTCCAAAAATGGTTTAACATTAACTATCTTTTTAATGCTCTTTAATACACTAGAAAATTGCATTATCTTACCTTCTGTATGATAGGTATTCTCTTGTTCGCACAATTTTTACTCTCTGATTTTATATTCTTGCTTTGTTTTGTTTTTGTTTTTAAGACAAGGTCTTTCTATGTAGTTCTGTCTGTCCTGGAGCTCACTATGTAGACTAGGCTGGTCTCAGACTCACAATGATCTGTCTATCTCTGCTTCTCAAGTGCTGAGATTAAAGGCGTGATCCACCATCATCTGATTGATTTTACATCTTATGGTTTTGTGTATATGTTTTTGAGGATGAGCTGACAGCCTCATTCCTAGATTCAGAGCTGGTCAGCAATTTACCTATTTTGACTAAGTTACTTAAAAATATTTTATATTACAAAATCACTATTTGTATACACACATTGATATGCCTTCTGCATGGAAATAATCATTTGCAAGCTGATACTTTGCAAAAACGTGAACTTGTGGCTGGAGTGACAGCTCAGCAGTTAAGAGCTCTGTCTGCTCTATTCCCAGCATTCATGTGACAGCTTATAACTGTCTATAACTCTGGTTCTAGTAATTACATTACTAGAACTTTTATAACTTTTATAACTTTAGTAATGTAACTAATGTAACTTTTCTGGCTTCCACTGGCATTGCATGCATGCATTACACAGGCATACATGCAGGCAAAACACCAACACACCGAAAATAAAAATAAATAAAACAAAAATTCCATGGACTCATACTGTATTTAGGATCCAATGACTCCCCCAAGAGGTCAAGTGTCCATGGCAATCAAGAGTCCTAAGGACCATAAGAATGAAAAACAAGAGGGCCATCTGCCAGTCAAACATAAAAGGATTAGAGAGGTGTCTACTGTAGGAGGTAACTATTCAGAACCACATGAAGGATCAGAAATCCATGCACACAGACAGCAGGTCCTAGGGGTCTACCTACCCCTAGTTGAGAAGCTATTGACAATTGATAGCTGCGGAGGAAGAGTTATTCTTCTTTGGGCTCATGGCCAATACCAGTATATGTACCAGTATGTGGCCCCACACCCATGGCCACTAATTGGACTTGGGGGTTATTGAAGAAAAGAAGAAGGCATGAAATTGGGAGGGGGTGTGTTGGAGGGTGGTCAGAGAAGAATTGGAGCGATGAATGGAGGATAGATACATTCAAAATACATTGTGTATATCTATAAACTTTTGTTTTGGTTTTAGAGATAAGGTGTTTCTGTAGCTTTGGAGCCTGTCCTGGAACTTGCTCTGTACACCAGGCTGGCTTCAAACTCTATGAAATTCTTAAAGAACAAATAAAATATTATATTTGTGTAAAGTGAGTAGTCATACATAGTAAAATTTAGACAAAAACCATAAATGAAATTTTGAGCTCCCATAAGAGAAATAGAAACTTCTGTAACCTATGCTCTATGTATGCAGAGCTATCTAATCAGAAGTACTTTTAAGTTACAAGGAAGAAAAAGAGGCAGTCTTAGATAGATAGCAGGATTTCCATAAAGACACATACAGACCCATAGACGCACAGACACACAGGCACACAGTCAGCTAGAAAGTGCTCTGCACAGCCAACAGTGACAGCCAGAATTTCAACACAGTTTCATCTTAGTCAAAGCACACATTCATGTTCCTTGCCAGAAAATAGTCTCCATTATGATTTCACTTTTGGATTGCAAAATACTTAGGAATGTGAATTATGCCTCTTATATCTCCCATAACAAAATCCATACCACCATTGTAGAATCTTTCAATACTGCATGCTGATTAGCCAATATTACATACAGTCATGAACAATGTAATGACGTTTTGGTCAGCAATAAACTGGGTTTATATGATGATGGCTAATATAGCCTAGGCTGGTATTGCAATGCCTTATAGGCCTGTGTAAGAGCACTCTATGGTGTTCCCATAACATTTTTTTAACATGTCCTGTTATTAAAAGATACATGCTGACATTTACAGCCCTAATGGTCAAATTTTGAAGGCTACATGTATTTCTAAGTATTTATATCTGTATAATTATGCCACAGATAGACAACTGAATATCTATAGTATGAATGTTTCTATCCACATTGACAATACATCCATGTAAGCAATTCCTGAATGGTTCATCTTTGTCTCATGTTTAACAGAGCACTGATGTGGAGTCTCAGTGATGAGGTTCTCCATTCTCAGACATATTTTCGTTTAGATATGGGTATACTATTTGTGTTTTGATAAATAAAGCTTGCCTGAAAATCAGAATACAAAGCAGCCATACCAGTAAGGCATACAGTCCAGGCAGTCTGCAAACACCTTTACTTCCAGCAGCCACACTAGTTCATAGAGGCCAGGCAGGGATGCTACACACATTTAATCACAGCCCTAGAAAGGAATGTAAGGTGGGAGGAGACAGGTGTCAGCTCAGTCTCAGTCTGAGGATTTGTGGAGGCAGTTTCACTCGTTTCAGTTTCAGATGGAGGTAAGAGCCAGTGGCTGGCTGCTTTGCTTTTCTGATCTTCAGCTTGAACCCCAATATATATCTGTCTCTGGGTTTTTATCATTCAAGCTACACACATATGCTTTTTAAGCATGTACCCATTATCACTAACATGCTGCTGTATGTTACCCCAGAAAATATAATCTTTACAGAAGCTCTAAGCACACATTACTTTTCACATCTTACATGTAAAGAATGTGAATTTCAGGGCACTAAAGAGTGCTTGCAAAGCCTCTAATCCATGCCACCAGAACGTGCAGAGATGTCACAGCTAACAGCAGACCACAAACCCATGTGGAGTGGTGATGAGTCAAATTTTCCTTTAAAAATATCCATCTGTGAGAGTTTCATCCATGTACACAATGTGTCTCCATCCGGTCCATCCACCACTACCTCTCTCTACCATACATTCGTGCTCCCACCCTCTCTCCCAACTTCACGTCCCCTTCTCGTCATTGTTAATAATCCCCTGAGTTCAATTAGTGCTGCCCATGTGCACATGCATGAGGGCCATCCTCGGGGCCATGTGCAGCCCACCAGTGGACACATCTGCAGAGGGGAGTGAGTCAGCTCTTTACAATTAATACCATAGGTTGTTAGACACTTGCTTTCTGTTGTCAGTGAAGTCGTCACTCGTTAGTGATACTTTTCTCTGCACTTTTCTTTCTAGCTGGATTGTAAAGTTTTAAAATTTATTACTTATTTTGTGTGCATGTGTGTGCCTATTCATTTGAGCTATACCACACATGTGCCAATCAAAGTAAACTTGAGGGGGTTTGTTTTTCTTCCTCCAACATTTGGTTTCTAGGATTGAACCAAGGAAGTCAGACAAGTGCCTTTACCCACTCAGCCCCCTTGCCGTCCATATTTTAAAGGTGTTTCTTAAATGTGGGTTTGATTTTGCTTCACATTTCTCTATCCTTTCTCAGATATTCAAGACTCTTTAGCTAGATTTCTGAGAAGGACCCAGGAAAACAGGACGCAAGACACTGAGGATGTAGGGGGTGGAAGCTGCTGAATGGGGACTGTGAACTGGGTGGCGTCTGCAGCCCATCTCCACAAGATGCTTTACAGGCTGCAGGGAATAAAACTGCCACGAAGAAAACCTGTACTGCTTTGGTTAACAGCATAGGAAATTTAACTGAACACAGAAAGTTCTATGTAAAGTAGTAAGAATCTCAGGACTCTACCATTTATCGTAGCAGGGTGGTGTGCAGACAGATGTTTCTCTCCCACCTGCCTGTTCCCAAATAACCACTCTGAGGCTTAATGTTAATTGCAAATGCTCGATTGACAGCTCAGGCTTGTTACTAGCTAACTCTTATGCTTAAATTGACATATTTCTTATGTATACTTCACCATGTGGCTCATGGCTTGTTATCTCATTTTCTACACATCCTGATTCCTAGGCAGCTAGTTGGTTTCTCTCTCTGTGTCTCTCTGTCTCTCTCTCTCTCTCTCTACCATTCTTTATTCTAATATCATCAGTTTGTTTATCCTGCCTAACTGTATCATGCCTTGCTATAGGCCAATTAGCTTCTTTATTAACCAGTGAAAGCAATGCATATTTCCTAGTGTACAGGCGGATCATTCCATAGCAGTGGTGATCTATGCTAGTGAGATTTTTTTTTAAATTATTGTCTCCTACGTTTAGTTACTATTTGAAGCTTAAAAGAAATGGAATTATATCACAAAGGAAGTGGTGTCTGCAATGCAAGCTAGCAGGTAAAACACACACACAAACACACACACACACAAAACCTGAAACACAACTTAAAATGAGTAGATATATTACTTTGTTTTACATGTTAAAACATAATAGATATGACTTAGGAACCAGAAAATAAAACAAACCATGTAAAGAACTTTAGAATCCAGGAATGAAACAATGCCTGAATGGCTAATGGAATTTTTCTCCCCCTCCTAAATTAACTGTATCAAGGATATAGGAGAGGTATTTTACCTTTCTGAAAATGAACATATTTCACTGTGTGCTTCAAAAGTGAAATGACACTATAAATTCCTTTCAGTTATAAAATTGAAGAAACTTCCTCATAGTGATGCATCTGAGGATGACCCAGTGGTGCCCTCTGGTGATCATTTCACCCTCTTGCTTTAGTAGCGCATTGACATCATATCAATCTCAGAAAGTCCCTCTCAGGGGCATGAAAATAAATACTCCTCTGCAAACAAGTATTGAAGGAACTCTGGCCAGCTCAAGCATGGTGGGCATGGCTCTGGCAAGCCTTGCCCTTCTCCCTGCTTCCCTCTGTCTTGCTAAATGGCATTAGATTACATTCCTAAAGCTAGCTCCCAAGGTCCATACAAGAGGATATCTGTTGTATTTGTGACTCAATAAAACACATTTACGAAGAAGTTAATAAAAGTGGAGGGAAATGGAGCTCCAAAGAACAAACATATGCACCTGTTATACCTATTAAAAAAAGTGTCATCTCAGAAACCCAAGACCAAGTGTTCAACACTAAGGAGATTTGTCTGCCCTAGAGTGACAGAGGACAGGGAGTAAGAGGCAAACACAGGAGATACAAGACTAAGGAGAAGAGGAAGGGATCAAGGGTGAGGGAGCAGGGGTATTTGTCCTAGAGGAACAGAAGACTGCCTCCAGATAGAGTGGAGACAGATGTGCTACCCAGGAAAATGGTGGCATATAAAGGTAAACGGGGAAATCCCATGTTAGGATAAGGTGTTCAATTTAAATTGGGCATGTTAATTAGGTGAGCCAAAGTGGCTTTGATTTCTGGACTTCAATGCTTTGATAGCTGGACCTTGGTAGTCAGCCTCAGAAGGAGGAAGTGGCCAAATAAGGGGATAAACCTTGGTGTCTAGCTTTATGTACTTAATCTAACAGTTCAGCAAGACAGAGGGAATGGGGAAGGGCAAGGCCTTCCCAGCCATGTTTGCCATACATAGGCTTAGTTGAGCCCTTCACAGTATATGGCAAATACTGTTGGAAAAGTTAGTCTCAGGTCAATATGATTTACATAAAATGGTATATGGATTCCAAGAGATGGGAACTTCTGAGTAGAGACTCTTGTTGCCTTTAACAAAACATAGTATCTCTTGTCCACTGCATTAAGAGGGACAAAGTCAGGGGGTGGCCCCTAAAGTATTTGAGGAGCTCTCCTTTTCGGTTCAAAAGCCCTGAAGCAAATAGACCCTGCCAACAACCACGCAGAGCAGGAAGTGGATCACTTCCCACTTGAGCTTGCAGATGATCTAAGCCATCTCTCCAGCCCTTGACCGTCATCTTAGTAACAGCCCAAAGCAGACATTCTAGTTCCTGCCTAGATTCCACACCCACCAGCCCTGTAGAATAACAAGTGTGTGTTCTGTTAAGTTCTTGGCCTTGTGGGAATTTGCCAGACGGTAATCAAAAATAGATCTGAAGAGTTGAACTTCTGTGAGCCTGAAAGTGCTGTGTGGCAGTTTTCTCTCAGAGCGAAGGGTCTTAAGCCATCAGGGAAACAACTCAAAAGAGCTTCAGCAAGTCCTTGAAACTGACCAGATTGACTAGGTTCCCTTTCTCCCAAGAGCGAACAATAGTGACTGCCGAGAGTCGCTCTCAGATGAGCCCAAGTGCCCGGAAGAAACCAGCTGAGCAACCTGAAAGCAGCAGAAACCGGCTTATCTCCCTGGACAAGATTCAGA
>JAQHUG010000039.1:2168847-2180812 GCA_028555095.1 Dicrostonyx torquatus | reverse complement strand
GGCCATTCTCACACAAAACAGCACAGCAAAGTACCTCTGTAGTAGGATTTAGAGCCCTTTGGGTATCTGCCCAAAAGGGATATACCTGGATTTTGGTTTAGCTCTATTCTCTAATCCCAGTTCGTTGAGAAATGCCTACACTGATTTCTCTAGGAGCTGTTCCAGTTCCCACTCACATTAGCAATAAGTAATGTCTTCCTTGTATCCTTGTCAGCATTTGCTGCCATTCATTTTGTTGACCTTGGTCTTTCTGACCAGGGGTAAGAGAAAATCTCACGTTCTTATTTCCATCATGGTAAAGGATACTGAGCATTTCTTTAAGTGTTCTGACGTTTGCTGTGTTTCATCTTTTGTAAACTATTTCATTATTAGTTATGCACTGCACTTTTAAATTATAAATCTACTACTGAAGAAAGTTCCATATATATATGAAAGGAATCCAAGCAGAGTCGTCAAATTATACAGGAGACAATGCCCCAACTGGACACCACTGAAACCATGTAAAATCCCCAGTGCCATGAATACGTTACATATTATTGACTCATTGGCAAAGGGCTTCTGTGGAACTTCTCTTAATACCACAGGCTATTGTGAAAGTAAGTGGTTACTCTGTAAAATCTGATGGAAAGTTCCTGTTGCTCATGACAACACTTAACTTATGTCATCAAGTTTGGAAAAGTAAAGCTGGTGCCTATCTAGATGCTTTACCCTTACTGACTAGAGTTTGTGGAGCTAGAAGGTACTTTGCATGCTATGGGGGTAATCATCAACATCACCCGTACACAAACTCTGTGATCTCTAACAGAGATCTGCCTGAAAGATATACTGGTGTGATATTGGCACAAAGGTCAAGGAAGTAACTCTATTAGTCAGAGTTCTCTAGCATAACAACTTATATAATGAATTGCTGTACATATAGAAAGAAAGACAATTGATTAGAATGATTTACAGACTGTGGTCCAGCTAATCCCACAATGGTTGGTTATGAAAAGAAAGTCCAAGAATCCAAGAGTTTCTCAGTCCATGAGGCTAGACATCTCAGATGGTATTCAGTATGTGCTGGAATCCCAAAGTAGTAGGCACTAATGCCAGTGAAGGGATAAACTGGTTAGCAAGGTGAGACCATGCCAGCCAGAGCAAGAGATTCTTTCTTTCATGTAATTATCTAGGCTTCCAGCAGAAGATGTGGCCCAGATGAGATTGGGATTAAAGAGCAGGGATTAAAGGTGTGTCTTTCTTACTCAGTGATCCAGATTAGAAGTAGATCTTTCCCCTTCAAATTAGGCATAAACCCAACATAGGTGTGCTCTTCATTTTTGGGTTCTGGCTAATTCCAGATGTAATCAAGTTGGCAAGCAAGAACAACATAAAGCAAAGAAAACCAGCCTACAAACCACAACCCCAGAGAACTTAGACAACAATGAGGACACTAAAAGAGATTTGCATTGATCTAATTTACATGGAAAGTAGAAAAAGACAAGATCTCCTAAGTAAATTGGGGGCATAGGGACCTTGCGGGAGAGCTGAAAGAGGAGGGTAGAGGCAGGGAGGGGAGCAGAGAAAAATGTAGAGCTCAATAAAAATCAATAAAAAAAGAAAGCCATCACTAGTCCTTTCCTTGTCGACTTGACACACAATCTTATCTCCTAATGTCATAACTAACTTCCAAATGAAAATAATAACCAGGTTATAATAACACCTAAGCATAATATAGCTATCCCAAATACAATTGTAAATACATTATATATTTAACCAGATCATAATTGCACCTCGCATGATATAACTATGTCTTGTACAATTGCAAGTACATTATAAATTTATTGAAGGTGACAATATTCCTTGAGGGACTTTCTTTTAGTATCTCAAATTCAAATATGGTGACTGTTGATACTCTACATCACATAATAAAGAATCTGAGGAAAATACAAATATCTGTATAAATGCATTTTAAACAAAATATGACAGAAACACTCAATTCAATTAAATTCCTCTTTTCTGCAACTGGTCACATGGCCTTAGCTGCTATTAATAATTACCTTCCCCTATGACCCATTCTGTATTTTCTCCACCTTCAGCAAGCAACTCAGCATGTCTTGGCTCTTTCCTTGGAAGAGTGACCCACACCTTCATTCCTGACCTGCCTGTGCCATTGTTATCCTGCCAGGATTAGGCTATTATAGTTTCCCACTGACTTTAATTACAGGGCATAACACTAAGAGATGATCTAAAGGTCTCCTGCACTCCATACATAACCTTTTAATCTCCTTCACAGAAAAGCAATCCAATCTCTCCATGGTAATCTGGATCAATCATCCCTCCTAACACCATTATTCTTTTCTTAACCTGTTGTCTTAAGGGCATCAGAAGCCCAAAGGGGCCAGAGAGAAGTTTGAGCTTCCAGTTTAATGGAATGTTTGTTGTGGCTCCTGGCGGGGGTGTCAGACAATGTGGGCTGGTACACAGACAGGGTGAGATTGATCCTGTGGGAAGCCACAAACAAATCCCCTTCCAATTGTTAGCAGGGGGCAGGCTTCTTCCAACACCTGTCAAGTGGGTCCTTCTGTCCGAGCAGAATGGATGGTATGTGTGCTGGGTGGCTCCAGTGAAGGACAACGGGGGGGGGGGGTGTCCAGGGTAGCATAAGCATTCGGCACCTTGAGTGTGAATAGTACCAGATTTAATTGATGGTTTGGGTGTAGGGAGCCCTGTGCTTGTTTGGCTCCTTTTGGAGTGTTTGGTGTGCTCTTTCAATGATGGCTGGGCCCTGAGGATTGTAAGGGATGCCAGTGTGGTGGGCTATATTCTAAGCCTCACAAAACTTCTAAATGGGTGGCTCTTAAAGACAGATCCATTATCAGTTTTGATCTGGAGAGGTTTCCCCACAATGGCGAAGATGGAGAGCATGTAGTTGATGAGCTCCTTGTTTTCATCAGTTGGGGTGGTAGTCCAAGTGAAATGGGAGTAGGGGTCTACACTGATGAATATAAATTTCTGTCTACTGAACGACTGGATATGGATGACATCAATCTGCTAGAAGGCGATGGCTTTAAGGCCTCTGGGATTGGTGCCCAATTGCTGTATAGCAGAAGTGTGGATTAGGGTAGCCTAACAGGAGCAAGTTTTGAGAATACATATATTAAAGGTGTTTTATGGGGACGTTGGGGGATTTAAGTTGTAGCCCTCTCAAGTTGATTTGGATCAGCTGACGGAACTCTTTAATGGTGAGGGAGTGACACAGTGAAGGTCCTGGTTGTGGCAATCTTGTCAGTTAAGGCATCACCATCAGAGAGGGATCCCGGGAGCGATGAGGGCTGATAAAAATGGGACATGTTCTGTGTGGAGTATTTTCGAAATTTGTATTAGTTGTGGGGAAAGAGGATTACCATCAAGACACAGAGCAGGCTAATCAAGTGGGCAGGTTAACAGCATAAATGCTATCTGAAAAAAGATTAAATGGTTCTTTGAGGTTTGTTAGAACCAGGACAATGGCACACAGTTCCTTGAATTGGGGGGTATTTATCTGGGAGGAAGAAAAGATGGGACTTAGTGTCATCATCTCCTTAATATATTGGGTATGTGGCTCCCGATGCCTTCGTACCCCATCTGTGAAAGCAGGGGGGTCCATGGGATAGGTGATCGAGATAATAAGCGAGGAGGGAGCTAGAAATTTATCCTTGGGGTAGTGGTTATCTATCTGTCCTGAGAAGTAGATGATGCTGTTAGTAAAAGAAGTGTGGTTTCTCAGGATCCATTGGATGTCTGGGGAAGGGTAAAACAATCATATCAGGTTCTTTGCCTATGCTTTATATGGTGCCATCTCTTCCTTTCATTATCAAGGTTAATTATCAATGAGCTCCCCCTATTGATGTGTGTAGCCATTCTAGGATCCCCCGAGGTTGGTAGAAAGCTCTGACTACCTTGTGGGAGGAGTTGATTGGTTTCTGTGGATCATAGTGAACCAGGGAGGCATTTTTAATGTGGCTGTTAGTAGAGCAAAGGGCTTTCTTGGCTGCTGGTGTCAAGGAGTGAGAAAAGGAGGGGTCTTTGCCTCCCTTAAGCAAGTCAAATAGAAGTTGGTAAGGGGAGCCAAGGCCTCAGTCAATTAATATTACCTAAGAAACTTTGGAGGGTATTTAGGGTTACCTAAAGCGGGTTGGGGAAGTCAATAACAGACTTAGAGTGCCAAACTGAGGCTAGGGTAATTTCTGTCACTGGAAATGTGATGTGGAAGGCACGAGTTGGATCTAATCCTCTGCTATCATAAAGTCTTTTCCTTACAGGGCCTTTATAGTTTGCTGATTAAGATTTTCTGAGGTTAGTTTTTGATCCTGTCATTTGCCATGCCACATTAATAGGTCATCCATGTAATGATACACTTGGAAACCTGATTTAATAAGGTGTTTGAATGCATGGGCTGCAGCTTCCTGACAAATGGTGCATATGTTAGCCAGGTCTTAAGGGAGTATCCTCCACTCCTACCCACCCATCCTGAGTTCATTTTAGGTATTCAGAACATGAAGTACTTACAATCTAGTCATGGAGTGGAATTGGGAAGAAGCAATCTTTAGCTGGGTGGTAGTGGCACATACCTTAAATCCCAGTACTTTAGAGGCAGAGGCAGGTAGATCTCTGTGAGGTTGAGGCCAGCCTGGTCTACAGGAGCTATTTCCAGGACAGCTAGTGCTGTTACACAGAGAAACCTGTCTCACCCTCCCCGCAAAAGAAGAAGCAAAGTTTAATGTCTAAAAGTATTAATGGGGTATTTACTGATATGGAAAAGGCAAGGGGGAGGCCATGGTGAGCCCCAAATTTTCATGGTTTTATTAATTGGTCTTAGATCTTGGAGGAGCCTCCAGGTCCTGGTCTTCTTTTTGATTACAAAACCCATGGTATTTCAGGGGCTTCTAGAGGGATGGATGTGTTCCATGTCTAATTGATGTTAAACCAACTGTTGTAAAATAGTTAATTTCTCCCTGTTTAATGGCTACTGTTCCAGTCAGACAAGGTCTTCTGTGATCCATTCTAGGCAGGGAGTGAGATATTCAATAGGGCCCTTAGGGTTGAGGATTGTTTTGATCTGATAATTGTGGCAGCCTTTCTATCTGGAGGCATTCCTTCTCATCTCCACTAATAAGAACCACATTTAAGTCTTCGAAGATGTCTGTACCCAGCAAGCTAGTGGCCACATTGGCCAGTAGGGGTTTAATGGTACCATTTGGTTCTTCTGGGTTTTCCCGTATTTAAAAGTATTGGGTAATAAATGCTTAGGAAAGACTACCTTCCCCCTTCAGCTGGACACTGGTAGGAGCGGCCAATGTGGAATAATCTTGGCTTGTTTTAGAATAGTATTGTCTGCCCCTGTGTTTATTAAACATCTGAAATTTTTTATTGTCAATCTTTACTGAAAGTTTGATGTGAGAGTTTTCTAGTATGTTAGTGAGTCAGTGCAGTAACTTCTTCACATTGGAAGGAATATCTTTGCATGCCCCTTATCTCTGAACTCCTAAGTACTCCACTGACGAAAGGCCCTTGAATTTTGATTAGATTTATTTCCCATCTTCTGATGTGCATGTGTTACTAATAAGTACAAAGTGAAGGTCTCTCCAACAGGCCTAAGCATTGCGAACATGGCACTGGAAGGTCTTTCCCTCCCCCTTGCTAATCTGTTAGATTATATTCCTGAAGCTGGATAGGTCCTAGCCACCAAGGTCCATTCCCTTATTTGGCCACTTCCTTATGCCTGACTTTCAAGGACTAGCTAGCAAAATACCGAGGTCAGAAGAGGATAGCAGAAGAGGGAAAGCCCAGTAGCTTGACAAATACATTTAAAGCTAGTTAAAGAAGACACTTGCAGAGGAGGAGCTGGTATTCAGAATTCCAGAGCGGAATGTGGTTAAAAAATAAGCGCCCAACAAATTGGATTGGATGACATCAACTCAATTCTGAGACATAGGGAAAAGGTTGAGATTGAAAATAAAAAGAAATGGAAAAACAGGAGGGGGTTCAAACGGGGAAGGGTGGAGGGGGTCAATAAAGAAGGAGAAGGAGGGATAATATCAAAGTTGTCTGATGAAACTTCAAGGAATCATATTATTTTATGTTGACCTAAAATTACATACAATACATGTAAGTATACATACACATACCCCTCACATATTTATTAAAGGAATTTATATCACTTGAGATGATAAAGCTCCTTACAAGAACCATAGACTAATACAACCCCCAGTACTAGGTATGAGAAATACCTTTTGAATGATTAGACAGGGGGGTTCAAGTATCAAAACAATATAGATTAATAATGTAGTCCAAGATTGTTTCTCAGAAGTTGAAAGTAAGTTCCTAGTGCTGAGGATACAGCACACATAGTACACATGACTTAAATGATTTGAGCTGGATCTAACCTGAAAGCCCTCTTGTTGACAGAGATTTCAGTTCTGCCTGGTCCCACAGCCATTCAGTCCCAAAGAAATACACAGAGGTCTATGTTAATCATAAATTGGTTGACCTATTAGCTCAGGCTTCTTATTAACTAATTCTTATATCTTAAATTAGCCCATTATTCTTCTTGTTTATGTTAGCCACGTGACTTGGTACCTTTTATTAGTGAGGCATTCTCATCTTGCTTCCTCTGTGTCTGGATGATGACAGCAGACTGTGTCTTTCCTCTTTCCCAGAATTCTCCTGTTCTCATTGCCCCACCTCTACTTCCTGCCTGGTAACTTCACCTCTGCTTCTTGCCTGGTCACCCCCCTATACTTCCTGCCTGGCTACTGGCCAATCATCATTTTATTAAATTATTTAAAACAGTACAACTGTTAAATCTCTACAGGGTATAAGGCTCTTGTCCCATGGCACCTTCTTGCTGCAGTCTAGCTTCCATGGTACCAGAAAATACTATGCAAGTTGCCAAGGAGGAAAGCAATTAGTAAACTTGCTTGGTTAGAACACCCATGAACCACAATAAACAACATTCAAGATATCTGGAGATGTGCAATAGGCAGCACTTACATGATAGTGGTAGATAATCACTGTCTAAATGTACTTAAGATTCACTAAACAGGAGGGAAATCATGCCTGGTACTAGAAATATAGACAACTTCTTGGGGTTAGTGAGGTAATGAACCTTAGAAAATCATCTACTTCTGCCACTTTGCTAGGCCAGACCAATTAATTACAACATTCTAAATCGTATCCTGTACCCACAGATAAGTGTAACTACTACTCCTTTCTGTGAAATAGTCCTTCTGTACACTGTGAATATGTATTACTCTCATTGGTTACTAAAGAGCTGACTGGCCTAGAGCTGGGCAGGAAGAGATTGGATTGGAAAGCCAGACTAGGAGGATGCTGAGAGGAAGGAGGGTGTAGTCTGAAGCAGCAAACAAATGCAGAGAAAAGCAAGATGGGCATGCTGTGCTGAGAAAAGGTACCAAGCCATGTGGCCAAAGGCAGAAAAGAAATATGGGTTAATATAAATGTAAGAGTTAGCTAGTAATAAGTCTGAACTACTGGCCAAGCATATATAATTAATATAAGCTTCGCTGTGTTTATTTGGGAGCTGCTGGCAGGACAGAAACATCCGTCAACAACTCCTCATCAAGAAGCCTCTCTTTACAGCAAATTGAGACCACCACAGAAAACTATCACTGGACACAATGCAGATGTCAGTGGATCATGGGGAACCTAGCTTTAATGGATACATCTGAATCACAGCTCCTTAATCTATGACTCAAAGAACACCATGGAAGATGGGGAGGAAAGATTCAGAATGCCAGAAAGACTACTGTGAAACACTATCTCCTAGAAATAGCTGCATAAAGGAGACCACAACAAAGGCAATATCAAACTACATGCTAATGCAAAAGGTGGAAGATTTCATGGGCTCTCCCTAGACAGAACTGCGAGTAACTGCAGTGAAAAGAAGAATTAGTCTTTTGCAGGGTTGAGCCCCTTTATTGGTTTATTTGTATACACATGAAAGACAAAAGTGGAAGAGATGATTGTGTTTATGTATTTGCATAGGCATATGTGTGTATGTAAAACAATTCTAATTAAAGAATAAAAGACTGTCAGTTTGAGAGGGGTGGACATGAGGGGATTGGAAGAGGAGGACCTGAGAAGGATTGAAGGAAGAAAGGAAAGTGGGAAAGTAATGTAATTGTATTTTAACTTAAAATATGTATGAAAATGAAAAAAAAAACAAAACAAAGAAGATCCCACATAATTGGGATTGAGAAATATTGGGGAAGTAGTAGGGGAGAAATGGAAGAAATCCAGTTAGTCATCTTCTGCTAAATAATTGCTAAATAAAATGTCCTGTGCACTGTCTGCATAACATACCTTCTTAAAGTGAGAGCAGGACCAGCTCACCTTTGTGATTATTGGAGTTAGACAGAATATGGCCATATTCAGAAAGCTAATTTCGTAGTTTCATCCCCTTACTCAACCTTCAGGCTCTCTCTCTATCCCTTGGCTCTGTCCTGCACTGTGAGGGCCTGCTTTGTTTGTATGTGGAGACTCTGGGTACTGCGCTTAGCTTGTATAGCCAAGCCCCCATCCTCTGCTGTGCACATGGAACTGTGCCCTGCACAAGCCTTAAGCTTGTTGCTCTGAAGTAAGAGATCCAGAGAAAGGACTTGTGCTGTTTTCAGATGAACACAGCATTCTGGTACTAAGCATCGGAGCTTAGTCCTATGGGAGGACCTTTTGGCCCTCTGCACCCTTTCCAGTGACCACAAGGAAAAGTGGGCACCTCTAGAAGCAGTGTTTGTGAAAAAGCACCCTCTAACTCAAGTATAAAAAGATTTATTGCTCTGAACCCTGTAAAATGATAGAAGGAGCTTTTACTGGAGAGACAAAAAAAATGACTTCTCTTATAACACAAGCTTCTAAACTATGGTTGATGTCCCATACAGGGTTTCAGCAATTTGGCAACGAGACACCTCTGAATGCACAATTACCAGAAAACAATAAAAAATCAGATGGGATGAATCCAAGGTATCTGAGGCAGCACTTGCCTGTGCTACATTATGGGACTTCAACTGCCGCCTTGGTTGGAAACACGATATGCATACTTTGCAATGTGCACACAGACCATCAAGTCATCCAACACCAACATCCCTACCAGGAACACCCAGTTTAATTTTGACTGCTGCGTGCTATGAACTGTGTAGTGGTTTTACTGCATGCTCAGACCTTTCTGTCATTATAGAAACACGATGGCTTCCCTTGTAGAACGCAATCTTTAATATTCTACCAACTTTGTGTTAAAATGATCAATTTCAAAAAACTCTGTTTGTCACCTGATGCAGTGGCATACATGTTTAATCTCAGTACTTGAGAGGCAGAGGCAAGAGGATCTCTATTAGTTCAAGGTCAGCCTGGTCTACAGAGTGAGTTCCAGAACAGACAGAGCTATGTTATGATACCCTCTCTCTAAACAAACAAACAAACAAACAAAGTACTGTATGAGTTGCTGAGCTGAGTTTCATTAAAAAAACAAACAAACAAAAAAACATCAAAACAAAACAAAAAATGTAGATTAATATAAATGGCCTAATTTAAGCTATAAGAGCTAGTTAGTTAGATCCAGCTATAGGTCAAGTTTTCATAATTAAGAAGTCTCCATGTGATTATATGGGAGCTGGTTGTCAGGACAGAAAAGGACCCATTACAGTCCTCAGCAAGAACAACAATTACTTTTTTTTTTGGCAGTAGAAAATACTTGAATTTTAATGCAAAACTCATAATATCTAATAAAACTAAATGCAATTATATATACTGACTGTGATCACATTGTTACATAGTGTGATAAAGTAGATTTCATTTTTGTGTATTGTCAGTAAATGTCTAATTGGTCGACCTATTTTTTATACCTATATGCCTGGAGTTGTGTAAACATTTCTCAGATGAAAGTGGACTGTATGGGAAGATATGCTTGGGAGAAGAACTCCTCCACTGGAGCACAGGAGCTTCACGCATCACTTTCCAGTGTGTCTGACGCTTGGCATGGTATTTTGAGTCTGATGACTTTCTTTCTTAGCTCTTATGTACTGGTCATAAGGTTTGTTGTTTACTGTAGCCAGTGATAGGAAGGAGCCAAATATTGACAAGTCAACCCGATCTTCAAATGGGATAGTTCCATGCCCTTGACAAATGTGGTCAGTGCATGGTAGCAACTTTAGTACATGAAGATGGATAGCTTGATGGCCACTGTCCTGGCTGGTTTTGTGCATCGACATGACACAAGCTACAGTTATTAGTGAGGAAGGAGCCTCAGTTGAGGAAATGCCTCCATGAGATCCACCTGTAAGGCAATTAGTGATAAATAGGAAAGGGTTCAGCCCATGGTAGGTGATGCCATCTCTTGTCTGGTAGTCCTGGGTTCTAGAAGAAAGCAGGCTTAAGCAAGCCATGTGAAGCAAGCCAGTAAGCAGCACCCCTCCATGGCCTCTGCATCAGCTCCTGGCTCCAGGTTCCTGCCTTGTTTGAGCTCCTGTGCTGACTTCCTTTGGTGATGAACAGCAATGGGGAAGTAAGTGTAAGCTGTATAAACTCTTTCCTCCCCAACTTGCTTTTGGTCATGGTGTTTTGTTGCAGCAATAGAAACCCTAAGTGAGACAGGAACTTTACCATTTGTATAAAGGAGACACCTATTTACATTGGCACAGCCCTCCGAATTTTCATAACTTTCTCCTCCTTGTTTCTAAAACACCTCTTAATCTACTTGGGACAGGTTGAACCTGGTAGGTCTGAACTCAGAATGCCATGAGACTTTTCCATAGTGGCAGATCATGTATGTCTGACTAAAAAAGACTAGTCTGGTAAACAAAGGGGCAGACAGACTGAAGAGACATGTACTCTTCAGCAACCCTTCTTACGTAGTCTCACAGTTCACTTTTTAGCTGAAAAAGGAAGACGACACTTTAATTATATGAAGACATTCTGGGATATGCATTTTCAAGTTCAGAATTCATTCTAAACTCTATATTTTGATATTTCTTAGTCTTTTTTTTTTCAGAAAATGTGCAGTTCGAATACTGTCTGCCCTTACCTTTAGAACATAAAGGATCAGTTTACAGACACTTTTGCCCTCTGCAGGGAGGTAAGAAACAAGGGCTGAAGAGTTATACCTCTGACTATTTAGTGTGACTCTGGTTAAAACTTATTTAAAAGCTAGCTTTTCATTTTTGAACACAGTGAGATTCGAGGCAAGACTTTGAACTAGCTTTTATTTTATATAGTCCATGTTTAAATTTAGGTTGTTAAAGCACAGGATACCAACAGTCTAGCAGGGAATAAAACCCCCCTGCACAGATCAGTCAGCTTGGGGCTCTGTTGCTGAGGGTCATGATGAGACCAGATACTAATAGCTCAAGGGTTCACAGCCTCAGCACGGTGCACACGTTTGAGAGCTGATTCTTTGCAGTGGAGCTCTCTCATGCACAGTGGAATGGTTAGCAGCACTGCTGGCCTTTGTCCACTGGATACCATTAGCTCATGTCCTGTTTCCCCAGTTATGCCAAGAAAAACAGGGCACTAGACACTGTGAAATACCTCTGATTGAGAACTTTTTAGTAGCTGGTTAACATTTTACTCCTGCCTCTAAGTTTAAGACAGGAAAGTAGAGAGGGAAGCCTATGGAAGTTCGGATGCAAACATTTCTTTGGGTTTCTGATAGGAGGTGAAGGAAAGCACAGTTGTTAATGAGCACCTGTGCACAGTAGAAGCACATGGCGCTCTTAGATAAAATTGGGTTTCTTTTGTTGGAGTCTGGGCTGGAGCTACACATAAAAATCAGTCTTTACAGCCTTGTTTTTTCTTCATGTAAAATATTGGTGTGGGAGGTCCTTTTGTCCATGTGTTGCTTTTATTGGTTAATGAATAAAGAACTGGCTTGGCCTACAGCATGGAAGGAGGAAGGCACAGTTAGAGAGATGCCATGGAGCCACCAGAGACAGAC